>WNWK01000304.1:567500-568680 GCA_009830355.1 Cherax destructor | reverse complement strand
ATGTTACCCAACACCAGCTGCTAGTGGTACTTCACGATACCAAGCATCACCAGCTGCTAGTGGTTCTTCACGATACCAAGCAACACCAGCTGTTAGTGGTACTTCATGATACCAAGCAACACCAGCTGCTAGTGGTACTTCACGATACCAAGCAACACTAGCTGCTTGTGGCATGCAAAGAGTACGTAACCTTTATTTGGAACATGTTAACACTCCCATTAAGGCTACCTCCCCAACCATCGAACCAGGTCACTAAGGATCTGAAGATCGGGGCCCCATCATCAGATCAGCACCTAGGTTCAGCCAATCATAATGTGGATCTGGCAATTGTAAAGGTGACGTGGTTACCACATACATTTTACCATTGTCTCTTCCATTCTGTGCTTGTTGCTGCACGGTTGTCTTTTGTCTCTTGGCTGCTGTTTTGCCTTGACTACCGTGGCGTGCACTAATACCCACTTATTGTATATAGTGTACATACTTGTATAAATCTATCATATATATATATATATATATATATATATATATATATATATATATATATATATATATATATATATATATATATATATATATATATATATATATATATATATATGAAGGAAAATGCAATATAAAGTTTTCACTGAGTTTCTTTGCTCCAAGCTCCTTTAAAAACTGCCTTGAGAACCGGAGGTTGTTACTGCTGGTGGTATTTCGTCACTGGCACACTAGCTGCTAGTGACTTCGTCAAAAGCAACACTAGCTGCTGTGGCTGTCACTAAGCAACACTAGCTGCTAGGTCTTCGTCAAAAAGCAACACTAGCTGCTAGTGGCTGTCACTGCCATGCTGCTAGGTTTTAAAAGCAACATAGCTGCTATGGTTCGTCAAAGCCTCGTAGTCTTCGTCACAAAAGAAACACTAGCTGCTAGTGGCTTCCAATTTACATTGTTTATTGCAGTGTTGTCAACGAACCTTCTGCTAATCTTTCCTCCTTCTCCTCTTTCCTCTTCCTCTTCACCTTCTTCATCCTTCCTTCTTCCTCCTCACTTTAACAGTCGCATTGATGCCACGTCCACTTTTGAATTCTCAGAAATTGATTGAAAATTCATGTGAAGGTAATGAATATAAAAGTGGCATTTTTTCACTAAACTAAGTGGGAAGATATAGCTGATGAAAGTTTGAAAATGCATTTTTTCG
>WNWK01000304.1:537500-562500 GCA_009830355.1 Cherax destructor | reverse complement strand
TCATCTGTTTCACTAGAATATAATTTTTTTTAGAAAAAATCATGTAGTGGCATTTATCTTCGCTCAATTCCATCCCTAACATTTACCTCCACCACTACTACGAGCGTCTTCACTCAATAAATCATAATTTTCTCATTGGTTTCTTCTTTCTTATTCACTGGCGTTTTTTAAGTGGTTGAGGACAGTCCCCATGACCCTGCCAGTGCCCCGTCCCACACGTCAACTTTACACCTTAAAAAAAAAAAAGTTGAGTTTTAAAGGGGACCCAGCGAAACCTGGAATGACTAAGTATTTTCTGGGCACAAGTTGCCAATTCGTTTTTGTGGGGCTGTGATCGCTTTAAGCTGGCTTAGAGGTTACGGGCTTACAGGTACCTGATTCCATTCCACTGTACCCGTACCTCTTCTTTTCTTTCTCCATGTATGTTTATCATTTTTTTATCTGTATTTTTCTTAGGACATTTATAGTCACCTCTGTATACCTACCAGTCTTCTTGTTTTTTCTCTCTCTGTCTCTCTCTCTGACATATATGGATCCTCTAGGGAAAAAAAAATGAGATTTCTCTTTGAATCCGACTCAACATTTTTCTTCGCCTATTACCCATAATATTTTGCATAATTATCAGTATGTATACATTTTTTTGTATATTGTACTATATGTTGAGCTCTCAACCCGTCGCTGTTTATTACATCTGTCAATATACAGTACACACGTATTTATGCATCTGTCTACATTGTATGCGAAAATCACGTTATCTTAGCAAAGAAAAATGAGCATTGTTGAATCCCTGGGCAGGTATCGTCCCTAACCACCTGGGCTCCTGTAATTAATCAGTGTCACGTGGGACAGGTATAGGGGATGAAGCTCCGTATCTGATTTATTGAGTGAAATATTTTCGATTGTTTTTCCTCTTGAACTGTTGATAAAAACTGTCAGCAGAGTTTCAATTTTACGTTATTGGTGTCCAGAATCTGATGTTTAAATTGCTGCTGTCACGTGTTATTTATCTAACAGTTTCTCTCTCTACCCCCCCCTCCCTTTCTCCCCCTTCTCTCTCCCCTCCCTTTCTCCCCCTTCTCTCTCCCCTCCCTTTCTCCCCCTCTCTATCTCCCCTCCCTTTCTCCCCTTCTCTCTCTCTCCCTCTCTCTCTCTCTCCCCTTCTCTCTCTCTCTCCCCCTCTCTCTCTCCCCCTCTCTCTCTCTCCCCTCTCTCTCTCCCCCTCTCTCTCCCCCTCTCTCTCCCCCTCTCTCTCCCCTCTCTCCCCCTCTCTCCCCCTTCTCCTCCCCCTTTCTCTCCTCCCCTCTATCTCTCTCCTCTCTCTCCCCCTCTCTATCTCTCTATCTCTCTCCCCCTCTCTATCTCTCTATCTCTCTCCCCCTCTCTATCTCTCTCCCCCTCTCTATCCTTCTTTCTAATTAACCCCCTCCTGGCCACTTCGATACGGCCACGCCGGGGTATTGAGGAGCCAGTAACGAGGTAAGGCCTTAGGGAGCACCAAACTCCCAGGAGAGACGAACGAAATTAGATTACGAAACCATTGTTTTTCTTCTTCCAATTCTCTAATGCAGGAGAGCAACTCCGAGGCCACCAGCTGATCTCATCACCAAGTTGACAACGAACGCGTCCACCTTCAGCCTTTTTACCTCGCTTTCCTATATTCCTCTCTCTTTTTCTTAGTATGTTTACTGTTAAGTTTCTACATGTTTAAGAATTAAGTTACAGACATTGCTATATACCAGAAGTGGGCAGGTTCCTCGATAAGTGGTGCCACATATAATTTTCATATATTTCTGAGTGTTCAAGAGCCATGGAAAATATTTTAAAAGTATTTATAAAAAATAAAAATACAACTGTAGTCGTACTCACCGAAGCAGAATATGCACAGGCAAAAAAGATGGAGCTTATATACTTGTGTCAGGTGAAAAGGGGACGGGTAGCAGACGATGGCGTTGGCACTGGTAGACGGGATTTCCCAGTGGAAGTAGGTCATACCCAAGGGACGGGTTAGTAGAAGTGAAAAAGGTTGTGGAGACGTCCTCTGAACCAAGAATTTGTATTGATAAAGGGACTGGATTTCGAAACGTCTACATTAAACATACCCAAATGCTGCATACGTGTCTAATTTTAATCTTGTCGGTATTGTATATCATTCATGTACAACCTGTCAGACACTGCAACATCATGTAATCTTGGTTCAGAGGACATCTCCACAACCTTCTTCACTTCTACTAACCCGTCCCTTGGGTATGACCTACTTCCACTGGGAAATCCCGCCTCCCAGTGACAATGCCTTCGTCTGCAACCCGCCCCCTTTTCACCTGACGCCAGTATATAAGCGCCAGCCTTCTTGCCTGTGCTCCAGAATATTCACAACTACTGTCGTCAAATTATGTTCTAGAATTTGTGTTGATAAATCCACTGTATTGTACTGATAAAGATACCCAGACTGTAAACGATATTCCAAGCTATAATAAAACTAGCTTCAGTAGCTAAATCACTTTGCTTGCAGAGAAAAAATAGGCTCTTTTATTAAGTGACTAAATTAGATTTCAAAAATTATATCTTATTTTGTCGCAGTTCTAAGTCGGGAGGAAATTCAGATGTAATTTTTTTATGGTTACATTCAAGGTGACGCTTTAAATTACCGGCTTTAAAGTGGCTGATGGTTGTATGACGTAAGGCACAGAGCCTCTTCACCCTTAACAGCAAAATCATCCTCCCATTGTTGGTTAAACACTTCTTGGTCGCATTTCCATTTTATACTCTTTTGTTGCCGGGTCACTTTTAAACAAGGGGTTTTATAACTAACTAAAATCAGTCTTAAGTATTTATTAATCAGAAAAGTACCAATGTACACTGCAATAGTTATGTATCACTACGGCCGCAAGAGCGTAACTTGTGTGTACTGTATGAGTAGTGATGGCGCATCATCCATACTTGTTAAAATATGTTTTGATTATGTTCAGCGAGTTTAAACTGCACTTTGGACACACAATGCGTATGGATGCTTGAAAAGATGATGTGATTATTAATATAAAATTTAAGAAAAATGGCAATGAAACCCAATATTGTCTGGGTAGCCGCATGCAGCTCGCGAGCCTCAGTTTGCTCACCGCTGCTCTATACATTGTTATCCCACCTGAGTTCACAACAAAGCCAGGCTTATTCAAAAACCTTGTTGAATAGTGAAGAGGTAAATATATGCTAAATTATTTTTAACAAGACATACGCATACAGCGTGCACATGAATGAATATATATATATATATATATATATATATATATATATATATATATATATATATATATATATATATATACATTCTCTCACATTCTCTCTCTTTCACATTCTCTCTCTCTCACATTCTCTCTCTCTCACACATTCTCTCTCTCTCACATTCTCTCTCTCTCACACATTCTCTCTCTCTCACACATTCTCTCTCTCTCACACATTCTCTCTCTCTCACACATTCTCTCTCTCTCACACATTCTCTCTCTCTCTACACATTCTCTCTCTCTCACAATCTCTCTCTCACATTTCTCTCTCTCACATTCTCTCTCTCTACATTCTCCTTTTCTCTCACATTCTCTACATTCTCTCATTCTCTCTCACATTTCTCTCTCTCTCTCTCACATTCCTCTCACATTTCTCTCTCTCACATTCTCTCTTTCACATTCTCTCACATTCTCTCCATTCTCCTCACATTCTCTCTCTCATCTCCTTTCATTCTCTCTCACATTCTCTCTCTCACATTCTCTCTCATTCTCTTTACATTCTCTCTCACATTCTCTCTCACATTCTCTCTCACATTCTCTCTCACATTCTCTCTCACATTCTCTCTCACATTCTCTCTCACATTCTCTCTCACATTCTCTCTCACATTCTCTCTCACATTCTCTCTCACATTCTCTCTCACATTCTCTCTCACATTCTCTCTCACATTCTCTCACATTACTATCTCATACACATTCTTTACTTCTCTACATTCTCTCTCACATTCTCTCTCACATTCTCTCTCACATTCTCTCTGTGGCTCCCCTGCTGATGTGCTTATATAAGAACCAAACAAATATTATGAGACTTTAGCGATCTCGTTCAAAGCATCCCGTCCTACCTTTGAACTTCTCCCTAGTAAAGAGAGGTTCTAATCTTATATTTATACCTTAAATAAGTTTGTGTACTCATCTATATGTTCTCACCTATTTGTGATTACAAGGGTCGAGTCTCATCTCCGAGCTCTGCCTCTTAACACACGGCTTGCCGGGGAGATTTCCCTTGCCTTTTTCGTAAAACTGAGCGGAATATCTGCCTCTATTTCTTCGTCCCAGTCATTCCTTCAGGCTGATTTTTTTCTTGACATCCCTGTGACTTATGTCTTTGACTTCCAAATGTGCCTCCTTGTACCTTTTTCTCGTCTCTCATATAATCAATCCCCCTTCACTATCAGTTCATTTTTTTGTTTTAGAATTATTCATGGCGATATTATATCATCTTGGTGTTTCTAACTTTAACGTGATCAATTTCAGTTCCTTTAGTCTCTCCTTAAAGTTCACTTCCCTTGGTACATGGAACACTCGCTGCGAACCTCAGCACTTTCATTAACTTTTTAATATGCTTTAGTACGTGTATGTCGGTTCGAAAATGGACCAGACATAAGGTATGTCAAATATAGTCGTGAAATACTGAAAAGTTAATCCTCATCAAACGAGCATTAGCTGCAGAGGTTATTTTGTTAATGTACGCCTCTGGTGAATTACTCATCCGTTGGTCCTTGTCCTTAAGCGAGGTTTACAGCCTCTGTTACCTAAGTCTAAGATCAGTATTCGGACTAATTATCTTATTCCCAGTTTTCATAACCTCACATTTGGTTAAGTTGTATTCCATTAACCAACCACTTGTCTGAGTATTCCTTCATATTGTCGAGGTCAATCTGAAGCCATTCCTTGTTCTTATCAGCGTTTATTCTCAAATTTTGCATCTGCCAGCTGGCAAACACAGTAATCCATCTTTCCTGGTATACCATTGGCATTTATCAGTACGAATATCCATTTGTGTGAATGACAATCTTTTTCACCCTTTTGTGACACCTCATCGCGTATAATCAGGGGTCGAGTCACAAGTAGGTAGGTACTAGGTGTAGGTGTACTCACCTAGTTGTGGTTGCAGGGGTCGATTCACAGCTTCTGGCCCCGCCTCTTCACTGGCCTTACTCGGTCACCCTGCCCGCTCCATGAGCTTTATCATACCTCTCCTTAAAGCTATGTATGGATCCTGCCTCCAGTGTGTGTGTGTGTGTTTGTTGGGGGGAGGGGATTTGGGGGATTTTGCTAGTGGTGTCCCATCTTCATTATTTAAATTTCTATATATATTTTTTCAATAAAAGAAGCACTTTCTTTCTTTTAAATCTCAATGGAGTTTCTCACCACTGTGAAGAAAAAGTTAGTAGTACTGCATAACAATATTTTTTGTTTTCCTTTGAGGTCGGAGACGAGAAACTTGGGCTCACTTGTCTTGTGTCCTCACTGTTGATGGAGCTTAAAAATCTCATTTCTTTACTTTTTCATCTCCTTTCATTATTTTGAATATGGTTATGTATTTTTTTCTCTCTCTTTCTATTGGGAAAGTGAGAAAAAAAAATTGGTGCTTTCAATCTCTCTTCGTATCACATTTATATTTTTCTCTAATAACCAATTTGCATATTCCAGTTTTGGTCTGACTTACAATGTGAACAAATTTTGTGAATATTTTTCCATTCAAATAGCTGATGACTTTCGTAAGTTTCCCAACAGAGTGAACGATATCGTTGCAGACCATGGAGCTGAAGTCTTCTCCAGGCTGAGGGACTGACTTCCTCAAATACTTTTTCTCCAAGGTTGATGGACTGATTACATCATCTTTATTCAATTACTATTGCTCCCTTTGTATTTGACTGAAGAAGCCTACTGTGTAGGCGAAACGTTTCAACAATAAAGTTACCCAACGGCTGCAAATGTGTCTTAATCTTCAATATGTTAGTATTTTATACTATTTTCAACAATATTTTACCTTATGTTCCATTTGTTCTTCAGTTATTTAAAACCCTGATTTTTGAAAGAAGGGAAAAATTAACTATTGAGGGCAGTCAGCGAGTAGTTAACTAAGCTGTGGATGTTAATTAAACCATGGGTGTAATGGTAATACAACTGTGGGTTGTACTTTCAACTCAATCGGGGGTTGTACTTTCAACTCAATCGGGGGTTGTACTTTCAACTCAATCGGGGGTTGTACTTTCAACTCAATCGGGGGTTGTACTTTCAACTCAATTGGGGGTTTGTACTTTCAACTCAATCGGGGGGTTGTACTTTCAACTCAATCAGGGGGTTGTACTTTCAACTCAATCGGGGGGTTGTACTTTCAACTCAATCGGGGGTTGTACTTTCAACTCCAGTATGGTTGGGTTGTGGTGTTCACTACAGGTGTTGTATTAACTCAACCAAGGATGTAGTAATTAACCATATAATGAATGCGCCTGAATTATTAAAATATTGTAAGAGATTTGTGGGCGTTATTTTAGGCGTGTGGTGGATATATGAAAAAAAGTTACATCATTTATTTAAAAAAAATTATCAATGGTTTTAATATATTAAATGCTAATCATTGATATTACGAGTATTAGCTGTATCACATTAGATTACAAGATACTAATCTGTTTATGATAGTTCTATTTTTTAAATTGGTTTCTGAATTATATATATTATATATATATATATATATATATATATATATATATATGTCGTGCCGATTAGGTAAAACTTGCAATTTTAGCTTAAATAGCAACGCTGTTCTTGCCATACAAGACTAGTGAAAATTTGTGTATGCAATAATTTCGCAAAAATCTTTCTGAACCTAACGAAAATAAATATATTTCATTGTGTTTGTTTATTATTAAATTAGTGTATACTTATCTAAAATATATTTAGTTGGATTAGGCTAAATTAAATTTCGCTTATTATAATTTGTTTATTATGATTTGTTTACTTCAGCTTCTGATCTGTGTAAGAAACTCCAGACCTGCTAGATGTATTCAGTGTCTAATGATATTAATATTGAAAATCATTTTCTCTCTCTCTCTCTCTCTCTCTCCCTCTTGCAAACACAACAAATACGTACATGAAGTGTGAACTGACCCCAGTACCCACATATAGGTGAGTATACACACACACTACACTCACTGCACACACAAAGCTCATGGAGCGGTCAGTGAACAGGCGGGGCCAGGAGCGGAGTCTCGACCCCTGCAACCACAAATAGGTGAGTACACACACTGCTGATACATGTAAATTGCCGGAGTTATCGCCTGGCTTTTAAAGGACTTACTATATAAAAAAAGATAATATATTGCTGAATTGATGACCTTGTTCTGAGTCTGACATATCAACACAGTTGGAAACTCATGGGAGAAACGTTTCATTACTTCATGAATGACGGGTAATGGGAATCATGAATGTCAGGTTACAGGAATAATGGGCAATGAATATGTGACAGGTGATAGGAGTGATGAATGTGTAATGGGGATGATGAATGACAGGGTATGAGAATGATGAATACCAAGCAAGCGGAATGATGAAAGACTCGTAATGAAAATGATGTGCAACGGTCTAAAGCAATGATTAACTACAGGTTATAGGAATGATTAAAGACAGAATAGAATAATGAATGACGAGTCATAAGAATGATGAACGAAAAATTATAGGAATGATGAATGACGGGTGAAATGAACAATGAATGACTGTTCAAAGAAATGATGAGTGACTGTTCAAAGAAATGATGAGTGACTGTTCAAAGAAATGATGAGTGACTGTTCAAAGAAATGATGAGTGACTGTTCAAAGAAATGATGAGTGACTGTTCAAAGAAATGATGAGTGACTGTTCAAAGAAATGATGAGTGACTGTTCAAAGAAATGATGAGTGACTGTTCAAAGAAATGATGAGTGACTGTTCAAAGAAATGATGAGTGACTGTTCAAAGAAATGATGAGTGACTGTTCAAAGAAATCATGAGTGACTGTTCAAAGAAATCATGAGTGACTGTTCAAAGAAATCATGAGTGACTGTTCAAAGAAATCATGAGTGACTGTTCAAAGAAATCATGAGTGACTGTTCAAAGAAATCATGAGTGACTGTTCAAAGAAATCATGAGTGACTGTTCAAAGAAATCATGAGTGACTGTTCAAAGAAATCATGAGTGACTGTTCAAAATCATGATTCAAATCATGAGTGACTGTTCAAAGAAATCATGAGTGACTGTTCAAAGAAAGATGGTTCAAGAAATATGTGACTGTTCAAAGAAATCATGAGTGACTGTTCAAAGAAATCATGAGTGACTGTTCAAAGAAATCATGAGTGACTGTTCAAAGAAATCATGAGTGACTGTTCAAAGAAATCATGAGTGACTGTTCAAAGAAATCATGAGTGACTGTTCAAAGAAATCATGAGTGACTGTTCAAAGAAATCATGAGTGACTGTTCAAAGAAATCATGAGTGACTGTTCAAAGAAATCATGAGTGACTGTTCAAAGAAATCATGAGTGACTGTTCAAAGAAATCATGAGTGACTGTTCAAAGAAATCATGAGTGACTGTTCAAAGAAATCATGAGTGACTGTTCAAAGAAATCATGAGTGACTGTTCAAAGAAATCATGAGTGCACTGTTCAAAGAAATCATGAGTGACTGTTCAAAGAAATCATGAGTGACTGTTCAAAGAAATCATGAGTGACTGTTCAAAGAAATCATGAGTGACTGTTCAAAGAAATCATGAGTGACTGTTCAAAGAAATCATGAGTGACTGTTCAAAGAAATCATGAGTGACTGTTCAAAGAAATCATGAGTGACTGTTCAAAGAAATCATGAGTGACTGTTCAAAGAAATCATGAGTGACTGTTCAAAGAAATCATGAGTGACTGTTCAAAGAAATCATGAGTGACTGTTCAAAGAAATCATGAGTGACTGTTCAAAGAAATCATGAGTGACTGTTCAAAGAAATCATGAGTGACTGTTCAAAGAAATCATGAGTGACTGTTCAAAGAAATCATGAGTGACTGTTCAAAGAAATCATGAGTGACTGTTCAAAGAAATCATGAGTGACTGTTCAAAGAAATCATGAGTGACTGTTCAAAGAAATCATGAGTGACTGTTCAAAGAAATCATGAGTGACTGTTCAAAGAAATCATGAGTGACTGTTCAAAGAAATCATGAGTGACTGTTCAAAGAAATCATGAGTGACTGTTCAAAGAAATCATGAGTGACTGTTCAAAGAAATCATGAGTGACTGTTCAAAGAAATCATGAGTGACTGTTCAAAGAAATCATGAGTGACTGTTCAAAGAAATCATGAGTGACTGTTCAAAGAAATCATGATGACTGTTCAAAATCATGGTCTGTTCAAAGAAATCATGAGTGACTGTTCAAAGAAATCATGAGTGACTGTTCAAAGAAATCATGAGTGACTGTTCAAAGAAATCATGAGTGACTGTTCAAAGAAATCATGAGTGACTGTTCAAAGAAATCATGAGTGACTGTTCAAAGAAATCATGAGTGACTGTTCAAAGAAATCATGAGTGACTGTTCAAAGAAATCATGAGTGACTGTTCAAAGAAATCATGAGTGACTGTTCAAAGAAATCATGAGTGACTGTTCAAATCATGAGTGACTGTTCAAAGAAATCATGAGTGACTGTTCAAAGAAATCATGAGTGACTGTTCAAAGAAATCATGAGTGACTGTTCAAAGAAATCATGAGTGACTGTTCAAAGAAATCATGAGTGACTGTTCAAAGAAATCATGAGTGACTGTTCAAAGAAATCATGAGTGACTGTTCAAAGAAATCATGAGTGACTGTTCAAAGAAATCATGAGTGACTGTTCAAAGAAATCATGGCGTTCAAAGAAATCATGAGTGACTGTTCAAAGAAATCATGAGTGACTGTTCAAAGAAATCATGAGTGACTGTTCAAAGAAATCATGAGTGACTGTTCAAAGAAATCATGAGTGACTGTTCAAAGAAATCATGAGTGACTGTTCAAAGAAATCATGAGTGACTGTTCAAAGAAATCATGAGTGACTGTTCAAAGAAATCATGAGTGACTGTTCAAAGAAATCATGAGTGACTGTTCAAAGAAATCATGAGTGACTGTTCAAAGAAATCATGAGTGACTGTTCAAAGAAATCATGAGTGACTGTTCAAAGAAATCATGAGTGACTGTTCAAAGAAATCATGAGTGACTGTTCAAAGAAATCATGAGTGACTGTTCAAAGAAATCATGAGTGACTGTTCAAAGAAATCATGAGTGACTGTTCAAAGAAATCATGAGTGACTGTTCAAAGAAATCATGAGTGACTGTTCAAAGAAATCATGAGTGACTGTTCAAAGAAATCATGAGTGACTGTTCAAAGAAATCATGAGTGACTGTTCAAAGAAATCATGAGTGACTGTTCAAAGAAATCATGAGTGCTACTGTTCAAAGAAATCATGAGTGACTGTTCAAAGAAATCATGAGTGACTGTTCAAAGAAATCATGAGTGACTGTTCAAAGAAATCATGAGTGACTGTTCAAAGAAATGATGAGTGACTGTTCAAAGAAATGATGAGTGACTGTTCAAAGAAATGATGAATGACTGTTCAAAGAAATGATGAATGACTGTTCAAAGAAATGATGAATGACTGTTCAAAGAAATGATGAGATGACTGTTCAAAGAAATGATGAATGACTGTTCAAAGAAATGATGATGACTGTTCAAAGAAATGATGAGTGACTGTTCAAAGAAATGATGAGATGACTGTTCAAAGAAATGATGAATGACTGTTCAAAGAAATGATGAATGACTGTTCAAAGAAATGATGAATGACTGTTCAAAGAAATGATGAATGACTGTTCAAAGAAATGATGAATGACTGTTCAAAGAAATGATGAATGACTGTTCAAAGAAATGATGAATGACGTTCAAAAAATGTGAGATGTCAAAGAAATGATGAATGACTGTTCAAAGAAATGATGAATGACTGTTCAAAGAAATGATGAATGACTGTTCAAAGAAATGATGAATGACTGTTCAAAGAAATGATGAATGACTGTTCAAAGAAATGATGAATGACTGTTCAAAGAAATGATGAATGACTGTTCAAAGAAATGATGAATGACTGTTCAAAGAAATGATGAATGACTGTTCAAAGAAATGATGAATGACTGTTCAAAGAAATGATGAATGACTGTTCAAAGAAATGATGAATGACTGTTCAAAGAAATGATGAATGACTGTTCAAAGAAATGATGAATGACTGTTCAAAGAAATGATGAATGACTGTTCAAAGAAATGATGAATGACTGTTCAAAGAAATGATGAATGACTGTTCAAAGAAATGATGAATGACTGTTCAAAGAAATGATGAATGACTGTTCAAAGAAATGATGAATGACTGTTCAAAGAAATGATGAATGACTGTTCAAAAAAAGTAAATGACGGGTCAAAAATAAAATGATATATGATGGGTCAAAAGAAATGATGAATGACGAGTCATAGGAATGACGAATAAGAGGTTATAGGAACACTTATCAACTGAACTAAAAACACGTTATAAGTTATAAAGTAAAGATCATGAAAAATCAGAGAACATGCGCACATTTTTTAAAGTAATCGTGAATTATGAAGAAAGTCATTCATTTATAATCTTTTTTGTTTTGCTGAGATGAGATAATTTAAGTATGAGATGAGTGTGAGAGGGACATAACCACCGGTTAAGTATAAGAAAGAGAGAGAGAGAGAGAGAGAGAGAGAGAGAGAGAGAGAGAGAGAAGAGAAGGCAGAGACAGAGACAGAGACAGAGACAGAGACAGAGACAGACAGAGACAGAGACAGAGACAGAGACAGAGACAGAGAGAGAGAGAGAGAGAGAGAGAGAGAGAGAGAGGAGAGGACAGAGACAGAGACAGAGACAGAGACAGAGACAGAGAGAGAGAGAGAGAGAGAGAGAGAGAGAGAGAGAGAGAGAGAGAGATAGCAGCACCTCTAACTCGCATCTTTCAGCAGCCTAGTACAGTGCAAATGGCCTTCTCTGTGGAAAGAGGCAAATGTAGTCCCTGTTCACAAAAAGAAGAGCAGAGCAGAAATCAGCTACTACAGACCAGTGTCACTCCTGTCAATCACTGGCAAGATCCTTGAGACAATAATCTCAAGGCAAATGACAGTTTTTTGACTACCACTCACTACTTTGTGACCGTCAATATGGCTTCAGGAAAGGTTACTCTGCTTCTGATCTGCTGTTCAACCTCTCCACTAACTGGCACCAGTCACTGGATGAATCCAAAGTCAGCTGTGTGGTAGCAATGGACATTGCTGGTGCTTTCGACCGAGTGTGGCACCAGTGCTTGGCAAAACTGCAAGCACTGTGAATTGTAGGCTCTACGCTATGTTTCCTCAGTGATTACCTTCATGGTAGATCTCTAAGGGTAGTTCTCAATGGAACAGAATCAGCAAGACATCCTATTGGGGCAAGTGTTCCACAAGGAAGTGTGCTGGGACCATTGTTATGGAATGTCTACTTCAATGACCTCCTTCATCTCACCCCTAAGCTACATCAATCACAGCTAAGAGCTATATCAGCTTGGGGAAACCTATGGCAAGTAACATTTGCACCTAAAGAAAACACAAATGATGATTGTCTCTAGACACAATGATGGTAATGCCGGTGCAGTAGTAACTATGAATGGGAGAGTGTTTGTACTTGGGAAAGAAGTTGATATCTTTATGGTGAAATTTGACTCCTGACCATGAAGAACCACTTTGTAAATCTTGCAAACAAGGCAGCCAGGAATCTTACAGCACTTCGCGGTATCTCGCATCTGCTTGACAGTAGGGGTTGCAAGATTCTGTATGAGGTACAAGTATGCTCACACCTTGAGTATGCTCCACTTTCTTGGTTTGCCTGCCCCCCCTCCTCTCATCTGCGAGTGCTTGACAGAGTAGAGAACAGTGTGTTACGGCCCCCTACCTAACAATGGTTGTTAGGTAGTTACCTTACCGGCGGCAGTCAAGGGGTTACGTCATCAGACCTGATGTTTGACTGCCGGGCCGGCTTGACTGACAGTGCTAACGAGACTCTCCTATACACAACACTGGAGAGTTCACCAGCTCCCTGATACACTACTGGAGTTCGCCAGGCAGACCTGCTTGAGAGTTGCAGACTTTCGCAGTGTGGTGCTGGTGACAGGTCTACAGTGCTCCAGTGCTGAGAGAACTGGAAGCTCTATCCTCTCTAGATCGTGTTACTCGAAAGCAGCTTTGTACTTGTGATGTTTGCAAGGCCAAGTACAGTGTTGGTGTTCTCTTCCTGCTTGCTATGAGGACACTGTTATGAGGAGAGCGGCAAGTCTGGTCACCAGAATTACCCACTGGCTTTCATCGTACCTGCGACTATGTACCTGAGATTATGTACCTAAGATT
This sequence comes from Cherax destructor, assembly GCA_009830355.1. Taxonomy (NCBI): domain Eukaryota; kingdom Metazoa; phylum Arthropoda; class Malacostraca; order Decapoda; family Parastacidae; genus Cherax; species Cherax destructor. The sequence goes on along the minus strand of WNWK01000304.1, from coordinate 549,027 downwards.
GTGTTTACCCGGGGTGAGTGTCTAGTGGCGTCTTGTGACACTACCCGGAGATTGTGTCAGGTATTCAGTGATGTATCCAGAGAGTTTGTGACGATGGCACGACACAGGTTGAGTCGTGTATTTGGGGTGTGTCATAACGCGGTGCAAAGGCTTTACTTGAGAATGTGTTCATGATACAGGGGGCGTGCCATGTGGCACAGAGGTGTCGTGTGACACAGCGAGGGAGTCTTATGGCACAGGGAGAACGGGTGTCGTGGAACCCCGTAGGCGTGCCATAAGACAGAGACAAGGGTGTCTGAGGACACTGTGGAGAAGGCGTATCATGACAAGGTGTGGTAGTGTCCTGCGTGACACTTGTAGAAGGCAGCGACTTGACATTGCTCTAAGTATATGATTTTACTTGTGACTTTTACCTTGTACTGTGATTTTGTGTAAATATGTTTTTACACAGATTATTAGATTTATAATTTTATTCAGATTATATGTTTTTATATTAATAATATAATATATATAATAAATATCTGAAAAATGAGATTTTACTTAGTATCCCAAACAGTCGTTTATTACAAATGATTATTTTATTTGTAATACAGAGCAAGACGTCTCCTCTCTCGCCTGGACCCATCCTGGATAGATCTGTCATTTCAGCAGAGCTTTCAACACAGGAGAGATGTGGGTGGCCTTACTGTTATGTACAAGGCCAACACTGTCAAAGTACCACATTTGGCTCCACTTCGAGGACAGCGAGAAGCAAGCTTCTATACCACAAGACGGGCAGAAAGCAGCCACTTCCCTCTGGCTGTACCCTTCTCAAAATCATCACTTCATCTGAGATCATTTATCCCCGGGATGAGTCAAGTCTGAAACACATTCGTACAGCATTATGATGCCAACGACATAAAGTCAGTTGATCAAATGAAAAGGCTGGCCCAAAGATGGCTCCAACTTCATCCTGTTCCCTACTTGTATGTTTCATAACATTAAAAATGCTTTCAAATGAGCTGATGTAGGTAACAGCTCTTAGCTTGTCAATAACGTTAGGACCCCTTAACTTGTAAATATCTTGTCTTATAATAAAGCTAGGGATCCTTAACCTAACATTGTCAAACCCATGTCTCTGAACAGGTGGTCCTGTCTGTCACGTTCCTTTTTCTTCCGACACTGGTCCTCCTGATGTCCTTTCTTGTGGCAGTAACTGCACCTGGTATCTCGCAGGCAGTTGTTAGTGGTGTGCCCCCTCCGGTGACAGCGAGAGCACTGCCTAGGTGCCTGGGAGGGTGGACTCCTATTTGTTGCACCTCCTGTGTTTCGCTGCTTTGTCCGCAGGTTCTGCCACTGGTGAGCCTGATGATTATTTATTTGATGAACTTTTTCCTGGGACTGTGTTGGAGGAAGGTGAGACTGCTGTAGGTGCCTTCCTCCTCCACGTCCTCTACCACGTCCCTGTTCAGTTCTGACAGATGTGTCCCTGCTGTTCATACTTTGGCGCAGCAGCTGTTCAGGTGCAATGATAGTCCCCTGATTATTAACAGCACCAGTCTCTGGTGGAGAAAATCCTGACTCGGTACATGCCGAAGAAGCACTGCTGCCATATGTTGGAATAGTGTCGGCAGGTGTGCTGACAGGTGTAGCATCAGAGATGGTATGTGCACTGTCTAGTGTACTGGCAGGTGCTGAAGCAGCGATGTCAGGTGTAGGAGAATTAACAGATCCAAGGCTTGCTTCGTTGCTGGGAAGAGGGTCTGTTCCCTCTGTGGTGGTCAGAGGAGTTGTGTTAGAATTCCCATATGTAGCGTTTTGAGCTCAGTAACTGTGGAGCCTTAGCGATGACAATTCCATTAGTTATTTACCCCTGAGTTGAGTTCAGTGTGGGACTTCGTCTTTGTTAATAGTGTCACCATCAGCTGAGCAGCTTATGTCACGATGTAGGCTTGCACTGGCCTTCTACAAAAGCTTGAAGGGTATCAAATGATTTGAAGATTCTCATGAAGTGCTTCCCTGTGATGGATTATCTTAGCTGCGACTTTACAACACAGCCCATGAGGGCAGTCTTGATCTTTGGAGAGGAGTCCCTGAGGTACTTCAGAACCTTCCTCTTGTAGCTCCAGGCTTGTTTCCACATATACCACAGGATTATGGATATCCTTCAATATTCTGAGATTTTCTACCTGACTACAACAAAATTCTTCTTCTGGAATGCAATGTGTGTGGCAGTAGTTGGAACAAGTAGGTTCCTTACATTTAAGAAGAATTTTGTCTCTTGTAGTATACCCACAAACACTGCAGTATCTACTGGGACAATAGCCAGATAGCGAAGATATTCTTGCTATTTTGCGATGTGAAGTCATCACAGAGAGAAGCTTTGAATATCCATTAGGACTATTTATTGACCTAAGGAAAGCTTTTGACACAGTAGACCATGGCATCCTACTCCACAAACTTAACCATTATGGTATAAGAGGCCATCCACTTGCATATTTCAAATCCTACCTTACTAACAGGTATCAGTACGTCACCATTAAAGACTCAACCTCATCAACACGACCACTTGATACTGGAGTGCCACAGGGAAGTGTCCTTGGTCTCCTGCTTTTCCTCTTATACATCAATGATCTTCCCAACGTATCACAACACCTGAAACCAAATTTCTTTGCTGACGACACAACTTACGTCATCTCCCACCCAAATCTTGCCACACTCAACACCATTGTTCACGACGAGCTACTAAAAATTTCTACTTGGATGACAGCCAATAAACTTACACTAAACAAAACCTTCTATATCATGTTTGGTAACAGAGCAGGTGTTGCACAACTGAACATTAAGATCGACAACACTTATTTCTAAACATAATGAGGGCAAATTCCTGGGCCTACACCTCGACAGCAACCTGAAATTCAGCACCCATATCCAACACATGAAAAAAGTATCCAAAACTGTTGGGATCCTCTCCAAGATACGCATGCCACAATCAGCCCTTCTCACACTATACTATTCACTCACCTATCCCTACCTCACCTATGCTATTTGTGCTTGGGGATCAACAGCAGCAACACGCCTAAAACCAATAATAACCCAACAAAAAGCCGCAGTAAGAATTATTATGCAATCCAATACTAGGCAACCCCCCCCCACACTCTTCAAAGATCTAAACTTACTCACAGTTCAGAACATCCACACTTACTACTGTGCAACCTACATTTACAGAACCATAAATACCAGTGTTAACCCTGAACTAAAACCCTTTCTTGATAGTTGTGACAGGACCCACAGGCACAACACTAGGCACAAAAATCTATATGACATTCTCCGTGTCCGGCTACACCTATACAAAAATTCAATGTACAATAAAAGGCCTAAAATCTGGAACTCCCTGCCTGAAAACTCTAGAACTGCAGACACAACCATCACTCTCAATACTACCGTTAATAAACATCTTATCTCCCTGACGCACCCTACCGTCAGCTAACTACATGAATACCACCTATTCTCTTACTTGTATCATGCACACATAAACAAACTAGACTTACTCTCGATATCTGTGATTCCCCCCAATTTACACTTACACTCACCCAAATGACTGTAAACATAAAATTTGGAATAAAGCTTTTGTCTGACAAATCGTAAACTAATCATAAGTTTGCCTGAGATACTCTAATATAGAAGCTTTATTAGAAACTGTGTTTCAAGCCAAGACAAAACCATTCTCATTGTTAATTTAATAAACTGTAATGCAGTTACCTAGGTTCAATATCAATATGCTCCATAACCTGTATCAATATAGATTTAGAATTATTATTAACCTGCCCGAAATGCCTAGCCATGTTAGGCATGATAGTGGCCCTCTTTGTAATTAGTATCCTATAATATGTAAATCACACATTGTAACCAATATTTCATACGTAAACCCCACACTGTAATCTTTTCAGAGAAATAAACAGTTGTATTTGTATTTTAAGTTTACAATGAAGTACACAGGAGAGAGAGAGAGAGAGAGAGGGTGGGGGTGTCGTGGGGGTGTTTATAATGGTGTGGATAGTGGGAGAAGGTGAGGACAGATTGTAGGCTGGCAAGCTGGGAGTGTTGCCTTCTCCCTATCACTTAATAAACAACTGTTTATGGTATCCACGTTTTCACTACAGGAAGATGTTAGCACAAATCACTATGTTACACTGTACAAGTCACGTTGTTATGAAGCACCCAGATGCTAACATAGCACCAAAGAGAGATAATATCAGATGCTCACTGTGAAGGCAATAGGGACGTCAGTTCCTAGGCCTGCCACTGTCCCCTCACCCTCACCACCATGGTGGCACATCTTATCCTTCCTCATGACTCTGTTCTTGGTGTCAGCTGCCCGACTCCATCCAAACTTTCTCCATCACTACTCTTTGCTATTCCTCCCCTCCCTCCCTCCCTCCCTCCCTCCCTCCCTCCCTCCCTCCCCCTCTTTCCCCCCCTCTCCCTCTTTCTCCCCCCCTCTCCCTCTTTCTCCCCCCCTCTCCCTCTTTCTCCCCCCCTCTCCCTCTTTCCCCCCCCTCTCCCTCTTTCTCCCCCTCTCCCTCTCTCATTTACATGAGTTTCTTTAGCCTAGAGCATACCATTTGCAAAAGTGATCGAATTTCCTTTTCATGTTTGGGACTTAAAACAGGCCAGTCTAAGGCGAGGGGGCTGTCCTGAGTGTTTTTTATAATATTTTCTTAGGTTTCTGGACTCCCTTAATATTTTTCCCACCGTTCAGACACAGACATTGTTTTCGTTAGTTTTGGTCTGGATGCCATGATAAGCAATAGTATTATAATAAGTAAACAGTATTACATTATAAATTAACTAGATATTCGTAGGATTCGTGCAGGAGTCATTTAACGTCTGTGGACTGGCAGGGAGGGTCAAAAATCAAAGATGAGGATGTTTTTTGTTAGAAACGAGTAAAAGTGGAGCATGACTCACGAAATCGTAATGACACGATTGCAAACAAACCATACCACGGGTGGGGTTCGAACTCGCGACGGTCGCTTGCGCGATGGTCTGGAGTTTTGAGACACTCTGACCGCGGGTTCGAACCCCACCCGTGGTATGGAAAAGTGGAGTTTCTTCAGTTTCTTGGATCAAGAGCCCTTCACCAAAACTCATATTATCAAAGATTGAAGCAATATTAAACAAAATTAATCAGTAAAGCAAATAGAAATTTTGATCTAGGTTCAAGTGGCAAAATTAATGTTCAAACTGACGATCTTCTTTTTTAAATCTTCAAGATTTTAATGCAATCTATTATGAAAAATTTGAAAAATAATTAATAGATTACGATGAATTTGAAAGAATTTAAAGTGAATATTGTAAACTTGAATTATTTAATTAACCAATTGGGAGGAATATGAAAGAATTTAAAGTAATCGATTACTATATATCTGAAATATAATTAAAAAATAGTTTTTTTTTTTTAGAAAACTAAGACACCTAATCACATGTCCCAAATAAAAATAGCATGTGAAATAAGTGATGCAGGATTCACAATAATAAAAAAAAAGCCGATTTCATTAACAAAAGTATTGTTGATGACGAAACATTATGCAACACTTAATTATTGCTTACTAAATACATTAACCAGTGAAAGAAATGGTACTGGAAAACTTGAGTTCAGGGAACGATGAATGACGGGTTGAAGGAAGGATGAATGACGGGTTGAAGGAAGGATGAATGACGGGTTGATGGAAGGATGAATGACGGGTTGATGGAAGGATGAATGACGGGTTGATGGAAGGATGAATGACGGGTTGATGGAAGGATGAATGACGGGTTGATGGAAGGATGAATGACGGGTTGAAGGAAGGATGAATGACGGGTTGAAGGAAGGATGAATGACGGGTTGAAGGAAGGATGAATGACGGGTTGATGGAAGGATGAATGACGGGTTGAAGGAAGGATGAATGACGGGTTGAAGGAAGGATGAATGACGGGTTGAAGGAAGGATGAATGACGGGTTGAAGGAAGGATGAATGACGGGTTGAAGGAAGGATGAATGACGGGTTGAAGGAAGGATGAATGACGGGTTGAAGGAAGGATGAATGACGGGTTGAAGGAAGGATGAATGACGGGTTGAAGGAAGGATGAATGACGGTTGAAGGAAGGATGAATGACGGTTGAAGGAAGGATGAATGACGGGTTGAAGGAAGGATGAATGACGGGTTGAAGGAAGGATGAATGACGGGTTGAAGAAGGATGAATGACGGGTTGAAGGAAGGATGAATGACGGGTTGAAGAAAGGATGAATGACGGGTTGAAGAAAGGATGAATGACGGGTTGAAGAAAGGATGAATGACGGGTTGAAGGAGGAATGACGGGTTGAAGGAAGGATGAATGACGGGTTGAAGGAAGGATGAATGACGGGTTGAAAGAAGGATGAATGACGGGTTGAAAGAAGGATGAATGACGGGTTGAAGGAAGGATGAATGACGGGTTGAAGGAAGGATGAATGACGGGTTATAGAAAGGATGAATGACGGGTTATAGGAACGATATGGGACTGTTAGAATGATCAATGTCGGGGGTTATAGGAATTTCGAGCCTATAGCAAAGACGAATGATGTGGTTATAGAAATGCTTGTTAAGTGAAAAAATAAAATATTTCAAGAGAAGAAAATTAGCGAACCAGAAAAAAAATCAGAGCACAACCAAATATATTTCGTTACAAATTTATAATACATCATAAACAAGAGGGATATAGCAATTAATTCAGTGGAGTAGAGCGCTTGACTGGCAACTCCAGTCAGTGTGTTCACTAACTTGATGTGTGGTAACGTATATGGATTTGTGTGTAGTGTTGCCTGGCGCTACTCGGGCTCTGTTGCACACCAACGATTACATTTTATCACGTTGACCATTGGGATAACATTGCAGAAGTGGCAATGAACGATGTCAGTGGGAGCGTGAGGTCAAAGCAAGATTAAGACCTACTGGAGCCTAATTGATGTCAGATCAATGAGTGTGAAATCAGGGCAAGATCAAGACCCTAGCGGGCCTAAATTATGTCAGGGCAGAGAGTCGTATCAGGGCACCGAGTAGGTGGTTCTGGACGATGTCAAAGCAGTGAGAGAATGATGTCAGGGCAGTATTACGAGCCTATTGTTACTGAGCGATGTCAGAGTAGTGAAAGAGTGAAGTCAAGGCAGGATTTAGATCATAATGGACCTGATGCTTTAAAATATATATGGATTTAACCCACTTGATTTGAAAATATAAAAATAATAATTTCACATTTTGATATTAAAATTTGTAAAGAGCAAAAAGACTATAATGCAACTTGTTAAATTTGCAAATACAGGATTTTTCTTATTTTTATGGCTTTTTTATTTTGATGGGCCAGGAGCTGCAGCCCACTTAGTCCCTTAATTGTACCGCGGACGAAACACGGTAGTGTAGGATTCAAAGCCGTAATGACTCGCGAAATCGTAATGACACGATTGCAAACAAACCATACCACGGGTGGGGTTCGAACCCGCGGTCAGAGAGTCTCAACACTCCAGACCATGATAGTATGAAGCACTGTAAGTTGGGGGTTTCAGAATTAGTGATAGTGTCAAGCTGTGGGTTTAGAGCAGTGATAGGAGGAAGCACTATAGTGGAAGGTTAAAAACAGTGCCAGTGTACAACACTAAAGTAAAATATTCAGAACAGGTAAATCACTGTAGTGGAGCATTCAAGACAGTGATAGGACAGTGACAAGAAGAATCACTGCAGGAAGAAAGTATTAAACATCAACTCCCAAAGAATTAACATCGTATCTCCGTTAATTTGATATTAATTCAACTATTATAAAACTGAAAGCTTCTCAAGCTGGCGATCATGATGTTACTGTGAAAGGTGTCAAGGGAAGAGCATGGTGTCAGGGAAGAGCATGGTGTCAGGGAAGAGCATGGTGTCAGGGAAGAGCATGGTGTCAAGGGAAGAGCATGGTGTCAAGGGAAGAGCATGGTGTCAAGGGAAGAGCATGGTGTCAGGGAAGAGCATGGTGTCAAGGGAAGAGCATAGTGTCAAGGGAAGAGCATGGTGTCAGGGAAGAGCATGGTGTCAGGGAAGAGCATGGTGTCAAAGGAAGAGCATGGTGTCAAAGGAAGAGCATGGTGTCAAGGGAAGAGCATGGTGTCAAGGGAAGAGCATGGTGTCAAGGGAAGAGCATGGTATCAGGGAAGAGCATGGTTTCAGGGAAGAGCATGGTGTCAGGGAAGAGCATGGTGTCAGGGAAGAGCATGGTGTCAGGGAAGAGCATGGTGTCAGGAAAGAGCATGGTGTCAGGGAAGAGCATGGTGTCAGGGAAGAGCATGGTGTCAGGGAAGAGCATGGTGTCAGGGAAGAGCATGGTGTCAGGAAGAGCATGGTGTCAGGGAAGAGCATGGTGTCAGGGAAGAGCATGGTGTCAAGGGAAGAGCATGGTGTCAAGGGAAGAGCATGGTGTCAAGGGAAGAGCATGGTGTCAGGGAAGAGCATGGTGTCAGAGGAAGAGCATGGTGTCAAGGGAAGAGCATGGTGTCAGGGAAGAGCATGGTGTCAGGGAAGAGCATGGTGTCAGGGAAGAGCATGAGTGAAGCCGTCTGAGTCAGTGAAGGCATGGTTCAGGAAACAGTGCAGGAAGAGTATGGTGCAGGAAGAGCATTGCAGGAAGAGCATGGTGTCAGGAAGTAACTGTCAGGGAAGAGATGATGTAAGATTTATGTGTCAGGAAGAGATGGTGTCAAGGGAAGAGCATGGTTCAAGGGAAGAGCATGGTTCAAGGAAGACATGGTGTCAGGGAAGAGCATGTGTCAAGGAAGCATGGTGTCAGGGAAGAGCATGGTGTCAGAAAGCATGGTGATCAGGAAGAGCATGGTGTCAGGAGAAGAGCATGCAGAAGACATGGTGTCAGGGAAGAATGGTCAGGAAACATGGCAGGAAGAGCATGTGCAAGACTAAACTGGCATCAGGAATACAACTGATGAACTAAGTCAGACTAAACTGGTATCAGGAATACAATGGAAGCACTCGGCATGCCATCCAATGTTGCACTCAGCACACCTATCAACTGGATCCAGCAGCTACAACTGGCACTCCACCACCTCCAACTGGACTCAGCAACCTACCAACTGGTGCACTCCATGCACACACCTACCAACTGGCACTCCAGCACACCTACCAACTGGCACTCCAGCACACCTACCAACTGGCACTCCAGCACACCTACCAACTGGCACTCCAGCACACCACAACTGGCACTCCAGCACACCTGACCACACTCGGCACTCCAGCACACCTACCAACTGGCACTCCAGCACACCTACCAACTGGCACTCCAGCACACCTACCAACTGGCACTCCAGCACACCTACCAACTGGCACTCCAGCACACCTACCAACTGGCACTCCAGCACACCTACCAACTGGCACTCCAGCACACCTACCAACTGGCACTCCAGCACACCTCAACGGCACTCAGCACACTACCAACTGGCACTCCAGCACACCTACCAACTGGCACTCCAGCACACCTACCAACTGGCACTCCAGCACACCTACCAACTGGCACTCCAGCACACCTACCAACTGGCACTCCAGCACACCTACCAACTGGCACTCCAGCACACCTACCAACTGGCACTCCAGCACACCTACCAACTGGCACTCCAGCACACCTACCAACTGGCACTCCAGCACACCTACCAACTGGCACTCCAGCACACCTACCAACTGGCACTCCAGCACACCTACCAACTGGCACTCCAGCACACCTACCAACTGGCACTCCAGCACACCTACCAACTGGCACTCCAGCACACCTACCAACTGGCACCCCAAAAAGCACTACCCTACCAACTGGCACTCCAGCACACCTGACCAACCTGGCACTCCAGCACACCTACCAACTGGCACTCCAGCACACCTACCAACTGGCACTCCAGCACACCTACCAACTGGCACTCCAGCACACCTACCAACTGGCACTCCAGCACACCTACCAACTGGCACTCCAGCACACCTACCAACTGGCACTCCAGCACACCTACCAACTGGCACTCCAGCACACCTACCAACTGGCACTCCAGCACACCTACCAACTGGCACTCCAGCACACCTACCAACTGGCACTCCAGCACACCTACCAACTGGCACTCCAGCACACCTACCAACTGGCACTCCAGCACACCTACCAACTGGCACTCCAGCACACCTACCAACTGGCACTCCAGCACACCTACCAACTGGCACTCCAGCACACCTACCAACTGGCACTCCAGCACACCTACCAACTGGCACTCCAGCACACCTACCAACTGGCACTCCAGCACACCTACCAACTGGCACTCCAGCACACCTACCAACTGGCACTCCAGCACACCTACCAACTGGCACTCCAGCACACCTACCAACTGGCACTCCAGCACACCTACCAACTGGCACTCCAGCACACCTACCAACTGGCACTCCAGCACACCTACCAACTGGCACTCCAGCACACCTACCAACTGGCACTCCAGCACACCTACCAACTGGCACTCCAGCACACCTACCAACTGGCACTCCAGCACACCTACCAACTGGCACTCCAGCACACCTACCAACTGGCACTCCAGCACACCTACCAACTGGCACTCCAGCACACCTACCAACTGGCACTCCAGCACACCTACCAACTGGCACTCCAGCACACCTACCAACTGGCACTCCAGCACACCTACCAACTGGCACTCCAGCACACCTACCAACTGGCACTCCAGCACACCTACCAACTGGCACTCCAGCACACCTACCAACTGGCACTCCAGCACACCTACCAACTGGCACTCCAGCACACCTACCAACTGGCACTCCAGCACACCTACCAACTGGCACTCCAGCACACCTAAATTGTTCCTTCTCTGGAATTGTGTTATTACTGGAGTTTTGTTCAACTAGTTACTTGGTATGCGTGTGTAATTATGCTATGACCTGACAGCTGGTTACATCGTAACGTAACAGGTCCTGGCTGTCTTTAGTGTTTGATCTAGTTTTGATGTGCTGTGTTATGTCAGACTGTCAGCTTATGTTGGTCTCTCTCTCTCTTGGTCAGATAAGTGACCGAGTTGCTTTTGGACCATTGCATATTGGACATTGTTAAGATAGTGGCATACTAGACTAAGAATGTTACTCTCAACAACTTGTTGGTCAAAAGATAGTGTGACTATCCTAATACCCTTTTCTGCAAATCTTAGTTTGTGTTGACTTGTAGAAAACACAATTTTAGGATTGGATTTCAAGATTTCTTAACCCTTGACCATACAGCGCCACAGCCATTATTGGAATGTGTATTTTGTACACTGGTTGGTACTCTGTATCTCTCGAAAGGTAACACTCTTCCGTAGAAGGATATGCAAACAGCCGTACTAATTCTAAGCAGAGCAAAACATGACTTAATCAAGCTCTACACGGAGAGAAAATACTTCTAAGAAACTCTACACTGAGCAGATCTTGAAATGGTGGGTACTGATCATTCCTGTGTTAGGTTACTCAATACCTCCTTA
>WNWK01000304.1:337500-532500 GCA_009830355.1 Cherax destructor | reverse complement strand
GGACTGGTGGAGAGGATATCATGTTGAGGGATTGATTGTGAGGACTGATGGAGAGGATATAATGTTGAGGGATTGATTGTGAGGACTGATGGAGAGGATATCATGTTGAGGGACTGATTGTGAGGACTGGTGGAGAGGATATCATGTTGAGGGATTGATTGTGAGGACTGATGGAGAGGATATAATGTTGAGGGATTGATTGTGAGGACTGATGGAGAGGATATCATGTTGAGGGATTGATTGTGAGGTTGCACGGGTGTAAAGCATAGCATAAAGAAGAGAAGGGGACTGAAAATAGGAAAAAAAAAAAACAGAGAGAATGGGAAGAGTGGAGAGAAGAGAGTGGAAACAGAGGGAAGTGTACAGAAGAGTGGGGAGAGTAGAGAGGATAGAGTTGGGAGAAGAGAAAGTCAGACGTAGAGTGTGGAGCTGAGAGAATAGGTAAAAAGAGGGGAGGAGTGAGAGAAGAGAACGGGGAGAGGTGAATAAGTGGAAGTGGGGTTCAGACAGTGGAGTTGAGAGTGAACGGATGACAGAATGGGGAGGAGTGATGGGGGAGAGAGAGATAGAGAGGGGGAAGGGGAGGGAGAGAGGGGAAGGGAGAGAGAGGGGAAGGAGGAGTGTGGGGAGGGAGAGAGGGGAAGGGGGAGTGTGGGGAGGGAGAGAGAATTGGAGGGGGAGAGTGGGGAGGGGGAGAGTGGGGAGGGAGAGAGTGGGGATGGAGAGCGTGTTAGAGGGAGGGAAATGAATGAATAAAGACCTTCCATATCAGTTAGTCCTTCACTAACAATCCTACCCACACCACCATTCCTACTAACACCACCACCAGCCCCTCATCCCTCACCCCCCCCAACAATCCACCAATACACCCCCCCCCCCCGCCATAATCCACCACCACCACTACTCTCCACAAACGACCCACAGACACTGCAGTAACACACGCATATAATCAGCATATCCAAATCCAACACAAATCCTGAATATGCGAATAAATTATACCGCTAACCCTCAATATATTAGAGCAAATTCCGTTTTGTGTGTAGAAATGATCGCAGAATTGTGTTTTCCCTTAATGAAAAATACAGATTAATCTGTTTCTAAACTAACTCAAATTTCTACGCGACATCAATGCTTATATATGAATAGCTGACTTGTGTTGATGTTAGGCTAAGCTATATAAACAATGATTTCTCAATTGATAAACAAGCTTATATCATTCCTGGGATGGGATTGTTTGCATTTGCTCTTCAGTTTTACATAGTTGATATGGTAAAAAAAGAACAGACGAATACCCACACGGTAATTTACCAATACAAGAATAGTAGGCTCCCGAACAGATGGCCCACGGACATTTGGCCGAACGGACATTTCGCTGACGGACATTTGGCCGATAGACATTTCACCGAACGGACGAAATGGCAATCACCACCTAACCTAATTTTCCGTTCGACCAAATGTCCGTCGGTGAAATGTCCATTCGATCAAATGTCCGTCGGTCACCTGTCCAGCCACGGAATACTGTATACGCGCAAAGGCATGGCCATAGACATATACCCAGGCAAACGTACAGAGAGACATACACAATAAGAACTCAAGCAACTGCCATAGTCATAAGAGTGATGAATTAAGACATGTGCAGCATCCGGGTATCTTTATTTGGAGATGTTTCGCCTTTCCAGTGATTATCAATATTACGATGCCCATTATTCCCTAGAATCTGTACTAATAAAGCCACTAGATGGCGAAACGTCTACAAATAAAGATACCCTGATGTTGCACATGTGTATACCATTCATGTTCAGTCTCAGGAGTACACACACAGACACGAGAGTACACATAAGAACACAAGTAAGGAAGGAACATTGCAGCAGGTCTACTGGCCCATATTAGACAGGTTCTTCCGAAACTCAAACCCACTACCAAAAATATTTACCCAACTCATTTCGTTGCTACCTAAGGAATTAACTCATTTATCAAAGGTCGAAAGTGGCGGTGGTGTAAGGACACTCCACGAAACTCCTTTATAACATGTATGATTTGGCGCTCCAAGGAGTTAGTGAACCCAGACACGACCTGTTAAGAAACGTAGCCTGAGAGGAGACTCCCCCCCCCCCCTCAACAGAAACTGAGCCAGCATAGAGTTATAAAGACAAATTAGTTTAAAATTACACGCGAGAAAACACCAGGATTCACTAAAAAAAAGTTTCGATCCTGGGACCCTGATCACTTCTAACGCCAGGGTCACAGGACCGGAACGTTTTCTAATAAATATGACCTGGCGTTTGGTCGCAAGTATTTTTAAACTATACGAAACTTTGAAAGACAGGCATAAATACAAGAGATATAATGTAGAGAATCGACAAGTCGATAAATTAGACAAATGGTTCATAGAACCATTTTGGTTCATAGAACCATTTTTATCAAGATTGATGAACTTATCACATTGACTCCTGGCTGAGGGACTCATTACCTCATACTCTTTCTGATCTTCACTCATTTTTCTCTGTATCGAAAACTTTTCCACTATAAATACACCCAGGTGTTGCATAAGTGTCTAATTTATCAATCAGCTTTGATAAAATTTGGTTTATCTATTTAGCTCTGGTAAGATTTGGTTAGTTTAGTTATGTTAGACTGACGTCTGTAAGATGAATTTAACTTATAACTCAGATAAATACAATATTACATTAACGCTATATGATTTTTTACGCACGACCGTTAAAAGGAATCCAGTCAGCACACTGCACAATACACTGTTAAATAATGAATGTTTTCAGTGGCAAGGTCACTCATCAGATGCTCTTAAGCCAGAGTGAAATACTGACCTTGCTGAGGAGGCTGGGTCGGTCCTTCGCACCCTCGGCAAACCGGGAAGAAATCCTCATCTTAGGTAGCGACATCTGTAGTTACTTCAGAAGCGACGTAAGCAGCAACTTCCAAGGGCAACGACAAGAACGATCATTTCACCAAAAAACGTCTGCCAATGTTTGAATAACATAAACAGACAGATAAACGTCTACATTTTCAAAAGTATATTTTACAATCACACGTTTTCATCACAGGTTGTCTACCAGATGCTCTGAACGTACGTCTTCCATCGTATAGTTAGAACGTATATATCCTAAAGTAGGATTTATAACGTGCTGTATATAACGTATGTATGAACACCTAACACTGGCGGAGGAACGCGCAAAACTGACTACAAGCTGGAGGAATTATTTGCGAGGCATTCCTGATCTACCCAGGGCTTCCCACACACCCTCTTTTTGACCCAATCAGAAACCTAGAATGATGAGTCGGACCAACCAAAACTCAAGAACGTTCAGAAACTGCCCCGAACCCCTTGTTAACCCATTATTACGCGCTGCTTCGCTGAGGGCATGTTGCCAACTTTCATAAACAATGACTCGTAATTTGTATATTTATGTATGTATATGTATATATGTATATTATATATATATATATATATATATATATATATATATATATATATATATATATATATATATATATATATATATATATATATATAACACACACACACACACACAGTAAACAGCCAATATCACAATATGCAGAACCACCACTGTGAAAAAATATTGAAATTCCAAGCGTTTTCGTGATTTCTCGCATACATAAGCAAGGGTACACAAAGAATCCCGAGGCTAAACACGGGTGTACACAGAAAGACACAAGTGTACACAAAGGCTCAAGGCTGCACACAAACATTTAACCCTCAAGACGGAACAACACAAACAAAGCTCTTATTTTTTCCCAACATTGTCATCTGCGAAGTTTGTTTTTATTTTAAGTTAGTCTTTTCAGTCTTTTTACTTTAGAGTTGTCGATGAGAGGAACAACCAGCTAAGTAGAGTAGGAGAAGATAAAACCTTGGGAAGCTTTAAAAAGAGATTGAACAAATATATGAGTGGAAAAGGTCTTGGTTTGATTTAGATTGATGGACGGAATACATTGACTCCAGGATGACGGACTGATTACCTCAAACTCCTCATTTTCCAAATTTCTCTGCATTGGATCGAAGAATAAAGATTCCCAAATGCTGCACAAGTATCTCATTTATTAACCTTTCGCTTTTCTAAACCACTATACACAGTAACTGAAGTACTGAAGCAAATTCTTGGGTGGCTTTGAGACAAACTTGCCTAGTATGGGCTAGTAGGCCTGGAACAGTAGTCCTCGATTCTTGTGTTAAATTATTATTGTAATAAAAATATTTGGCCCAGGACCGATTCGTGAGGAACTCCGCTCCTTTGGTCTATGTACTTCATTGTAACGCTAAATGTCTTTTAAAGTGGGCCATTTGGTGATTTGTACTGTACCAAGACTATCGACTACACGAGGGTCATTTATGATGCATAACACCTGAACACAACTATTCAAGAATATTATTGCTAAAATATAGATTAAACCAAACTCTCTGCATATGAACTCAGAAATATGCAATTCCCTGTGCATATACCTAGATTTATGAGCCTATCAATTCTGGAAACGGTAAATTATGAGGATTCTAAAAAGATAGATTTACAGTGACTTAAAACAATACTTCGCTAATATCTGCGAACATCATACAATGCATTTTCGTCCTTTTATCAAAACGAAAATTTAGTACGTGTAACTGATGGCTAAAATATAAAATATCAGGAGAGAAAAGCTCAAATGCGTTGTGCCTTAAATGTAATAACATTCTATAAATTAAAAAATATGAAATTAATTACTGCAGATACTATTTACTGTCATGAGCACTGGCCTAACTTACATTATGCTGCTCAGTGCTGGTCTCCTTACTACAGAATGGACATAAATTCATTGGATAACATAGAGAAACCACGGTACGGGTGGGGTTTGAACCTATGGCGAGTGAGTCGTAAAACTCCAGGCCAATGATATTACGATTGCACGAGTCGTAGATAGAGAAGGATGACAAAATTAATCCACTGTATAAGGAGTCTCTCATATGAGAGTCTTGGACCTTCACTCTTTTGAGAGACGTAGAATGAGAGGAGATATCACTGAAGTATATAAGTAAATGATAGGTATAAACAAAGGCGATATAAATCAATTACTGTGGATAACGAATCAAGAAAGAACTAGAAATAACAGATTTAAATTAAATAATTTTTTTATTTAGAAAGGACCTAGATCATTACTGGTTTTCAGAGTTGTTGATGTGTGGAAGAATGTTTTGTAATTAGGTAATTAAGGTAATTAAGGCAGTATTTTGTTTTCCATCATACAAGAATACTTTAATCCTTAAAACAGTGAATGAAGTCACCTCTCTGTTAATATATTATACACTGAAGAAGATCCCACAAAGAGGTCGAAATATACAGATCAATCAACCTCCTGTGTTTCTGCCTTCATGTGTGTTATTACTGAACATTGACAAAAAGTGTTCATTACGCTTTAGTTATTCATACACTGAAAAATGAACAACACCCCCGTGTGTATATACATTTGTGTGTATATACACTGATAGATACGCGGAGAGGTGTACATTTTCCAGCTGTATTGGTGTTCTAATCAAAATAACACAGTCATAACATCTTACAAATCATTATAGAGAGGTATTTCTTTAGCTTGTGCAAACAGAATGGGAAAGACACTAGAGCAACTAGAATTACGTCAAGGCCAAAGAAAACCCAATATTGGTAGTACCGAGATTAAAGCATGAGATGCCGACCACTTAGACGAAACAAACACAAACACATTCACTTAGGTAACCCTTTTGAGAATGTTTCATTCCAGGTGTTTTTGAAGAGGCGTATTCGAATGTATTGGAAAAGTTGCCAGAATAAGTGATCTCATCAACTATTCAGGTAGTTTATTGCATTATCTGGTAACACTGTAGAAAAGAGGAAGGTTGATTTCACTGTCTGGCAACATTGGTTGGTTAAATCTTGTATATGTTACACATACACACCTACACTATGTTATGTTAGCTAGACATACACTTTGTGTTGAATCATGTTAGAGAGACACTAAAACACACCTATACTGAGTGTTGAACCATGTTAGCGAGACTCGCACATCTACACTGAGTGTTGAACTATGTTAGCGAGATACACACACGTACATTGAGTGTTGAACCATTTTAGCGAGACACACACACCTGCACTGTGTGTTGAATCATGTTAGCGAGAGACACACCTACACTGTGTGTTGAACCATGTTAGCGAGACACACACCTACACTGTGTTGAACCATATTAACTACACATACACCTACACCCGGTGTTAAAAATATTCCATAATTATGTATTGTCAGAGTGCCTGGCGGCTCAGTTCTCATATGAACACAGTAAAAAAATATTAAACATATTTAATTTTTTTTATCCTGTAAATTAGTCAAACACTGTGAAGGTAATAGTGCACTGTATGAATAATACTCCAGCTGTATCAATACTGTACTAATTACTCGCCCTGTGTTCTTAGATACTGCTTGTCAAAGGCACTTGTCGATAGTGTGTGTGTGTGTGTGTACTCACCTAATTGTACTCACCTAATTGTGGTTGCAGGGGTCGAGACTCAGCTCCTGGCCCCGCCTCTTCGCTGTCCGCTACTGGGTCTCTGCTCTCCCTGCTCCATGAGCTCTATCATACCTCGTCTTAAAACTATGTATGGTTCCTGCCTCCACTATAACTTTCTCTAGACTATTCCACTTCCTGACTACTCTGTGGCTGAAGAAATGCTTCCTAACATCCCTTTGACTCATCTGAGTCTTCAGCTTCCTGTGTGTGTGTGTGTGTGTGTGTGTGTACTCACCTAGTTGTACTCACCTAGTTGTGGTTGAGGGGGTCGAGTCACAGCTCATGGTCCCTCCTCTTCAACTGGCTGCTACGTGAGCTTTATCATACCTCTTCGTAAAGCTATGCATGGATCCTGCCTCCACTACATCACTACCCAAGGTATTCCACTTTCTGACAACTCTATGACTGAAGAAATACTTCCTAACATCCCTGTGGTTCATCTGAGTCTTCAACTTCCAACTGTGACCCCTTGTTGCTGTGTCCCATCTCTGGAATATCCTGTCTGTCCACCGTATCTACACCTCTCAGTATTTTATATGTTGGTATCATATCCCCCGTATCTCTCCTGTCTTCCAGTGTCGTCAGGTCGATTTCCCTTAACCTCTCCTCGTGGAACATACCCCTTAGCTCCGGGACTAGTCTTGTTGCAAATCTTTGCACTTTCTCGAGTTTCCTTACATGCTTATCCAGGTGAAGGTTCCAAACTGGCGCTGCATATTCCAATATGGGCCTAACGTACACAGTTTACAGGGTCCTGAATGACTCATTATTTAGATGTCGGAATGCTGTTCTTAGGTTTGCCAGGCGCTCATATGCTGCAGCAGTTATTTGGTTGATGTGCGCCTCAGGAGATGTGCCTGGTGTTATACTCACACCAAGATCCTTTTCCTTGAGTGAGATTTGTATGCTCTGGCTCCCTAGACTGTACTCCGTCTGTGGTCTTCTTTGCCCTTCCCCAATCTTCATGATTTTGCACTTGGTGGGGTTGAACTCCAGGAGCCAGTTGCTGGACCAGGCCTGCAGCCTGTCCAGATCCCTCTGTAGTTCTGCTTGGTCCTCGTCCGACTTAATTCTTTTAATCAACTTCACGTCATCTGCAAACAGGGACACTTCGGAGTCTATTCCTTCCGTCAAGTTCAAAAATACCAGAAATAGCACCAATCATTGGACTGATCCCTGTGGCACCCCGCTCGTTACAGGCGCTCACTCTGACACCTCGTCACGTACCATGATTCGCTGTTGTCTTCGTGACAGGTATTCCCTGATCCATTGCAGTGACTTCCCTGTTATCCCTGCCTGGTCCTCCAGCTTCCGCACTAATCTCTTGTGTGGAACCTTTTTTTAAAATTGGGACTACATTTGCTGTCTTCCATACTTCCGTTAGTCGTCCTGTTTCGATAGATGTGTTGAAGACTATCGTCTTTGAGGTATCTAGTTCGCTTAACAGCCTCTTCATTTCTTCCTCGGTTGTATGTATTGTGTCCAACACTTGATGGTGTACACCCACCTCTCTGCCTTTCTGGAGGCCCTTATGTCTCCTCTGTGAACACTTCTTTGAATCTCATATATGTGTGTGTGTGTGTGTGTGTGTGTGTGTGTGAGAGAGAGAGAGAGAGAGAGAGAGAGAGAGAGAGAGAGAGAGAGAGAGAGAGAGAGAGAGAGAGAGAGGAGAGGGGAGGAGAGAGGAGAGAGAGAGAGAGAGAGAGAGAGAGAGAGAGAGAGAGAGAGAGAGAGAGAGAGAGAGAGAGAGAGAGAGAGAGATAAACCCTTCATAATCGTGAGGCAGAGTGTTAAGGTTTATATTTCTAAACACGTGTAATATTTATTTTTTAAAAAGTAACAACGAGTATCGGACATTTTTCACCGATACTAAAACTATATATATATTGTGCCGAATAGGTAAAACTTGCGATTTTGCCTTAAATAACAACTCTCTTCTTGCCGAATAAGGAAAGAGAAAAATTTGTGTATGCAATAACTTCGCAAAAATCATTCTGAACCTAACGAAAAAATATATTTCATTGTGTCTGTTTATTATCAAATTAGTGTAAAGTTATCTAAAATATATTTATTTGGATTAGGCTAAATTAAATTGCACTTGTTATTAAAAGGTTAGGTAAATTTTCTAAGGATCTTTTGGTACAAAATTATTAATTTTTACATTAACATAAATGAAAACAAATATGTCTTTAAACGTATAAGAGAAAATTTTAGAAAGGACTTAATTTTAAACGAGTTCTTGCTAATTGACCAATTTTACCTATTCGGCAAGATGTGTGTGTATATATATATATATATATATATATATATATATATATATATATATATATATATATATATATATATATATATTAACACACACAACACACGCACACATACATACACATTTGTGTGTATATGGTCATACCTGTATTTTATGAATGTGTGTGTTCATGTTTATATATGTATGAATATTTGGAAGTCTGTGTACGAAAAGATAGAACAATGGTGTGGTGAGCAGCGTAATACTGAATAGTCTCGATATCTGGAAATATAAACTGTTAATGGAACATTACCGTCGCTGGAACAATACCGTTGCTGGAACAGAGACGTGACTGGAATAGAACCGTGGCTGGAACAATACATTGATCTGAGAAAAACCGTGGTTAGAACAATGCAATGGTTGGGATAATGAATTGGCATGAACAATACCGTGATGGGCCAGTACTGTGACTTTCACAATATCGTGGCTAGAACTGTATCGTGGATGGAACAATGATAGAAACAATGCCGTTGCTAAACGGCTGAAGCAATATCGATGATGGAACAATACCGTGAATGGAACCCCCTGGATGAAAAAGTGATTGGAACAATGAAATGCATGGAACAATACCAACAATGAAACAATATAGTGAATGGAACAGTTCCGTGGTTGGGACAATACAGGTGGCCGCGACAATACCGTGGTTGGTACAGTGTCGTGGCTTGAAAAATACCGTACTTGAAGCAATACCGTAGTTGGAACAATGCAATGGTTAGATCAATGCCACAGTTGGAACAATACCACTGTTGGAACAATACCACTTTTGGAACAATACAACGGTTGGAACAATACCACTTTTGGAACAATACAACGATTGGAACAATATCATGATTGGGACAGTACCATGGTCGGAACAGTACATTGGTTGGAACAATTTGGTTCTGTGAAGATGTCTTCACCAAAGTTGTCTTCCTCAATCGTGTCTTCTCTGAAGACGGCTTCCTAATTACTTTTAACACAGAGAATTTATTTTACCTACTTAAGTTCACATATATGAGTATGTGGTATATATTTACATGCAAATATGAGCACAGCTGTATACACTTGTATGCGCCTGTGAATACGCACATGTATACATGTGTATGTTTTGATAGGTTCATTAGGGGCCGATGCGTCTCATAAACAAACGATAATTAACAATAATTTGGTCCTAATTATCGTAATTACTAAGAAATTATTAATGACCTCTATATATTGCTCTTTTTCTTTTGTGGGTTACGACTCCATTGTTTGTCTTAGACACGCGAACACAATGTGTAGGGAAGCCTGGGGAAGGTTTCTTGCCTGCTTCTTGTGTGTTGTCTTTTTCTTGTGTGTTGTCTGATATTGTGTTTGTTGCCTTCTTGTGTGTTTGTTGTCTGTGTCTTGTTTGTTGATGCCTGTGTCTGGTGTGTTTGTTGAAAGCTTCTTGTGTGTTTGTTGCTTGGCTTAACAGCGTTGTCTGGCTTATCAGCGATGTTTTCTTTGTCAGCGATGTCTTGCTTGACAGCGATGTCTGGCTTGTCAGGGATGTCTTCCTTGACAGCGATGTCTGGCTTAACAGCGATGTCTGGCTTGTCAGCGATGTCTGGCTTGTCAGCGATGTCTGGCTTGTCAGCGATGTCTGGCTTGTCAGCGATGTCTGGCCTGTCAGCGATGTCTGGCCTGTCAGCGATGTCTGGCTTCTCAGCGATGTCTGTTTTGCATGTGATTGTTCCCTGTTCTTAAAATGGATGTATCCCGCTCCTTCCTTGATTGTTCCCTGTTCTTCAGATGGATGTATCCCACTCCTTCCTTGATTGTTCCCTGTTCTTCAGATGGATGTATCCTGCTCCTTCCTTGGTTGTTCCCTGTTCTTCAGATGTGTGTATCCCGCTCCTTCCTTGATTGTGCCCTGTTCTTCAGATGAATGTATCCCTCTCCTTCATTGGTTGTTCCCTGTTCTTCAGATGTGTGTATCCGGCTCCTTCCTTGATTGTGCCCTGTTCTTCGGATGGATGTATCCCGCTCCTTCCGTGGTTGTTCCCTGTTCTTCAGATGAATGTATCCCGCTCCTTAATTGTTCCCTGTTCTTCAGATGGATGTATCCCGCTCCTTCCTTGATTGTTCCCTGTTCTTCAGATGGATGTATCCCGCTCCTTCCTTGGCTGTTCCCTGTTCTTCAGATGGATGTATCCCGCTCCTTCCTTGATTTTTCCCTGTTCTTCAGATGGATGTATCCCGCTCTTTCCTTGATTGTTCCCTGTTCCTCCAGACTTAACTGCTCCATGTTTCTTTCCCGTCACTTGTTTGTTTGCAGACTTCGTGTTTTTCTTCCATTTTTAGGTATTTTCCCTACTAGTTTATTCCGGTCTTCTCGTGTTTTTTTTTTTTTTTACTCTGCCTCTTATGTTTTTTCCCTGATAATTGTTTTTTTTTCCCTGATAATTGTGTTTTTTCCCTAATAATTGTGTTTTTTCCCTGATAATTGTGTTTTTCCCTGATAATTGTGTTTTTCCCTGATAATTGTATTTTTTCCCTGATAATTGCGTTTTTTTACCCCGATAATTGTGTTTTTACTCTGATAATTTTTTATACCTTTTTAGTTGTGTTTATTTTACCCTTTTGCTTGTGTTTTTTACTCTGTTGCTTGTATTTTTTACCCTGTTTCTTGTGTTTTTTACCTTGTTCTTTGTGTTTTTTACCCAGTTCCTTGTTTTTTTTACCCTGTTCCTTGTGTTTTTTTACTCTGTTCCTTGTGTTTTTACCCTGTTACTTGTGTTTTTTACCCTGTTCCTTGTGTTTTTTACCCTGTTCCTTGTTTTTTGCCCTGCTCCTTGTATTTTTTACCCTGTTCCTTGTGTTTTTTACCCTGTCCCTTGTGTTTTTTACCCTGTTCCTTGTGTTTTTTACCCTGTTCCTTGTGTTTTTTACCCTGTTACTTGTGTGTTTTACCCTGATCCTTGTATTTTTTTTTACCCTGCTCCTTGTATTTTTTACCCTGTTCCTTGTTTTTTTACCCTGTTCCTTGTGTTTTTTTACCCTGTTCCTTGTGTTTTTTTAACCTGTTCCTTGTGTTTTTTGTTCTGTTCCTTGTGTTTTTTACTCTGTTCCTTGTATTTTTTACCCTGTTCCTTGTTTTTTTACCCTGTTCCTTGTGTTTTTTTACCCTGTTCCTAGTGTTTTTTTACCCTGTTCCTTGTGTTTTTTTTACCTTGTTCCTTGTGTTTTTTGTTCTGTTCCTTGTGTTTTTTACTCTGTTCCTTGTATTTTTTACCCTGTTCCTTGTGTTTTTTACCCTGTTCCTTGTGTTTTTTTACCCTGTTCCTTGTGTTTTTTTACCCTGTTCCTTGTGTTTTTTGCTCTGTTCCTTGTGTTTTTTACTCTGTTCCTTGTATTTTTTACCCTGTTCCTTGTATTTTTTACCCTGTTCCTTGTTTTTTTTACCCTGTTCCTTGTTTTTTTTACCCTGCTCTTTGTGTTTTTTATTTAGCTCCTAGTGTTATTCATCACCTGCTCAATGTGTTTGCTCCCAGCTCCTTGTTTATTCATTTTCGTTTTATTTCTTACCCGTTGAGTATTTATTCTTCTCTTTGTTTGTGTATAAGTGTGCAAGCGTGCTTGTGTGTGTACTCGCCTATTTGTGGTTGCCGGGGTCTAGTCAAAGCTCTTGGCCCCGCCTCTTCACTGATCACTACTGGGTTTCTCTCTCCCTGCTCCATGAGCTTTATCATACCTCCTCTTAAAACTATGTATGGTTCCTGGCTCCACTACATCATTTTCTAGGCTATTCCACTTCCTGACAACTCTAAGACTGAAGAAATACTTCGTAACATCCCTTTGACTCATCGGAGTCTTCAACTTCCAATTGTAACCCCTTGTTTCTGTGTCCCATCTCTGGAACATCCTGTATTTGTCCACCTTGTCAATTCCTCGAAGTATTTTATATGTCGTTATCAAGTCTTCCCTGACCCTCCTATCCTCCAGTGTCGTCAGGCCGATTTCCCTTAACCTTTCTTCGTAGGACAATCCCCTTAGCTCAGGGACTAGTCTTGTTGCAAACCTTTGCACTTTCTCTAATTTCATGACGTGCCCGACCAGGTGTGGATTCCAAACTGGTGTATATGGTGTACAGAGTCTTGAACGATTTCTTACTGAGGTATCGGAACGCTATTCTTAGGTTGCAGGTATTATACTCACACCAAGATCATTTTGCTTGAGTGAGGTTTGCAGTCTTTGGCCACCTAGACTATACTCTGTCTGCGGTCTTCTTTGCTCTTCCCCGATCTTCATGACTTTACATTTGGCGGGGTTAAATTCAAGGAGCCAGTTTGTGGACCAGGCATCTAGCCTGTCCAGGTTTCTTTGTAGTCCTGCTTGATCCTCGACCAATTTAATACTCCTCATTAACTTCACATCATCTGCAAACAGGGACACTTCTGAGTCTATCCCTTCCGTTATGTCCGTTGTGTGTGTGTGTGTGTGTGTGTGTGTGTGTGTGTGTGTGTTGTGTGTGTGTGTGTGTGTGTGTTTGCTGCCCCAGTAACGAGGGGCAGGCATCATGACCCCGTTATACAGCAGTTTCTTATATCACGGGGTAATCAGCAGTTTTGTGATGTATAATTAACGTTGAAGGTAACACGCCACGCCCAGGAGGTCAGGCTGCCAGGCGTACAGTCAGTCAGGCGTACAATCAAGCAGTCAGACGTACAGTCAAACAGTCAGTCGTAGAATCAAACAGAAAGGTGTACAATCAAGCAGTCAGGCATACAAGAAGTCAGGCGTACAATCAAGTAGGCGTACAATCAAGCAGCCAGGCGTACAATCATGCTGCCAGGGGTGCAATCAACCATTCAGTCATGCAGCAAGACACCTGTATGTACAATCATGCATTCAGGCATCCAGGTGTACAATCTTGCAGCCGGGAAGTGAGGCAGCCAGTCGTATAATTATGCTGGCATGCTAGCTAAGTTGCAGTCATGGAGCCAACTGAAAGCCAGGTGTACAACTATGTACCCTGGCAGTTAGGTATACAATCGTGCAACCTGGCAGCCAGGTGTACAATCATGCAACCTGGCAGCCAGGCGTACAATCAAGCAGCCTGGCATTCAGGCGTACAATCATGCAGCCTGGCAGCCAGGTGTACAATCATGCAGCCAGGTGTACAATCATGCCGCCTGGCATCCAGGTGTACAATCATGCAGCCTGGCAGCCAAGTGTACAATCATGCCGCCTGGCATCCAGGCGTACAATCATGCAGCCTGGCAGCCAGGTATACAATCATGCCGCCTGGCATCCAGGCGTTCAATCATGCAGCCTGGCAAACTGGCGCTCAATAATGCATCTAAGCAGCCAGGCGTCTAGTCAATGATAATGGCTGAAAAGAGTTCAGTCATGCAGGCACTCATCCAGGTGTTCCTTCATGTCAGCACTCATTCTTGCGTTCAGTCATGCAAGCACTCATCCAAGCGTTCCTTCATGTCACACTCATCCAGGCGTTCACTCATCTAGGCGTTCCTTCATGTCAGCACTCATCCAGGTGTTCGTCATGTCAGCACTCATTCTGCGTCTCAGTCAGCAGCATCATCAGGCGTTCCTTCATGTCAGCACTCATACAGGCGTTCACTCATCTAGGCGTTCCTTCATGTCAGCACTCATCCAGGCGTTCACTCATCTAGGCGTTCCTTCATGTCAGCACTCATCCAGGTGTTCCTTCATGTCAGCACTCATCCAGGTGTTCAGTCATGCAGACGGTTAAGAAGGCAGGAAGACAGTCTGAAAGGCAGACACATAGGCATGCAGGTAAGCATTCAATATAACAGGCAGACAGGCTATCGTTCATTAAAACAGGCAAACAGTCTGGTATTCAGTAAAACAGGTAGATAGTCTGGTATTCAGTATGACTCACGAAATCGTAATGACACGCTTGCATTAGTAAGGCAGACAGGCTGGTATTCAGTAGTAAGGCAGACAGGTTGGAATTCAGTAGTAAGACAGACAAGGCTGGTATTCAGTAGTAAGGCAGACAAGCTGGTATTAAGTACTAAGGCAGACAGGCTGGTATTCAGTAGTAAGGCAGACAGGCTGGTATTCAGTAGTAAGGCTGACAGGCTGGTATTCAGTATTAAGGCAGATAGGCTGGTATTCAGTAAAGGCAGACAGGCTGGTATTCAGTAGTAAGGCAGACAGGCTGGTATTCAGTATAGGCAGACAGGCTGGTATTCAGTAAGGCAGACAGGCTGGTATTCATAGTAAGGCAGACAGGCTGGTATTCAGTAGTAAGGCAGACAGGCTGTATTCAGTAGTAAGGCAACAGGCTGGTATTCAGTAAGGCAGACAGGCTGGTATTCAGTAGTAAGAGCAGACAGGCTGGTATTCAGTATAGGCAGACAGGCTGGTATTCAGTAAGGCAGACAGGTATTCAGTAAGGCGACAGGTGGTATTCAGTAAGGCAGACAGGCTGGTATTCAGTAAGGCAGACAGGCTGGTATTCAGTAGTAAGGCAGACAGGCTGTATTCAGTAAGGCAGACAGGATGGTATTCAGTAAGGCAGACAGGCTGGTATTCAGTAGTAAGGCAGACAGGCTGGTATTCAGTAGTAAGGCAGACAGGCTGGTATTCAGTAGTAAGGCAGACAGGCTGGTATTCAGTAGTAAGGCAGACAAGGCTGGTATTCAGTAGTAAGGCTGACAGGCTGGTATTCAGTATTAAGGCAGACAGGCTGGTATTCAGTAAGGCAGACAGGCTGGTATTCAGTAGTAAGGCAACAGTGGTATTCAGTAAGGCAGACAGGCTGGTATTCAGTAGAGGCAGACAGGCTGGTATTCAGTATAGGCAGACAGGCTGGTATTCAGTAGTAAGGCAGACAGGCTGGTATTCAGTAAGGAAGACAGGCTGGTATTCAGTAGTAAGGCAGACAGGATGGTATTCAGTAAGGCAGACAGGATGGTATTCAGTAGAAGGCAGACAGGCTGGTATTCAGTAAGGAGACAGGCTGGTATTCAGTATAAGCAGACAGTGGTATTCAGTATAGGCAGACAGGTGGTATTCAGTAAGGCAGACAGGCTGGTATTCAGTAAGGCAGACAGGTGGTATTCAGTAAGGCAGACAGGCTGGTATTCAGTAGAAAGCAGACAGGCTGGTATTCAGTAGTAAGGCAGACAGGCTGGTATTCAGTATTAAGGCAGACAGGCTGGTATTCAGTAGTAAGGCAGACAGGCTGGTATTCAGTAGTAAGGCAGACAGGCTGGTATTCAGTAGTAAGGCAGACAGGCTGGTATTCAGTAGTAAGGCAGACAGGCTGGTATTCAGTAAGGCAGACAGGATGGTATTCAGTAAGGCATACAGGATGGTATTCAGTAAGGCAGACAGGATGGTATTCAGTAAGGCAGACAGGCTGGTATTCAGTAAGGCAGACAGGATGGTATTCAGTAAGGCAGACAGGCTGGTATTCAGTAAGGCAGACAGGCTGGTATTCAGTAGTAAGGCAGACAGGCTGGTATTCAGTAAGGCAGACAGGCTGGTATTCAGTAGTAAGGCAGACAGGCTGGTATTCAGTAAGGCAGACAGGCTGGTATTCAGTAAGGCAGACAGGATGGTATTCAGTATAAGGCAGACAGGCTGGTATTCAGTAAGGCAGACAGGCTGGTATTCAGTAGAAGGCAGACAGGCTGGTATTCAGTAAGGCAAGACAGGCTGGTATTCAGTAGTAAGGCAGACAGGCTGGTATTCAGTAAAAGGAGACAGGCTGGTATTCAGTAGTAAGGCAGACAGGTGGTATTCAGTAAGGCAGACAGGATGGTATTCAGTAAGGCAACAGGTGGTATTCAGTAAGGCAGACAGGATGGTATTCAGTAAGGCAGACAGGCTGGTATTCAGTAAGGCAGACAGGCTGGTATTCAGTAGTAAGTCAGACAGGCTAGTATTCAGTAAGGCAGACAGGCTGGTATTCAGTAAGGCAGACAGGCTGGTATTCAGTAGTAAGGCAGACAGGCTGGTATTCAGTCGTAAGGCAGACAGGCTGGTATTCAGTAGTAAGGCAGACAGGCTGGTATTCAGTAGTAAGGCAGACAGGCTGGTATTCAGTAGTAAGGCAGACAGGCTGGTATTCAGTAGTAAGGCAGACAGGCTGGTATTCAGTAGTAAGGCAGACAGGCTGGTATTCTGTAAGGCAGACAGGTTGGTAGTCAGTAGTAAGGCAGACAAAGAAAAAAGTGGCTGGATGACTTGTTGAGACAGGCTGGTATGTTAGCAGTGGGGAGGGATAAAGAAGGCTGGCAGTATAGAAGGCAGATGAAGGTTGGAAGGCAGGCAGTTTAGAAGGTAGATGGAGGCTGGAAGGCTGGCAGTATAGAAGGTAGATGGAGGCTGGAAGGCAGGCAGTATAGAAGGTAGATGGAGGCTGGAAGGCTGGCAGAATGGAAGGTTGAAGACTGAAAGGTGGCAGAATGAAGGGATAAGGTAGGCTGTATGGCTGGCAGTATGGAGGGCTGATGCAGGCTGTATGGCTGGCAGTATGGAGGGCTGATGCAGGCTGAAAGGCTGGCAGTACGGAAGGTTGAGGCAGACTTGAAGACCGGCAATCAGAAAGATTGAGGCAGGATAAGTAAACAGTAGGGAAGGCTGAAGCAGCCTGGAAGGCAAGTAGTAAGAAGGCTGAGGGTAAGGTGAGAGGCAGGCAGGGTTGAAGGCAGGCTCATAGGCAGTCAGTCGGGAAGGCTGTGGCATGCTGAAGACACCCTGGAAGGCAGGCAGTAAAGCTAGCCGCGACAAGCTAGAAGGTATGCAGACTGAAGCAGAATTGAAGGCAGGCTGGAAGACAGACCGAGGCAGCCTGTATAAGCCGGCTGTAAAGCAGGCTGTCATCGTTCCAACCAGCCTGTATAAGCCGGTCTGTGACCGGCAACATTCACTAATAAAATAAAATAGTCGAGAACTCCAGGAAAAAAATCTACGGATTTTGAAATAAAAAAAATCTACGGATTTTTTAATTTAAATTCTCTTATTAAACAAAAGAAAACTCCGTTAAATTCATACGTTCCCTCTGAATTCTAGCGAGAGGAAAAAAAAGCCAATAAAATACTGGAACACAAATAGAGTTTCTGTGTAAAAAAAAAAATAGCAAGGAAACTCATAGTCCGGAAATAATATAACCTCTGACCTTATAATAATAATAATAATAATAATAATAATAATAATAATAATAATAATAATAATAATAATAATAATAATAATAATAATAATAAATAAAAATAATAATAAAGAAAAAATTATATACTAACATATAAATTAATACTAAGTATAATAATATTTTTTCTATAAAAAAAAAAAAGAAATTAAATTTTTTTATTAACACATCGGCCATTTCCCACCAAAGTTGGGTGGCCCCCAAAAAAAGAAAAACTTTTATCATCATTCACTCCATCACTGTCTTGCCAGAGGCGCGCTCAAACTACAATTAAAAAACTGCAATTTTATAACGTAATATATATTAATACTACTACTGCTAATTTTAATATTATAATAAAGTAGTATTATTATGATTATTAATATAACAATTAAAATAATACTAATAATAATATAAATTAAGTTAATAACTGGTTTAGTTTTGAATCTTTCTACTTTTACATTGCTTTAATTTATGTTTTCTTTGGTTCAGTTTCGTCCATACGTTTTAGTTCATCTAAATCTTCCATGAAAATTCTTGTACTTGTCTGACCAATGGTCTGAGGTGTGTTAACATTGTTTCTTCCTGTTTATACGAAATATCTCATTGCTACTCCAAATAGCCAAGTGTGTTTACAAGAGGAGAGGATGTTCTCAAAACACTAATATTAGATAATAGTTTTGTTATTCTTGATTCGCTGGTACTCTCCCGGTCCGGGTCTTTTCCAGATGGTGACCCGACCTTGGCTCCCTGTCTTGGGAGTGTCCGAGATATGTCTCCCATGGGAGGAGGTACAAGTACCTCCTCATCTTTTGGGACCAACTCTCGATATTACCAACAGGTAATATCGACTATATCTTTGAAAACATATAACATCGTCATTTTTATAATTTTTGTAGCAAGTGTAGTGTTATCATAAAACACACGCTTTGTTCCTAAACTACCGTCAATCCTTGTTAAAATACACAATGTATTCCTTAACAACCACCAGTCCGAAATAATATATACGCCTTGCGTAATGCACAAATTACCGACACTTAGGAGACTGAAATATGGTGACGTTTCCTTAGAGTTGGATCATTAACTAGCTTTTCAGTATATGCGCCTTGTTTTCGTCTCTTAACTACTTTCATACTACCAGTTCTCTATAACAATAATAATAATAATAATAATAATAATAATAATAATAATAATAATAATAATAATAATAATAATAATAATAATAATAATATCTTTATTTACCACAAGTACATGTACATGGTATACAGGCCTAGCTGACATCAATGACATACTACTATATAGAAAGCCTCTTGTTATGCTGAGCATTTCGGGTAAATTAGGTCCTTGTCCCAGGATGCGACCCACACCCGTCGACTAACACCCAGGTACCCATTTTACTGATGGGTGAACATAGACAACCGGTGTAAAGAAACACGCCCAATGTTTCTACCCGCGTTGGGAATCGAACGCAGACTCTCGCCGTATAAGGCAAGAGCTTTAGCGATCAGGCCACGTACCGAACTATCCATAATTTCCTAGTTAAAATTAGCATGTTCCTAATCCACCACCAATTTCGTAAATAAGATGCACGACATATTCCTATACTACCGCCAGTCACTTGGAAAAAAATAGCATGTTCCCGAACTATCACTTTGCCTATGATTAAAAGGCGAAATATTCGTACAATTTTACACTGCAACCTAAACTTTACGTTTTATAAACCGACAAGTTGAAGAATGATATACTTGTTCAACATGTGGAGATCTGCAATAGTTTAAAAAACTGTAAAGTTGTAGAATGAGACAAATGTTTAACATTATTCTAAACTACCATCCAATTCATTCATTAGTAGTCAATCTCTTCAATCATATATCCCCCCGAAAGACGATACACAAAGGTTATGATTTTTCTCCGTAGTTTTAGTTGTGATATCTTGAGAACATCTAATGAGATCACTTTCAAACTTACACAGTTGGTGTGTCGTGTCTAGAAGAAGGCTCAGAATGGTACTGGGTCGTGTAGGTGCCAAGTTAACAATACATTGACAAAACTGTAGTATTGCTTTCTGTGAAGTAACTTGAGAATCCGTTCATTGATTAGCTTCAAGCAATGCATGCTGGTGTATCTTACATAGAGGATATATCTAATTGTTATTGGGTTGTGTAGATGCTATTTTGGCAATAACATTTTAAATACCATATTTCCCGGCATATAAGGCGCAAGAGTGTAGGCTGCTTGCTGGCACGATGTGTCCAAGCAGTTGTAATGTAACGTTAGTAAATAACTGCTAAAGCGTAACCCAAAGCCTACCCTTGACCCTGACCTTGAGAATATAAGACGCAGAGTGATTTTACAAATATTTGGTTGAGAAAAGAAAGCGCGCCTTATATGCCAGAAAATACGGTACGTTTGGCATTGTTAGTACGATAACTCGAGAATGCTTTTTTTTCTGAACAACTTAAATGTTATATTACTGACGCATATAAGAGGAATGTTCAGCATAGATGTATAGATCGGGGCTGCGTAGGTGTCACTAAGCAATATTTTTACATGATTAAAAAGGTGCAGAACTGTTGGTTTCTGTGAAATAACTGAAGGTCTCGTCTGATCACCTTCAGAATTTTTATCGATGGTGCATCTCTCTCAAAGTATTAGCTTTGTTAATGGCTGTTTAAACATTAACTAAAAAAAAGCAAATTGAGATATTAGTTTCCGTGTAATAGACTCACGAAATCGTGATGACACGATTGCAAACTGGCCCAGTGGCTAAACGCGTCGGTCTGGAGTTTTGAGACTCTCTGATCGCGGGTTCTAACCCCGCCCGTGGTATATTTTTTTTTTCCGTGTAATACCTTGAGACTGTCTCATCTGATCGGCTTTAGACTCAGCAGTGATGTATAAAAAATAATGGAAAATTTATAATGACTCTAGAGTTTGTAGAAGCCAATTTTCTCAATGTTATTGAATAAATTGTGTAATGGATTTTTGCGCAATAACTTGAGAATGATTCTTTAAATCAGCTTCAAACTTTTTTGCTAGTGTATCTTGCCTGAAGAAAGGCTCGAGTTTTTATTGAGCTTCGCGAAGGTTATCTAAAAATATTTGTTCCATAAAATCTGTTTCTAACTCAGGTACGATTGTAATATAAAACGTCAAACATTATTGGAAATTTAACACCTGATTTGATACAGTTTAAATTTTTTATTTTCATACTAGAATGGGTCAAATACCGCCTACTTTAATTCATGAGGTTATTGATATACAGCTTGGGTGCATCTAGAGGGCATTATGATGGTAATGATCTCCAACTCCTGGGCCTTACGAGAGTGTTAACCTACAGGCGCTTGGCCTCTCCTGAATCTCTACCGAGGACTGAGTTATTGCTCGTGATCTCCTCAAGGAGACGAGCTGATTCCCTTCTGCCTTTTAAGGCTTTTGAGGTATAGCTAATATGTCCTTCCCAGGCGTTAAGATAGAATGTTGAAATGGGATAAAACGATACAGGAACTAATATATTTCGATTTTGATTCACTTTTCCATCTCCACTGTTTTTTTGCCCAATATCATGCAAGCACACCATTATTATTATTATTATTATTATTATTATTATTATTATTATTATAGTAGTAGTCGTAGTAGAACTAGTAATATTACCATTTATAGTCATATACATTTTATTATTATTATTATTATTATTATTATTATTATTATTATGAGGTAAGCCACTAACTTGACCTGTAGAAAACATTCAACATCTAAGGAATGAGACATTATCAGGCTTAAGGCAAGGAAGGAAGGAATGGGGGAAGAAGTGAGTTGAGATAGATCCAATTCCTTGAATCAAGAGCCCTTGGGCAGTATCTGGGCATCCCACCTGAAGGGTGATGGTTCACAAATTTCCAATAACCGTGCGTGTTCAGAGAGGACACTTGAAGCGCCGTGCTGGGACGAAGTAAGAAAGATAAAGTGGGAAGAAGAGAGAGAGAGATAGAGAGAGAGAGAGAGAGAGAGAGAGAGAGAGAGAGAGAGAGAGAGAGAGAGAGAGAGAGAGATAAAGTGAAGATCGCAGCTACTGTGCCCCAGAGAGAGTGAAATTGAACGCTCTTAGCTGCTCGACTTTTCACTTTGATGCCTTTTAGTTGCATAGTCAATGTTCGGTTGCATCGCCTAGTACTTGATGCTATTGTAACTTGCCAAGCTGCCTCGTAAATGCTGTTTAATAATGGCTACATTATCATTATTATTATAATCTTATTATTAGCATTAATATTAATTAGTATTATTTTATATAATTGCTATTTTCTGAATTTTAATTATATAATTGTTATTAAATTAATTTATATTATTAATATTACTATTATTTTTAATTGTTTTGAGGACATTCTCTCCTCTTGTAAACACAATTGGCTATTTGGAGTAGCAATGAGATATTTCGTATAAACAAGAAAAAACAATGTTAACACACCTCAGACCATTGGTCAGACAAGTGCAAGAATTTTCATGGAAGATTTAGATGAACTAAAACGTATTGACGAAACTGAACCAAAGAAAACATAAATTAAAGAAATGTTAAAGTAGGAAGATTCAAAACTAAACTAGTTGTCTCCCGGGAAGTGCAGACTGCCATCAGTATTTTAATCTTAATGTTAGTAAATAAACTGAATGTGCTGTGTAAAATATGTTAGAAAAATTATCCATGATGGAAACGTGGAAAAAAAAAGGAATTAAACTTATGAAAATTTTATGCAGATTAATGTTAGGCAGAACTTCTCGTGACGAGACTTACCCAACCTTCCATGACTACACTCACACAACCTTCCATGACTACACTCATACAACCTTATATGACTACACTCACACAACCTTCCATGACTACACTCACACAACCTTCCATGACTACACTCACACAACCTTCCATGACTACACTCACACAACCTTCCATGACTACACTCACACAACCTTCCATGACTACACTCACACAACCTTCCATGACTACACTCACACAACCTTCCATGACTACACTCACACAACCTTCCATGACAATACTCACACAACCTTCCATGACTACACTCACACAACCTTCCATGACTACACTCAAACAACCTTCCATGACTACACTAACACAACCTTCCATGAATACACTAACACAACCTTCCATGACAACACTCACACAACCTTCCATGACAACACTAACACAACCTTCAATGACTACACTCACACAACCTTCCATGACAACACTAACACAACCTTCCATGACTACACTCACACAACCTTCCATTACAACACTAACACAACCTTCCATGACTACACTCACACAACCTTCCATGACTACACTAACACAACCTTCCATGACTACACTAACACAACCTTCCATGACTACACTAACACAACCTTCCATGAATACACTAACACAACCTTCCATGAATACACTAACACAACTTTCCATGACAACACTCACACAACCTTCCATTACAACACTAACACAACCTTCCATGACTACACTAACACAACCTTCCATGACTACACTAACACAACCTTCCATGACTACACTCACACAACCTTCCATGACTACACTCATACAACCTTCCATGACTACACTCGCACAACCTTCCATGACTACACTCACACAACCTTCCATGACTACACTAACACAACCTTCCATGACTACACTCACACAACCTTCCATGACTACACTCACACAACCTTCCATGACTACACTCACACAACCTGCCATGACTACACTCACACAACCTTCCATGACAATACTCACACAACCTTCCATGACTACACTAACACAACCTTCCATGACTACACTCACACAACCTTCCATGACTACACTCACACAACCTTCCATGACTACACTCATACAACCTTCCATGACTACACTCACACAACCTTCCATGACTACACTCACACAACCTTCCATGACTACACTCACACAACCTTCCATGACTACACTCAAACAACCTTCCATGACTACACTAACACAACCTTCCATGAATACACTAACACAACCTTCCATGACAACACTCACACAACCTTCCATGACAACACTAACACAACCTTCAATGACTACACTCACACAACCTTCCATGACAACACTAACACAACCTTCCATGACTACACTCACACAACCTTCCATTACAACACTAACACAACCTTCCATGACTACACTCACACAACCTTCCATGACTACACTAACACAACCTTCCATGACTACACTAACACAACCTTCCATGACTACACTAACACAACCTTCCATGAATACACTAACACAACCTTCCATGAATACACTAACACAACTTTCCATGACAACACTCACACAACCTTCCATGACTACACTAACACAACCTTCCATGACTACACTCACACAACCTTCCATGACTACACTCACACAACCTTCCATGACAATACTAACAGAACACTGGAATATTGCTTTTCTGTGTTCGTTTTATTTAGTTTTCCCAGTCGAAAAACTTTTATCAAAATAGACTCGACTCGCTGTGTTTGCCTTATCCATGTACTTCCTTAGTTTATATTCCTTCTTTCTTTTTTCTGTTTTCCTTGCTACCTCTTTTCTTCTATCCATCATTTCGCTTTTTTTTTTTGCCCTCGTCTGCCTCTATTTAATCCAATCATCCCTCCATCGCTGGTTCATATATCATTTTCTTTATATTTCTTCTTTGTCTTTGTTATCTTGCCTCCCTCCACTCCTCTCTGCATCTCAAATTTTCTTCCTCTCTCCCTTTTTTCCCTCTCTCCGTCTCCTCTTCTTTTCCATGGTCCCACTATTACTCTTTTTCTCTTTCCATTTCTGTTTTTCACTTAACCTCTTCCTCCATCTCTTCTCGCTCTCTATTGTTCTGCCTCCCTTCCTCTCTCTCTGCTTTAACCCTCTTTTCCTACCTGCATTCCACCCTATCTCAGTCCCAACCTTTCCTTCATCTTTCATTCTTTGCCTTGTTCCCTTTCTCTCTTTCACTCTCTGCCTTGCTCCCTCTCTCTCTCTCTCTCTCTCTCTCTCTCTCTTTCTCTCTCTCTCTCTCTCTCTCTCTCTCTCTCTCTCTCTCTCTCTCTCTCTCTCTCTCTCTCACTCACTCTTCTGCCAGCTTCATTTTTCTTTAGTTTTTGCTTTCAGACTTGCGTTAGGGAGTGTTTCACTTCTCTTCGAGACCTTGTCTTCATGAATTAGTCTTTGACTTCGTCTTCATGAATTAGTCTTTGACTTCGTCTTCATGAATTAGTCTGTGACTTCGTCTGCATGAATTTTTATGAGTGTCTGCCTGTCTGTTCATCTGCCATACGTTTTGTTCTGTCGTTTAATCTGAGTATCTGTATGTTGGTATTTATGTGTGTGTATATGTGTGTGTGTGTACTCACTTAGTTGTGGTTGCTGGGTTCGAGTTACAGCTCCTGGCCCCGTCTCTTCACTACTACTTCTAACATCTATTTATCTTCCAGCACAAACAGTTATCTTTTAGCAGCTGTAGTTATCTTTTAGGACATCTTATCTTCCAAGACATCTAGTTATCTTTCAAGACATCTAGTTATCTTCCAGCATATGGAGTAATTTTCTGGCTCCTGTAGTTATCTTCTAAGACATCATATTACATTCTAGCACGTTTAGTTATCTTGCAACATACAAATGCTATTGTTTTCAGCATAATTTAAATAATAAGACACATCAGGCTAATTAACTTTACAATTGTGTTCCCTTTTCACTATATTTCCCAGAAACGTTATATACATTATACACTTGATTAATTTTATTCAGTAAATATACAAGAAAATTGAGTGATGATTTAACAATATTGGACAAATGATTTTCTTTTGTAAACTTTGTTGGAATTGTGACGATACAATATTCTGCAATAGTCTGCCAACTGATTTTTGTTAAAAGGAACCTTGAGTAGGGTCTGTGACGGTACAATATCCAGCTAAATCTTACCAATAGACATTTGCTCCAGGAATTAAGGGTTTGGAGTTGTAATGGTATAATATCCAGCAGTTGTCTACCAACGGATTTTTGCTTCCAGAAACTATGGGTAGTGTACAGAAAATTCTCCAAGAAAAAGGGGCATCATCTCAGCCCTCTCAGTCCTCTTCAGCCCCCTGAGGGACTTGAGGGACCCAACCCTCCCGAAGGGGCTAATGGAGTTTTGCTTCTGCATAAACAATTTGATTGGAAGCATATGCGTCTATCAGTGTCATACTCACGCCACCCTTTTCTTGCAGATCGTTGCAATACAAGTGACATTGAAACGACAGTACTCTCTTCCACTTAGCAGGAAAGTTACAGAAAAACCCTGCACCACTTTACCCAAGTGACGTGCGTTTCGTCTCTCTCTTGAACCCAATCTGCCCTGCGTAGCGCCCTCAACCCTCGGGCGGACCTTCAATGCTGACTTCAGCGTGATTTCTCTCCTTGCTTAACATCATCACAGTATTCAAGTAATAAATTTCGTGTTATCTAGCTATACACGACAGTTCATCACAGTCGCACATTGTAGGTAAAGTGGTGCAGGGTTTTTCTGTAACTTTCCTGCTAAGGGGAAGAGAGTACTTACTCTCCTTTTACTTTTACTGCAACGATCTGCAAGAAAAGGGTGGCGTGACAATGACACTGGTAGACGCATATGCTTCCAATCAAACTGTTTATGTGGAAGCAAAACTCCATTAGCCCTTTCCTGAGGGTTGAGTCTCTCAAGTCCCTCAGGGGACTGAAGGGGACTGAGAGGATACCCCCTTTCTAGAGAATTTTCTCAACAAAATAGGGGTTGTGATGGTTTAATATCCAGCAGTTGTCTATCAACAGATTTTTATTCTAATAAACATTAGTTTACGAATCCATAATAGTATGCCGTTGTAATTCAGTAGCAGCGAACTGGATACATAACACTCAATGCTGGAGTAATTTTTTAATTGTCAAGCCATGATGATAAATTTGTTTGCGTAAATCATCTAAGATCCATTGGAAAATGAAATAAGAATAAAACATATACTGTACATGTAGTATGACAAACAGTACAAACAAGATGAAAAATTAGTCACATGTGCAACAGGTGAGTATCCAAAGCTGATGGACTAATTACCTCATGTTTTGTAAATAATAATATTGTCTTCCAATTAGGTCCTTGAATTTGTATTGATAAAGCCGTTGGTTGACGAATCGTCTACAGTAAAGATACCCAGATGTTGCACATGTGTCTAATTCTTTAAAACATACAAAAAACATACGTTTGGCAAAAACTTTAATAAAACAGCAATCATCAATAACCAGTAGCACATATTTCTCATTACTTTCATTATCATTTTTTTTTCATAGTGGAGATTGATCTTAGGACGTTGATTCCAAATCTAGTTTTGCTTTGCCTTCTTCTAGTTTTCGTTTTGACACCGATCAAATCTAAATATTTAATGCCTTGTTTATAATCAAGGCAATAACCATAAATTTATCTGCTTTACCTAAAGCACTAGACGAGCTAAATTAAAACACGTTTACCTATGATTATATATAAGAAAAATTCTTTATTCTCAATGTGATTATAGGCAGCATCACTCCAAACTTTAGCCCAATGGTATAAAAAATAAAGAGTGCAATAAAAGTGAGAATTAATTGTGGGAAGGACCAGGTAAGAGAATCCTTGAAACGAACCAAACAATTGGAAGAAAAACACAGCAAGAGAAATGGATACAATTTTAGTGGTTAAAAAAAAGTACAAGAGTGAGCTCGTTGGGGCAGCAACAGCAAGAGTCCAGCTGCAACAGCAAGAGTCCAGCTGCAACAGCCAGAGTCCAGCTGCAACAGCAAGAGTCCAGCTGCAACAGCAAGAGTCCAGCTGTAACAGCAAGAGTCCAGCAGCAACAGCAAGAGTGTAGCAGCAACAGCAAGAGTGTAGCAGCAACAGCAAGAGTGTAGCAGCAACAGCAAGAGTCCAGCTGTAACAGTAAGAGTTAGCTAGGACTCTATGTTAGTAATTCCTAGCTGGCAACTCCCTAACACTCAAACTCTACTGTATATAGCATCCTATAGCGATAACTAGGTCTATCATGACTCACGAAATCGTAATGACACGATTGCAAACAAACCATACCACGGGCGGGGATAGAACCCCCGGTCAGAGTCATAAAACTCCAGACTGACTCGTTAGCCACTCGGCCAGCTAGCTACAATAAGATTCTTCCAACTTGGTATATTTATACACCATACGAAGATTGGCATAGGCACCACTATGACCACAAATGCAAGTTTTTACCTGCATCTCCGATTTATGCCGCAGTCTCTTGTGTGCTACAGCATTTTATCACTTTTATTGAAGTTAATCATTTATTTATTTCTTGTTTCACGTCGTTTGCCTTGTGAAGAACTTGAGATGTGCAAGACATGATTTAAAACATCTCAGAACTCTTGTTGATCGTCGCTAATGAACCCACGGCTCTCCAAAAAAGACGAGTTAATGGTCCAAGTCGGATGGAAACGTCGTCATAAATTTTATTCTATGTGCGAGTATTTGTGTACCATTTCTCTCCAGTTGCTCCACCTTTCTCTTCATTATCTTCATGTCATTATACAATGCACACATCAGTGTTAATCGTTTGTAGCT
This sequence comes from Cherax destructor, assembly GCA_009830355.1. NCBI lineage: Eukaryota > Metazoa > Arthropoda > Malacostraca > Decapoda > Parastacidae > Cherax > Cherax destructor. The sequence goes on along the minus strand of WNWK01000304.1, from coordinate 503,923 downwards.
GAATGCTTCCAGTCTGTTTCTTTTTTAGATATTGGGACAATATCTCCTGTCTTCCAGATCTTTGATAATTGCACTACCTTGAGTGTGTCTGTGTGTGTATGTGTGGGTGTGTGTGTGTGTGTATGTGTGTGTGTGTTTGTGTATGTGTGGGTGTGTGTGTGAATGTGTGGGTGTGTGTGTGTGTATGTGTGGGTGTTAGTTACCATTTTGTCCTAGGCACATGTCAATTAGACACTAGGCCTGTTGTATATATGTGTGTGTATGTGTATGTAAGGAAACACTTCGAAATGTTTCTGCCCCACCGGGAATTGAACCCGGCCCCTCCGTGCGTCAAGCAAGAGCTTTACCCACTAGGCCACCGGGGGTGTGTGTGTGTATGTGTGTGTGTGTTTGTGAATGTGTGGGTGAGTGTGTGTTTGGAAGGTGGGCATTGCTGGAAACATATACACGTAATCCAGTTTACTTAAAAGCCTGAGAAATAAGTGCTGGCATACCTTCAACTGGGGTGCAAGTTGCTGAATTAAACGTGAGAAATATTGTCGTGTTTGTTGTATTGGAGTTCCCCCACACTTGTTCCTCTCCCATCCCCCTCTTCTTGTCCTCTCTACCCTTCTCTTGTCCGCTTGTCATCGTCTCCTGTCTTCTCTTCTCTTCCCTTGTCCTCTAGTCATCTCTTCTTGTCCTCTTTTCCCTTCCCTTGTCCTCTTCTCATCTTCTCCTGTCCTATCTTCCCTTCCCCTGTCTTCCTGTCATGTCTTGTCTTCTCTTCCATTCCCTTGTCCTCTTGTTATTTTTCTCTGTTCTCTTTCACCCTTCCACCGTTCTCTCTCTGCTTCCTCTGTTCTACCACTGTCCCCTCTCTCCCCTTCTTCTGTCCTTCATTTTCCCCTCTCTCTGGCTTCTCTTTCCCCCTATCTCCTTCTCTCTTCTCTCCTGTCATTTCATCTTCCTCTGTCCCCTCTCTCCCATTTCCATGTTTCCTCTTCCCCTTATTCCCTCTTCCCCCATATCTATTTTTGCCCTCTTTCCCGGTATCTCTTTTTCCCTTCTTTCCCTGATATTTTTCCCTCATCTCCTTATCTTTTTCCCTCTTTTCCCTATCTTTTTTCCCTCTCTCTCTTATCCCTGCTCCTTCTTACCGGTATCTCTTCTCCCTGCTCCTTACCCGTATCTCTTCCCCCCTCCCCTTTCCTATATCTATTTTTCCCCCTCTTACACATATTTTGTTCTCTCTACCTCTCCACCCTCTCGTCCCACCTCCAGCGATGTGCCTTGGAGAAAATGTCAATAATAAAAGTACATTTATAAATATGTAAGCCTGGTGAAGGTGACTCGCGTGTTATTCCATGCAATGAACTCTTGTTGATCCGGTTGCTCTTGTTGTTGCTGCTGCTGCTGTTCTTTACGCTACTGTTGCTTCTGCTGTTATTATTGAAGTTGATGTTGATTCTTCTACTTCTGCTGCTGTTGTTGTTTGCTGTTGTTCCCTTTGCTGTTACTACTGTTATTATTTCTGCTGCTATGGTTTTTACTGATGCTGCTACTGTTGTTGTTGCTACTGCTGTTCCTTCTGCTGATAATGCTATTGTTGATGGGGTTATTGTTCCTTCTTCCGTTGGGGTTGCTGCTGCTATCGCCGCTGTTGCTGTTATCATTGCTGCTGCTGTCATTGTTAGTTCTGAGAGCCGCTGTACTGCGTGTGGCAGCGCATGTGATTTTCGACTCCTGAGATGTGAGTTCGTCCTTGTCTTTAGAAACGGCCATATAAATGCAGTTACCAAGAAGCGAGTAGTCCTGTCATGTCCAGACCCAATGTTAAGCTGATCCCTTCTTGCCTCGTCACATTTTCCCCTCTACGCTGCCACCACGGACGGTATCAATTAGGAAAATAATCCTGAATTTGGGAAATAGTTGGAGTAGGGTGTTTGCAGCGGGCGAGAGGGATGCCGCGTCTACATACACAGGATGCCCCTCTCAGGTGGGATTTATAGGGATGGTTCAGAGATCACAGCTCGGGCAAAGTGCTATTTGTTTAAACTTCCAAATGTTTGAACACGTATGGGTTGCCAAGCTCACACGCGATGTAATAACTTTAGCGACATTTTTCATTTATGTTTCTCATCCTCGAAGTAGGGGAGAGATATCGAGCTAACGTTTTACTCTCTCTTTCTCTTTCTCTCTCTCTTTCTCTCTCTCTCTCTCTCTCTCTCTCTCTCTCTCTCTCTCTCTCTCTCTCTCTCTCTCTCTCTCTCTCTCTCTCTCTCTCTCTCTCTCTCTCTCTACTGGTTGCTTACGTAGGTGTAGTTCCAGCCACTGGGTTGCTTGTGGGGTGTAGGTGTGTACACAACCAGCTGTGTATGAGAGGAAGTTAAAGTCCAGCTCTTGGGAACTGCGTTTTGCTGGTCGATTACCTAGTGCGAGTTGCTTCAGGATTTTTGTTTTCACATCTTTCTAAGTTGCTGTCTATTATTATGCAAATTTTGACCCTATCAATGAATTTAGCCCAAATTTTAAATCTTTTAATTCAGTTTATGGAGTTAGCTTTATTACGCCTTTCCTTATGCACTATACTTGTTCACTATCACCCTGAAAGAATCGTTTATTCCAGTCTACTTTGTCTCTGAGAGTATGGTATGTCGTGATCATATCTCCTCTGAATAGTCGATCCTCTAATTATGTCTCATCTAGATCTCTTCTTATGACTATGGTCGCTTTATTTTTGCACTAGTCTTGTAACAAGCCTCTGACCAACATCATGTTTGTTTGTGTACTTGATGACATGACGGTGCAGTGCTGAGGCTGCCTATGGCGGTACAGGGTTACGTATCATGTGCAGTGTTCGGAATAACTTGTTTTGTTAACATTCCTGAAGGCTATATGTTTATTTGCTGGTGTTGCATATACCGCTAAGCAAAACCAGGGTATTAGATGACTGAGAATTGAGCCTTCACTCCCTGCACTCAATGACCAACACTACTGGTTTACCGTTTCTTATACAGAGATAGATAGATAGATAGATAGATAGATAGATAGATAGATAGAGAGAGAGAGAGAGAGAGAGTATACTCGCCTATTTGTTCTCGTCTTTTTGTGGTTGCAGGGATCGATTCACAGCTCCTGGGCCCACCTCTTTGCTAGTCGTTACTAGATCCACTCTCAGTTCCAAAAGCTTTATAGTGCGTGTATGTGAGCCCGCGCTCGCGCGTGTATATATATATATATATATATATATATATATATATATATATATATATATTATATATATATATATATATATATATATATATATATATATATATATATGTTGCCTAAAGCATTTGGTGTACTTGAATTCCATCAGTCACTTGTAGAGGCAGCAATATAGCTTCTTCGGAGTTTCCTGTATCAGCTTGCCCCGTTAAAGTGTTCCTTATTACAGGAAGGCACTGTGTGAAGAATACAGATTTAATAACTCGCCGTGAATTTATTATTAATAACAATAATAATAATTCAGGTTGTGTGCATCTTTCTTTACTGCTTAAGATTAAACTACTCTCATTGTCTTTAGTAAGCCAAGCTCCTTCATTTCTCTTTAGAGAATCCAGCTCAACCAGGTGCATTTTACCTCTCTCACAACTGTATCATTTTTCCTTACGTCTGTGAGATATTCCCTAACAGCTGTGAGGTCTTCCTTAACAGCTGTGAGTTCTTCCTTAACAGCTGTAAGTTCTTCCTTCACAGCTGTGAGATCTTCACGCTCAGCTGGGTCTTCCTAGCAGGTTTGAGGTCTTGTATCACAGCATCTACCATTTCATTCAGCTGCTCAGTTTTGACTGTGTCTTTAAAATCTTGAACTGAGTTCATCCCAGATCTATGTCAACATGTGTGTGCCCATACGGGTTTATTCTTCAATGCAATTACGTGATCATTTAATGATAGTGTAAGTATTATCCTATTTGTTATTTATTTGAAATTACAGGGGTAGAGTCTAAGCTCCTGTTTTCCTGCCCACTGATATATTGTTTGTCGGATTTTCTCTCTCTTAGCATGGTGGTGTCATACCTCTTTTTAAAACTATGTATGAAACCTGCTTCTACTATTTCGCCCAGGTTGAAGAAATAAATTATATTTTTATGACTTACATGCGTCTTTAGCTTCTATTCCCTTGTATACCCGTTTCTCGCCTCTTGAACTATCCTGTCTACCCTATTAACTTTTCTTGAGCATTATGTTTGACATTATCATGTCTTCCCATATTATTCTATTTTCTAATGTTGTCAGGTTTAGTTTCGTTAGCCTCTCCTCATTACTCATTTTCCTTAACCTTGGAAGTAGCATCGTTGAATGCAACTGAACTTTTTCCAGTTTCTTAATCTATTTTACCAGGAAAAGATTCCATGACGGTGCAGCAGCATTCTCCTAGCTAGTCTTAAGATAGCGCTGTGTATGACTCTTGGTTGAGATTCTTGAAAGTAACTCAGAGGTGGCAAAAGAGTATTTTCCGCCGAGGTTATTTGGTAGATGTGTTCCTCCGGTGATATGGCCGGTTCTATACTCGCTCTAGAGCCTTTGTCTTTGAGTGAAGTTTGCAGCCTCTCTCGATCTAAAACTATGCTGTTTCAGGTCTGTTTAGCCCATCGCCAATTTTCCTATCCTTGCATTTGCTGGGGTTGACTTCTAGCAGCCACCTGTCAACCAATATGGAAGTTTGTCCAGGTCCATTTGTAAACTTTGTGCACATCGGTTTTGATTCATCTAGGTAATCTTTCATGTGCACACCAGGGTACATCTGACTCTCTCTTCTGGCATGTTATTCGCATATACCACTGTCAGAACTGGTCCTAGTACCGATCCTTGCCATATTACACTTGTTACACTTTCTCATTTCTAATTAATCTTCTAGGACAATTTGTTTCCTTCCCATCAGGTGCTCCATCTAGCACATTTGTTACTCCTTCCTACTCTTCAAACTTTTGTCCGAGTCTCCTGTGACGTACATTATCAAATGCGTTCTTGCAGTTCAAGAATATGCAATGCATGCATCCCCCTCTCTCTCCCTCCTTATGTTACTTTGTCATAGAATTCCATCAGGTTTGTGAAGGAACATTTGTAATCAACTGTATGGTATTTTAAGCACTTCTTGCAAGTGTTACCGTTTCTTGTTTATATTCCCCGTTACCTTACATGCTGTGCAGTTCTATGACACTCGTCTGTTGTTTAATTCCGACACCTTCTGTCTCACATGTCAGCCTTCTGTCACATATCAGCTCTTCTGTTACATATCAGCTCTCTGTCTCACATATCAGCCTCTCTGTCTCACATATCAGCCTCTCTGTCTCACATATCAGCCTCTCTGTCTCACATATCAGCCTCTCTGTCTCACATATCAGCCTCTCTGTCTCACATATCTCTAGGAAAATTGTGTGTGTGTGTGTGTGTGTACTCACCTATTTGTGGTTGCAGGGATCGAGTAATAGCTCCTGGCCTTGCCTCTTTGCTGATCACTTCTAGGTCCACTCTCTCCATATGTGTGTGTGTGTGTGTGTGTGTGTACTCACCTATTTGTGGTTGCAGGGGTCGAGTCATAGCTCCTGGCCCCGCCTCTTCACTGATTGCTACTAGGTCCTCTCTCTCCCTGCTCCATGAGCTTTATCAAACCTAGTCTTAAAACTATGTATGGTTCCTGCCTCCACTATGTCGCTTTCCAAGCTATTCCACTTCCTGACAACTCTATGACTGAAGAAATACTTCCTAACATCCCTTTGACTCATAGGAGTCTTCAACTTCCAATTGTGACCCCTTGTTTCTGTGTCCCCTCTCTGGAACATCTTGTCTCTGTCCACCTTATCTATTCCTCGCAGTATTTTATATGTCGTTATCATGTCTCCCCTAACCCTCCTGTCCTCTAGTGTCGTCAGGCCGATTTCCCTTAACCTTTCTTCGTAGGACAATCCCCTTAGCTCTGGGACTAGTCTTGTTGCAAACCTTTGCACTTTCTCTAATTTCTTGACGTGCTTGACCAGGTGTGGTTTCCAAACTGGTGCTGCATACTCCAGTATGGGCCTGACGTATATGGTATACAGAGTCTTGAATGATTCCTTGGTGAGGTATTGGAACGCTATTCTTAGGTTTGCCAGCCGCCCGTATGCTGCAGCAGTTGTGTGTGTGTGTGTGTGTGTGTGTACTCACCTAGTTGTGGTTGCAGGGGTCGATTCACAGCTCCTGGCCCCGCCTCTTCACTGGCCGCTACCGGGTCACTCTCCCTGCGCCATGAGCTTTATCATACCTCTTCTTAAAGCTATGTATGGAACCTGCCTCCACTACATCGCTTCCCAAACTATTCCACTTCCCGACCACTCTGTGACTGAAGAAATACTTCCTAACATCTCTGTGATTCATCTGAGTCTTCAACTTCCAACTGTCTCCCCTTTTTGCTGTGTCCCATCTCTGGAACATTCTGTCTTTGTCCACCTTGTCAATTCCTCTCAGTATCTTATATGTCGTTATCATGTCCCCCCTATCTCTCCTGTCCTCCAGTGTCGTCAGGTCGTCTTGTTGCAAACCTTTGCACTTTCTCTAGCTTCTTTACGTGCTTGGCTAAGTGTGGGTTGCAAACTGGTGCTGCATACTCCAGTATGGGCCTAACGTACACAGTGTACAGAGTCCTGAACGATTCTTTATTAAGATGTCGGAATGCTGTTCTTAGGTTTGCTAAGCGCACATATGCTGCAGCAGTTATTTGGTTGATGTGCGCCTCAGGAGATGTGCCTGGTGTTATACTCACCCCAAGATCTTTTTCATTGATTGAGGTTTGTAGTCTCTGGCCCCCTAGACTGTACTCCGTCTGCGGTCTTCTTTGTCCTTCCCCAATCTTCATGACTTTGCACTTGGTGGGGTTGAACTCCAGGAGCCAATTGCTGGACCAGGCTTGCAGCCTATCCAGATCCCTTTGTAGTTCTGCCTGGTCCTCGTCCGATTGAAATCTTCTCATCAACTTCACATAATCTGCAAACAGGGACACTTTGGAGTCTATTCCATCCGTCATATCGTTCACAAATACCAGAAACAACACCGGTCCTAGGACTGACCCCTGTGTGTGTGTGTGTGTGTGTGTGTGTGTGTGTGTGTGTGTGGTGCTCATAACTGTCACACCACCAGGGTACAACACTTCCACTAAACTACGATGTCAAAGGAACACACGTACACTCTCCCAGCTCTCCACCACTTTCACTCGCTTTTTTTTATTTTTTTTTACCAAGGAGCACAGAGGAGAAGGAAGAGACGGAGGAGAGAGAAGAAGAAGAGGAGGAGGAGGAGGTGGGAGAAGATAACTAGGAATCTGAGAATAAGGAAAAGAAGAGAGTGGAAAATGAGTAGGAAAGGAGCTCTTAGATGACATTTCGGTTCTTCCTTGACAATAATCCTCAACTGTTGTAAAGTTCGTCGTCTACCATCGTCAGGAAGAATTTCCAAACCAAGCACAGTACAACCCTCACCTCCACCCGTAAAAAGCCGAGCAGGATGGATGGTTCCCTGGTCGTTGTGGACTAACGACTCACACAAAGAAGAATAGACACAGCTAATGAGGTTACAAGACCCTCGCGAAGAAGAGGTAAATGGGAAGCCTGTGTTCTGGAGCGATGGTGCCAGAGTGTATCCATGGTGAGCCAGACGACACTGTAAGCTTGGTGAGCCAGACGACACTGTAACCTTGGTGAGCCAGATGATACTGTAACCTTGGTGTGTCAGACGACACTGTAACCTTGGTGTGTCAGACGACACTGTAACCTTGGTGTGTCAGACGACACTGTAACCTTGGTGTGTCAGACGACACTGTAACCTTTGTGTGTCAGACGACACTGTGACCTTGGTGTGTCAGACGACACTGTAACCTTGGTGAGCCAGACGACACTGAAACCTTGGTGTGTCAGACGACACTGTAACCTTTGTGTGTCAGACGACACTGTGACCTTGGTGTGTCAGACGACACTGTAACCTTGGTGAGCCAGACGACACTGAAACCTTGGTGTGTCAGACGACACTGTAAGCTTGGTAAGCCAGACGACACTGTGACCTTGGTGAGCCAGATGACACTGTAACCTTGGTGAGCCAGACGACACTGTAACCTTCGTGAGCCAGACGACACTGTAACCTTCGTGAGCCAGACGACACTGTAACCTTGGTGTGTCAGACGACATTGTAACCTTGGTGTGTCAAACGACACTGTAACCTTGGTAAGCCAGACGACACTGTAACCTTGGTGTGTCAGACGACACTGTAACCTTAGTGTGTCAGACGACACTGTAACCTTGGTGTGTCAGACGACACTGTAACCTTGTAGAGCGAGACGACACTGTAACCTTGGTGTGTCAGACAACACTGTAAGCTTGGTAAGCCAGACGACACTGTGACCTTGTTGAGCCAGACGACACTGTAACCTTCGTGTGCCATACAACACTGTAACCTTTGTGTGCCAGACGACACTGTAACCTTAGGGAGCCAGACGACACTGTAACCTTGGTGTGCCAGTCGACACTGTAACCTTGGTGTGCCAGACGACATTGTAACCTTGGTGTGCCATGCAACACTGTAACCTAGGTGTGCCAGACGACACTGTAATCATGGTAAGCCAGATGACACTATAACTATGGGAGCCAGACGACACTGTATCCATGGTGAGACAGATGACACTGTTACCCTAGTGAGCAAGACGACACTACCACCAGGGTGATCAAGACATCACTGCCACCAGGGTGATCAAGACATCACTACCACCAGGGTGATCAAGACATCACTGCCACCAGGGTGATCAAGACATCACTCCACCAGGGTGATCAAGACATCACTGCCACCAGGGTGATCAAGACATCACTGCCACCAGGGTGATCAAGACATCACTACCACCAGGGTGATCAAGACATCACTGCCACCAGGGTGATCAAGACATCACTACCACCAGGGTGATCAAGACATCACTACCACCAGGGTGATCAAGACATCACTGCCACCAGGGTGATCAAGACATCACTACCACAGGGTGATCAAGACATCACTCCACAGGGTGATCAAGACATCACTGCCACCAGGGTGATCAAGACATCACTGCCACCAGGGTGATCAAGACATCACTGCCACCAGGGTGATCAAGACATCACTGCCACCAGGGTGATCAAGACATCACTGCCACCAGGGTGATCAAGACATCACTGCCACCAGGGTGATCAAGACATCACTGCCACCAGGGTGATCAAGACATCACTACCACCAGGGTGATCAAGACATCACTCCACCAGGGTGATCAAGACATCACTGCCACCGGGTGATCAAGACATCACTACCACCAGGGTGATCAAGACATCACTACCACCAGGGTGATCAAGACATCACTACCACCAGGGTGATCAAGACATCACTGCCACCAGGGTGATCAAGACATCACTGCCACCAGGGTGATCAAGACATCACTCCACCAGGGTGATCAAGACATCACTACCACCAGGGTGATCAAGACATCACTGCCACCAGGGTGATCAAGACATCACTGCCACCAGGGTGATCAAGACATCACTGCCACCAGGGTGATCAAGACATCACTGCCACCAGGGTGATCAAGACATCACTACCACCAGGGTGATCAAGACATCACTACCACCAGGGTGATCAAGACATCACTACCACCAGGGTGATCAAGACATCACTACCACCAGGGTGATCAAGACATCACTACCACCAGGGTGATCAAGACATCACTACCACCAGGGTGATCAAGACATCACTACCATCAGGGTGATCAAGACATCACTGCCACCAGGGTGATCAAGACATCACTACCACCAGGGTGATCAAGACATCACTACCACCAGGGTGATCAAGACATCACTGCCACCAGGGTGATCAAGACATCACTGCCACCAGGGTGATCAAGACATCACTGCCACCAGGGTGATCAAGACATCACTGCCACCGGGGTGATCAAGACATCACTGACCACAGGTGATCAAGACATTTACTACCAACCAGGTGATCAAGACATCACTGCCACCAGGGTGATCAAGACATCACTAGCCACCAGGGTGATCAAGACATCACTCACCAGGGTGATCAAGACTTATCACTGCCACCAGGGTGATCAAGACATCACTGCCACCAGGGTGATCAAGACATCACTGCCACCAGGGTGATCAAGACATCACTGCCACCAGGGTGATCAAGACATCACTGCCACCAGGGTGATCAAGACATCACTGCCACCAGGGTGATCAAGACATCACTGCCACCAGGGTGATCAAGACATCACTGCCACCAGGGTGATCAAGACATCACTGCCACCAGGGTGATCAAGACATTACTGTGGCAACGTACACTAGACATCAAAGTGATCCGTCTGAAAACGGACTGAATGATTTTAATTTACCGAAAAAATCTCTGCGTTTCGCTGCATGCAACCCTTCATGCCAAGGCAAAGCCACAACAGCAACAACAGTAAGCCAAGCCAGTGGCAACACCACTATCCAGTATATCGAAAGACTTAACGAAAAAGAGTTACTAAGTTTCTCTCTGTTTATAAAAATAAATACTTTTACAGAGACTTTCGTTATGGATCCAGATGCAAATTAGCTAAAAAAAAAAGTCATATGACTAGTTAATAGTAATATTAAGTCTTATTAAAATTAAACAGGAAAAGTAATTTGAAAATTCTGAAATAGAATAAATAGTGAACTAAATGAATGTTGTCTGTAGTATGCATTATTGGAACAATTTTGGTGAACTAAGGAATATTTGGAGGTAATTTCAAACGTGTTGATCCTACCTAGACACTTACATTAATACTTTCCCATTCAGCATTCAAAAAGTAAGTAAACTTTGAAGTTTTCGCTTCAATTCCGTGTGTGGAAGGAACACTTTGGCTCAATAACATCCCACCAGGTTGAATTGTCGAAGGAAAGGAGACTAGTAGTGGCAAACTTAATCAATTGGTGCGTTGATGGTCACACAAAAGCAAAATCGACATTCATTAATTCATTAATTCACAGTACCTCTGATATTGTCCTCTAGAAAATTCATCTACCATTTTTTAAGAAAGTTATAGGCATAATTCATTTGGGAAAAATAACTAATAGTGTCTACCATCCCTAAACCCCATGGCGGTCCAAAGGTCAGGTGCTCATTACTAACATTAAGCTAGCTAGGAGGATCCAAGATCAGAGCTTCACTAGCAATAGGCTGGCAAGGAGTAGCCAGGGCAAGGTCCTCCTCACTTTCAGCAAGGCCAGCCAGGTGGAGCCAGGGTCAGGTCTTGCATGCCTGGTCATCGTAGAACCGTGTATTTAGCTGTCAGCTGGGCAGGTTGCATGATTCCGCTGCTTTTGTTGCTGCTTCTTTTGCTTCTGTGTAATCTTGGGAATTCATTTCCTGAGATGGATGCTTGATATTGACAAAGCTAATTGCTCTCTTGATGAAAGGTCGAGACTCGTAATAATGAACCAGAGAAATGTGTTATTGTTGTGAGCCGATAATGATGATGATGATGATCATCATCATTATCATGGTGATTGATAATAGTGAGGATGATGATAACGATGATGTCTGATGAAGATGAACTAGTACCTTCATAAACCTAGTGAGTTGTACAGTTCTTGGGTATCGATATTTTTTATTCTGGTCTTCCACTGGTAGCTATCATCCTACCTTTCACTTCTGAGGTTCACACACCCACACACACACACACACACACACACACACACAACACACACACACACACACACACAGGGGGCCAGGAGCTGTGAATCGACCCCTGCAACCACAACTAGGTGAGTACACACACACAGGAAAAGAGTAGTGGAGTACCAGAAAGGAGCGGTGTTTGTAAACAACAACCAGCAAGGCTTCAGAGATGGAAAATCCTGTCTAATAACCCTACTTTCAGTGTGACAAGGTAACAAAAGTGAGGCAGGAGAGAGAGGGATGGCCAGATTCCATTTTTGGGGGACTGTAAGAGGGCTTTTGACACAGTTCCGCAGAAGAGACTGGGATCAGATTTAGAGAAGCAAGTGGAACAACTGGAAGGGCACTACTATATATCAAGGAATACTTAATAGGAGGAAACTACTAATGAGAGTGCAGTAAGAGATGTCGGATTAGCCGAGTGTGACGAGTGGAGTACCACAGGGAATAACATGACGGAAGGATGTGAATGAATGGTTCAGAGAACCGACGAGTTGGTAAATTAGACACATATGCAACACTTGGGTATCTTTATTGAGGAAACGTTTCGCCACACAGTGGCTTCATCAGTCCATACAAAGGAGAAACGTGAAGAACAGGAGGAGTGTGAGGTTGTCAGGCCCTCAATCTTGAGACGATGTTGTCAGTCCATCAATCTTGAATAGAATAACAGCATATGAGCAGAGGGACCTTATATACTGTAGACAGGAGAGGTGCAGCAGTTGTAGGAGGTGTCACATTTGTTCAATGTGGAAGTAGGTCGTGCCCAAGGAATAGGCAAGCGAAGAAATCCCTGTATTAAGATACCAAGATGTTGCAGTGTCAGACAGGATGTGACACTGTTCTTCACGTTTCTCCTTTGTATGGACTGATGAAGCCACTGTGTGGCGAAACGTTTCCTCAATAAAGATACCCAAGTGTTGCATATATGTCTAATTTACCAACTCGTCGGTTCTCTGAACCATTCATTCACATCCTGTCTGACACTGCAACATCTTGGTATCTTAATACAGGGATTTCTTCGCTTGCCTATTCCTTGGGCGACCTACTTCACATGAAAATGTGACACCCCTACAACTCTGCACCTCTCCTGTCCAGTATATAAGGTCCTCTGCTCATATGCTGTTATTCTATTCAAGATTGATGGACTGACAACATCGTCTCAGTTGAGGCCTGACACTCACACTCTCTGTTCTCCGTTTCTCCTGTTGGACTGATGAAGCCACTGTGTGGCGAAACGTTTCCTCAATAAAGATACCCAGTGTTGCATAGTGCTACATTATCATGTCTGTAATTGAAAGATTCCTATTCTTAACGTTATTGATGGAAACTGATTTCTAAGTAAATCCTTCTCAAGGATTGAGGGACTGACAACCTCAAATGGCCTGACAACTCACTCCTGTTCTTCACGTTTCTCCTTTGTATGGACTGATGAAGCCACTGTGTGGCGAAACGTTTCCTCAATAAAGATACCCAAGTGTTGCATATGTGTCTAATTTACCATGACGGAAGGAATAGATTCGCGATATTTCTTTTCGTAGATTGTGTAAAATTAAGAATACAAATAGGTGAGGACTTGGTAAGACTACAAATGGACACGGACAAGCTGCAGGTCTGGTCTAACAAGTGGCAGCTAAAATTTAACTCCAGCAAGGGCAAAGTTATGACAACTGTGGATGGGCAAAGAAGACCGCAAAGGGAATACAGGATCGAGAGAACTTTGGGATGAGTATATCGAGCATATGGCCTGAAGCACATATCAACCTAATTCCCGGAGCAAGCGCACGTCTGGCAAATCTAAGATTAGCTTTCAGAAATCATTCACGAAACTATGTAGCACATTTGTCTGGCCGATGTTGGAGTATGAGGCAACAGTAGTTAACCTACACCTGATTAAGCATATCAAGAAAAAGTATAAATTGCAAAGGTTTGTAACGAAACCTGTCCCAGAGCTGAAGGGTAAAACTTAAGAGTGGCTCGAGGAGCTAAACCTGATGACTAGAGGTGACATGATTACGAAGTACAAAATACTAAGAGGAATTGACAGGGTGGACAGGGAGAGTCTGAAAGACGAGTCAGAAGTATACGAGGTCACAGCACGAAGTTTAAAGCACAGATTAGTCACAGGGATGCTACGAAGTACTTCTTCAGCCTTAGAGTGGCCAGGATGTGGAACGACCTAGACAGCGATGTGGTACAGGCAGAATCCATATATAGCTTTAAGAATAGGGCTAACGCAGCTAGAAGAGGGCGAATCCAGTGAGACGGATATATATATATATATATAAATATAAATATACATTGGACCCTCGGTTTTCGTTGAAAATTCTTTTCAGAATGCTGTTTGAGTGCCATTACCGAAGGAATTTGTTCCCATAAGGACAAATGTATTAGATTAGTCGTTTCAGACCCCCACAAGTACACTTACAAAAACACTTACAAAAATACATTTACATAATTGTTCGAGTTTGGAGGTGCACGAAAACCGAGGGTCCACTGTATATATATATATATATATATATATATATATATATATATATATATATATATATATTAGAGAGAGAGAGAGAGAGAGAGAGAAAGAGAGAGAGAGAGAGAATTGCTACATTTAACATATAATAAAATTAAATGTCTGTTAAAGTTGCCATACCCGAGCATTTGTAGGCCAACTCTGCCATTAAGGTATGATACACTGTGTACCTTTAGGGTAATTATTACACAAATGTGCTGAGCTGGCTCCATTTCCGGTTGCAATAGCCAGCATTAAATATTATATTTTCTGGAGCAAATATATTTTTAAGGTTACTATTTTGGTACTAAAATTGTGAGCTATGAAAATATTCACGTTTTAAATATAAATTTAACTAAAATTTAATGCAGTTTAGATTAAATTTGTTGATTAGTTTTTGTTTATGATTTTCAAAATCGTCATTCATTTACGAACGTCGACTCACACCCAAGTATCTATTTACTGCTAGATAAAAAAGGGGCAATAGTGTGAGGAGGGTTGTTAATTCTTCTACACCTGCATTTTCGATTTTTAATTTATGAAAATGAGTGAATAATCCCACGACAACACTGACGATTCACTTTACCTTTCACAGTGTCGTTCCTTGCTTCAGTGTAGCCAAACAATACTTTACAAACAATAAGCTTAATCAATAAGCTTCAGTTTGACGCACTGCCAACCAGAGTGAAATGTTTAATCAAAGCTCCTGCTTTGTTTATCAGGAGAAACCTTTAACACGTGTCCTTGCCATAAGGTTACTCGTTGTTTAAAACGAGGAAAAGAGAAACATGTAAATCACATGAAATGGAAAAAGATTTGAAAAAAATTATAAAAAAAACAATTTTTACCCTCCTGAGGAAAACGAGGAACCACAATTGGAGTCTCAAAGAGACTATAAAAAGTTTCCTTGCAAACACTATTTAACATCTGAATCAATTAAATTAATAAATTGTACAGGCATTTGAACTTTTAAATAATATTTGGGTAAAATATTTACGGAAAACTTGACACTACGACTGTAACTGCTCCTATAGCTATAGATAGGTAAATACAAATAGGAATCACACAACTTAAAACACATAACTACTTGCCGGAAGAAAATGTGGTAGGGAATAATAAATAAATTTTATTAACCGTCTTGATGAAATATATCGAGAATGAAAATTGATAATTAATAATATATCATAAATGAAGGTTAATACTCTTTATTATAAATATATATTTATATATTTTGTCGTGAATATATTAGTAATTATATACAATGTGGATATTCCCCATTAAATTACGTAATAAGGAGAACTGTAAATAAATTATTAAATTAATTCGTTTAAATTGAATCGGATAATTTAAAAAAAACATTAAAAAAATATATTTTGCCAGAAAAATCCTGCACACTTATTATTATTGAAGTGTTACTCTATATCTAAGGTAACACCTCTTACCCCTAAGTATTATCCTAAGAAACAAACAAATATAAACTTGTAAGCTATCCCGATATATTTATGCAAAAGTATCATTATTAGTATTTAGTCTTCTGCTCACTCTCCTTAAAAAAAAAAAATCATTCTTTGGGATTAATAACAGACCAACACTCTCAGGACTTCTGTGGCCTCACTCATGAGCACCAGCACACACATCAGTAGAATAACCTCTGCAGCCATTGGTGTGCCTGGCAAATCTGAGAGTGGCCTTCTGGAATCTTAACAAAGTCATTCCAGGTGCTCTGTTAGGCACTTCTTGGAGTACGCAGCACAAGTATAGAACCCACACCTGAGGAAGCATGGTAAGGAGCTAGAGAAAGTGAAGAAGTATGCTAACGAAGCTAGTTCCAGTTCTAAGAAGTATGAGCTACAAAGAGAGGCTAGGCTAAACAAATTGCATCTAACGACCCTGGACGATAAAAGGACAAGGGGAGACGTGATATCAACATACTGGTTTTGCCCACACCCTCTACAGTCAAGACTTGGGAAGAGTCTTCTTGTTTATTGGTATCCCCTTATACTAAAATTAAATTAATCCAATTTTTGTAAAGCATTTGCTATGAACATTATAATTCATTCTAACAAAGCATTTTTATGAACCATATTTACAGGCTAAGAGCTGTTATTTACCTTAGTTCGTCTCAATGCTTAGGTATACTGCCCTACTTCAAGAAGTGACCTATAACATACAGCTGACACCCAGCTGCCTATTTACTGATAAGCGAAAAGGACAACAGGTGTAAGGAGGATTAAACCAAAGTCTCCACGCTGTCATTATCGAACCCAGGTTCTTCTGTCAACACAGTCCGATGAGTAAAAGATCACTTACCCACATGGGTCGTGCGTCTCCTACCTCGGAGTTTCATTCCCTAATTTTGCATCGTCGACTCATACTGCACTTCACAAAGCTCTTCTTATTTGTGTCGCGATTGTTTTAGTGTCATCGAAGCTTGAATGACATTTCTTGGAAAAGAAACTTCTCACCCAGGTTATTAAACTAACAATGCTCTGAGATTATGAATGAGATGCCCTTAACAAAACACTTCTCTCTCAGTGGATTATTTCAACGACGCCCTGAGAATAGCCAACATTTTACAAGACTCACGAAATCGTAATAACAAGATTGCAAACAAACCACGGAACAGGCAACAATTGAGCCCATGGATTGGAAAAATCTTATCGTAACCAGCTGGCCGAGTGGCTTACGCACTGTCATTGAGTTTTAAGACCCACTTGTCATTGGTTCAATCCCCGCCCGTTCTGAGGTTTGCTTTACTAGACATAAAATATCAACACTTGCGAACTTTACTAGACATAAAATATCAACACGTGCGAACTTTACTAGACATAAAATATCAACACTTGCGAACTTTACTAGACATAAAATATCAACACTTGCGAACTTTACTAGACATAAAATATCAACACGTGCGAACTTTACTAGACATAAAATATCAACACTTGCGAACTTTACTAGACATAAAATATCAACACTTGCGAACTTTACTAGACATAAAATATCAACACGTGCGAACTTTACTAGACATAAAATATCTCTGGTTCGTAGGGTCGAGTCTCCGTCGGCCAGAGATCAGTGTTTGTGAATATTTCGCCTGCTCTTGCGAATTCCTAGCATTGTATAAATCTCTAGTTGTGTCGATGCATGCAGGGGATGAGATGAAAAGCTGTAAGCCACCTGCCTAAAAGCTGGGTGCCTTGGATCAACGTCTAGCGTTAGCTGGATGCCAAGGTATTGGTCCAGTGTGGTACGGTCGGTAAAGCACTGCGTTCCTGTCACAAGGTTCGTAGGGTCGAGTCTCCGTCGGCCAGAGATCAGTGTTTATATATATATATATATATATATATATATATATATATATATATATATATATATATATATATACACTCTCTGGTGTAAATTGTGGGTCCCATAGCCTCGGAAAAGTGGAAAAAAAGGCTTCAAGGAAGAATATTTAGAATATTAAATTCATTGGGAAAATCTATAGGTAACATATAATACGTAGGAGAGAGGAGCTCCAGTTAATTGGATAAAAAGTCTTGCACTGACATCAAGACATCTCAGTGATGGGAGAAAGAGCTCCATTTCCCACATGCAGTGACACAAGACCCAGATAATGCTCAAGTTTCATTTTCACTGAGATGACTTGGGCGGACAGAATGGTGACCTGTGGAGACAGAATGGTGACCTGGGGGGCAGAATGGTGACCTGGGGGCAGAATGGTGACTTGAGACCGAATAGTGACCTGAGGAGACAGAATGGTGACTTGAGAAGGCGATAATGACCTGGGGAGGCTGGGGAGACAGAATGGTCACCCAGGGAGAGAGACAGACAGAATGATAACCTGGGGAGAGTGACAGACAGAATGATAACCTGGGGAGAGTGACAGACAGAATGATAACTTGGAGAAAGAGACAGAATAATAACCTGGAGAGAGAAACATACAGAATGATAACCTGGGGAAAGAAACAGCCAGAATGATAACCTGAAAAGAGAGAGAATGATAACCTTGAGAGAAGAGTGACAAACAGAATGACCTAGGGAGAGAGACCAACAGAATGGTAACCTGGGGAGAGATACAGATAGAATGACCTAGGGGGAGAGAGACAGAATGATATCCTGGAGACAGACAAAATGATATCCTGGTTACAGACAGAATGATAATCTGGTGAGAGAGACAGAATGACCTAGAGACAGAGACAGTGATGACCTTGCAAGACACAATAATTTCCGGGAGAATATAGGTTGACCTGGGGAGACTGAGACGGAATAACGACCTGGTGAAGGAGACAGCCACGACATCGGATTCGCGTAATGTCAGTCACTAAACGCTAAACCTGTAATGGTCCTTCTGCGAACGGAGTAGCGGAACCTGGATTTACCTTCCACTTGGCGCGGCGTTGCCTCCGAGCGCATATTTTGTTAGTGATTCCAAAACAGAAGAAAAGAAACAAGCCGAAATACATATACAGAGTGAGAGAGAGAGTGCGCTGGGAAGTGTTCTCAAAACAGGTTAAGAATCTGTGATACAGAGAAAGAGAGACAGAGAGAGATAGGGTTCAAATGACACGGAGAGAAACACCGTTGTGAAGTGAGACAGCGTGATTGTGATACAGAGATACAGTGTAATAACGCGAGACAATGTGATAAAGTGATTCATGGGGAGTGTGTGATAGCGAACAGAGAAGGACAGTGCCATGAAGTGAGATAAAGAGACTGTGTGATATACCATGAGAAGATAAGATTAAACTGAACTATAAACAGTGTATGAGGAGATTGCTGTGAAGGCTAAACCACTCCAAGATATTGGTGCTGGACTTGCTGGTGTAACGGCATCAATAATTGCGTAGGACTTAACGTAGAACTTAATGGTGTAGAACTTAATGGTGTGGTGTTTACTGGGGTACCACTATTGGTGAAGGAATTAACATTGTGTATCTTATTGTGTTCATGGATTAGGCGATATTAAATATTATGCATTTGAGTGCGAATACAGGAACACGATGATACACGGACAGATGATACAGTGTTGTGAATCACCTACTGTGGGTAATAATGATACATGATTTTTTTTCTCACTGGATAGTAAATGCCCTTTTGTGAAGGGACAGTTTATGTTCTTTTGTGATGGATAGTCAATGACCCATTCTGAAGTGATGAGAAATGACCAACTGCGAATGGATAGTATATGACTGTTCGTCTAGGAATAGCACCTGGTCTATTGTAGGGGACATAATGGTGTATAACCAGTTGTCAAGGAATAGTAAATGGCCTGTTTTCAAAGAATAATAAAGACAAGTGAATAAATGACCTACTGTCATGGAACATACTTTTGGAGTGTATAAATATTTCGGGATACAGTGGGTAAAATAGACCTTGAGAGATATATATGAACATACTTATAAATATCATTGGGTTAGAGTCAACGTGGAGTAGGGAAATTTTATGTAAGGAGAAGCTGATATAGTGAAAGTGTCGTAGAAACACATTATCATACAGAAATAGTGTAGGGACACATAAGAATAGGACCGGTTTGGAGACACTGAGTCACAGTGGTCTAAGGGATAGTTAGTGTACAATATGTAACGAATCTCTACGTATTCACGCAGGTACAATACGGAATTGAAAAAAAAATTAATAGTGATGGCAGATTTACCAACAATAAGATAGGTAAAAGACACATGTGCAGCAAATAACACATTTTAATGCTGCGATGTTTCGCTCTCCAGTTGGCCTACTAAAGTGCCAGGTGGCCTAATGCAGTGCCAGGTGGTCTACTACAGTGCCAGTTGGCCTACTACAGTGTCAGTTGGCCTACGTCAGTGCCAGTTGGCCTACTTCAGTCCCAGGTGGCCTAATACAGTGTCAGGTGGTCTACTGC
The DNA here is from genome assembly GCA_009830355.1 of Cherax destructor. NCBI lineage: Eukaryota > Metazoa > Arthropoda > Malacostraca > Decapoda > Parastacidae > Cherax > Cherax destructor. Next base: position 483,830 of record WNWK01000304.1, on the reverse strand, counting down.
AGTGTCAGGTGGCCTACAGTGCCAGTTGACCTACTACAGTGCCAGTTGGCCTACTACAGTGCCAGTAGTCCTACACTAGTGCTTTTCCTCCTTCACCTCACTGTGTTACCTTTAGATACAACCCCTGTCCTTGAAATGTTGGTACTGGCTTGACAAAGCTCCTGGAGAGGAGCTTTGTAGGAACATTTTGTAGGAAATGTTCCTACAATAAAATGTCACATTAGTTGCATATGTGTCCTTTACCCAACAACTGTAAAATCTGATGAGTGACTATGTTAAAAGTTAATTAAATGGCCTATGCAGTAAAATATTTCACATGTTTATGCATACATTCCACACGCACTCAAGAGTTAAAACAATCCCTGTTCAAAACTATTTACACAAACATCTATGAAAATAATGAATACTTCTGTAGAATGTAAAAAAAAAAATTGGCATCTATTAAAAATCCACTAAAGTGGTGGACATTAAAATACCCTAATTTTTTTAGAGAGAATGACTGTAGGTACGTTGGTGATTGTTACAGAACTTAAGTGAGATTGCGATGTTAAACGAGGCAAACAATAACAATATACACCCTAGATGACAGCCTGTAATAACCTGCGCAGAGGGAAGCCAGGATCACTAGGCCCTATAGTTTAAATATGTATTAATAATTCTCGTCGACTGATGATAATCTCTTAGTAACTAATTATGTATGAAGATGAAACCTAAACTCCTACGTCCTGTAGAACCAAGAATCACTTGTAACACGTCTGCAAGGTTCATTTCTATGTAGTTCTTATGTTATGTTGCATTGCATAGCAATGCAACTTTTAATTTCTTCATCAAGGTTATTAATGCAAATTATGAACAACAACTGGCTCAAAACTGATCCTCGCGGAAAGCCACGAGGATCAGTCAATAACATCGTTACTGAACCTCTTCCCAGAAAACTTCTTGTTAGCTATCCCACACAGCAATAAGTAATATCATGGAAGAACACTGCAGCAGGCCTATTGACCTAAGATAGGAAGGTCATTCTTGAAACCAACCTCTTCTCAGAAATGTATTTGTCCACCCTGTCATTAGTCTAAGATGAAAGCTTCAACAACGTGTTCACTTCATCAGTCTTGATGGAGTGAACACACCGACTCCAAGCTGAGGGACTGATAACCTCAAACTCCTCTTTATCTTCCACTATCTCTGTATTGGACTGAAGAAGCCACTGGCGGGGTGAAACGCTTCCAGAATATCAATACCCAAATGTTGTTCAAGTGTCTTACTAATCAAGCTATCGATTTTCTAAAACCATTAATGCAGTTCTCAATTAGGAATCTCTTTCTCTTAGTATTTTTTCTCGATTCTTGTCACCCATTCACGATTCTCTTTCTAAAAGCAGTAGAGAAATATATTAGACCAAATGGTGAGAACAAGATTCCTAAGTCTCTCTTTCTCTTTCTCCTTGTCGTATTATTTTCATCAGGTATGCATTCTCTTCATTAATTCTAGTGATTCTTTTAAAAATATTTTTTTGTTTAGGTTCCCGCGATGTCTTAGTATGTAATCAAGTTACTGGATCGGTTCCAGTGTTAAATAGTTTATTCATGCTCTTGGATCTATTCTATTCTCAAATTGAATTTAAGTATGTCCTTGGATCACTTCCGATATTTAATAGAGATTAATCATGCCTGTGGTTCAGATTAACTGTTAAAAGCACGTTTAATCATGCCCTTGGATCAGTTCCAATGTTAAATCGAGATTAATCTTGCTCTCGAATCAGTTTCAGTTCTTGAGGTTAATTATAACCACTGATCCAGTAAGATGTTAAGTGGATCATCCTCAAGGGTTGGGATCAGCTAAGTGTTAAGCAGAGTATAATGAAGCTCCTGATATGGGTTTAGTGTTCAGTTGCTGGATATTAAGTAGAACACATCAAATCTGCAGAAACATGTGTATCACCAACTGGGCGCAATTGCTTTGAGATTATATGTAACTATTAAGACTGCGTAATTGTGAATTAAGTACTTGAAATAAAATGTCTTACAAACACACACACACACACACATCAGTAAAGAGGCGGGGCCAGGAGCTATGACTCTACCCCTGCAACCACAATTAGGTGAGTAATTAGGTGAGTACACACTCAAATTCTCACTCTCACTCACAAAAGTTTAAATCAAATATTGATTACTAAAATGATTTAAGTATTTAAGAACAGATATATTCTAAATGAAGGATTCAGAAACCATGGAGTGGCTCCTTCAAGTATTCCTCCAGCGTAGACCCTGTTAATTACGAACTCAAATCCAGAGCTGCAAGGAAATGAAAACATTAAAATTCGTTCGGTGTCTGAACCGGCACAGTAAGCAGAGCATATAGGCTCTTTTGTAGCCTAAAAATACAAAAGCATAAACATTGCGAGATGTGTATATCTCGTGGTATAAACACAGAGATATATTTTTTTCCAAGTACATAAACATGGAGGTGCATATCTTTTAGAGTGTGTGTGTACTGTACACCACTAATACCTAGACTATTACCATCCACATAGCTATCACCCTCACACTTTCTACTTCCACCACCAGCATATCTACCATCCCCAAGTCAATCTTAGACCATGTGTATATTCCATATTAAGTCTATATTTGCTCATTATTCGTTAAGAATATTTTATATTTATTTATTTGTTCCTGTCATTTTGAAATATTCGGAGCCGGAATATTTCAGCAGAGGAATAAATAAATATGTCATGTATTAGGGATATTTTTATATACTTATTTTAGATTTATTAATATGACATTTTTACTCTGTGGTAGGTAGGTAGGAAGATAAACATGTGTAGGGAGCTACGAACACATATTAAATATTACCATTCCTCTTAGCTCGTATATATCTAGTATACGTAAGAGGTTGACTGACAGAAACATAATGAAGTCTTATGTCCAAGTTTTCCCCTGCTCTTCATTCGCTATTTTTCACTGTAACATTCTATGATGTTCCTTTGACCCTGTTTCTTGTGTCTCACTTTCAGTGAGGAGCAAGTCTCTCTTAAATCATCCTCCAGGCAAGCTGGTCTTCGGGCTGTGTGTGTGTGTGTGTGTGTGTGTGTGTGTGTGTGTGTGTGTGTGTGTGTGTGTGTGTGTGTGTGTGTGTGTGTGTGTGTGTGTGTGTGTGTGTGTGTTAGTTACCGATTGTTAATGGCACTTGTCGAAAGACACTTGGCTTGAAGGTGTGCTTGGGGGGGGGGGGGGTTATTTTCCATGAAAGATACAGTTTACATGGAAATTTACCTGTAAACTCCTAGTTCTTCTATTATGGATGCTGGTTAGGGTCTCCTGGAAGTCCTAGCACTCCCTGGTTGTCCCACTGTCTGGTTGTACCACTGTGTAGCCTGCTTGTTGCAGGGACGTGGGGTCTCTCCTTACCCAACCAAAACATTGCCATTGTACCATACTAACCACTCCGTATCTCTCTGCAGGGATTTTAATGGTAGGGATTGTTCGACCTTCCTCTATATGTCAACATATGTATTGTCAACATACGAAATGAAATCTCAGTCTTGTAAGTCTTCTGTTCTCCTATTAATTTTACTATTTCCTGATAATGTGAGAAATCACTAAACCGCTTGGAATTTTACCATTTCTTCTCTCTGGTTTATTGTGATCTTATTGCAAGATATTTTAAGTATTCATTTCAGTGTTACACATTGTAAGGTCATCTATGTTTATTCTTTATCATACCATAATAAATTATTATTGAATGTCTCGATGATATCTACATATTTTTTTTAATTATAATTAATGATAAGTGATGAATATTTTATTCTTGAATTTGTTTTTTACTTGTGAAAAAATAATTATAATATTGTTCCTGATGTTCAACTTAGTTAAATCACTCACTAGGAGGAGCTGACTGAATATTATTTGTTTTTATTACGTTAAAATTATTGTCATACGTTCGCGGATTCCTCTTGTGTTACAGGACAAGTGTTTCCTGACGCGGGTCTTAGTCAGATGATGACCCGCCGTTGGAGGAGATTTTGGTCATCTGACCGATGCCTTCCGCTGGCTTACCGGTCCTCTGTGTTAATTACTTATAAGAGATGTACAAGATGAATGTGGTCATGAACATCTTACCCCACAACCTCTTTTACCATCACCAACACGTCTACCACCTGTACCATAGTAACCCCTCTCAAGAGAGGTTCCTTGACGCTGATGAGGGGCTCTTGATCTAGGAAATTGAAGCTGTGCTCAAGTTCCTTGAATTGAGCCCGAATGCCTTCCATCATCCCCCTACAGGCGCTGTATAATACCTATGGGTTTAGTGCTCCTCCCTGATAATAATAATACCACAGTACCCACCACCAGCATCACCATGACAAATACTACTACCCTCCCTTCCCCAAACACGTATATGATTCCACCACCACCCCGATAATCCTTACTATTACTACTACAATCACTACCTCTACCAATACCTGCATCATCACTTCCCCAACACCAACCATCCCCACCACCATCTTTACCACCCCATATAGTCTCCCACCCCAACACCACCACCCACACCATCACTTCTACCATTATCAACACACCATTACTACTACCATTATCAACACCCATCTTCACCATCACTATTACCATTACCAACACCTCTACCACCCCACACTACCATTACTTCTACCATCAAATCTTCCACCCCACACTACCATTACCTCTTCCATCACATTTTCCACCCCACACTACCATCACATCTACCACAACACACTAGCAACACATCAACCACCCCACACTACCATCACATCAACCACAACACACTACCATCACATCTACCACCCCACACTACCATCACATCTACCACCCCCACAATACCATCACATTTCCCAATCCCACACTCCCATCACATCTACCACCTCCACACTACCATCACATTTACCACCCCATAGCACCATCACATCTACCACCCCCCAATACCATCACATCTACCACCTCACAGTACCATCACATCTACCACACCACGCTACAATAACATCTACCACCCCACACTACCGTCACATCTACCACCCCACAGTACAATCACATTTGCCACCCCAAACTACCACATCTACCACCCCACAGTACCATCACATCTACCACCCCACAGTACCATCACATCTACCACCCCACAGTACCATCACATCTACCACCCCACAGTAACATCACATCTATCACCTCACAGTACCATCACATCTACCACCCCACACTACCATCACATCTACCACCCCACTATACCATCATATCTACCACCTTACAGTACCATCACATCTACCACCCCAAACTACCACATCTACCACCCCACACTACCATCACATCTACCACCCCACTGTAAAATCACTTCTACCACCCCACACTACTATCACACCTACCACCACACACTTCCATCAAATCTACCACCTCTCACTACTATCACATCTACCACGCCTACACTACCATCACATCTACCACCACACACTACCATCACATCTACCACCACACACTACTATCACATCCACCAAAACACACTACCTTCACATCTACCACCACACACTACCATCACATCTACCATCCCTACACTACCATCACATCTACCATCCCTACACTACCATCACATCTACCACCACACACTACCATCACATCTACCACCACACACTACCATCACATCTACCACCCCTACACTACCATCACATCTACCACCACACACTATCATCACATCTACCACCACACACTACCATCGACTGGGCCACAGGGGCGTTGACCCCTGGAATTCTCCCCAGGTAAACTCCAGGTAAACACACTACTATCTCATCTACCACCCCTACACTACCATCACATCTACCACCACACACTACTATCACATCTACCACAACACACTACCATCACATCTATCACAAAACACTACCATCTCATCTACCACCCCTACATTACCATCACATCTACCACCCAATACACTATCATCACATCTACAACCCCTACACTATTACATCTAGCACCCCAAACTACCATCACATCTACCACCCCAAACTACCATCACATCTACCATTCCTACACTACCATCACATCTACTACACCCACACTACCACCATATCTACCATCCCTACACTACAGTCACATCTAGTGCACCTACACTACCACCACATCTACCACACCCACACTACCATCACATCTACCATCCTTACACTACAGTCACATCTACCACCTCGCACTACCACCACATCTACCGCCCTCACCACAAGCCTCTTCATCTCCCCCACATCCCCTTTTCACACCAATAATTAAAAAGGTGAAAAAAAGTGGAAAAAATTTCAGGAAAAAAAACATTTTTTCATTTAGTAATTAACATGGAGATTTCGGGCAATTTCGTCCTTAAATTGCAGATCAGAGAATGAGTTTCGAATAAATTTTATTGAAATACACACACAAATATGATTATATATATATTATATATATATATATATATATATATATATATATATATATATATATATAAATATATAAATATATATATATATATATATATATATATATATATATATATATATATATAAATATATATATATATATATATATATATATATATATATATATATATATATATATATATACATATATATATATATAAATATATATATATATAAATATATATATATATATATATATATATATATATAATATATATATATATATAATATATATATATATAAATATATATATATATAATATATATATATATATATATATATATATATATATATATATATATATATATATATATATATATATATATATAATATATACATACATATATATATATATATATATATATATATATATATATATATATATATATATATATATATATATATATATATATATATATATATATATATATATATATATAAGCATCACTACTACTACTTCGATCATCAGCACATCACAAGGATAATGAGCTGGTCTACATAATCACGATGACCCCTTCCCCCACACGTCTGCAGCAGAACCACAACCATAATCAGCAGCACCTCCACCACAATCAGCACTACTACCACAACCACCAGCACCACCTCCACAACCAAGACTCTTACCTCACCCTCAGCACCTTCTCCATCTGTCTCACGCAAAGTGTTATAAAACAGCGTGTTTGTTTTGGAGGCGCTGGGGACGGGGTTTTCGGACCCTTGGGAGGGGCCTTGGGGACGCTGGGGAGGGTCTTGGGGAACGTCTCCCCATCAACTATTCTAATCCCTCACTTCCCCGCAATGATCCTCTCTTTACGACACCAGAGCCACCACTCTCTAGCGGCGCCTCCCTCAACTATCGCTCCAAACATATATGCATATGTTTTGTGTTGGGGTTGTGAGAGGGAAAGTAGTGAGGGAGGTGGAGGGAATGAGTGTGGGAGGAGAAGGTAATAGTGAGAGGATAGGGTGAGAGTGGGAGGAGAGGGTGAGAGTGGGAGGGATATGTTTTCTCGGGACTTTAAAATCTTCTGAGAGGTATTTTTCTCATAATGTGTGATGGGAGGGACAGGTTAACGCAATGTTTGTCTGTCAGCCTGTCTTTCTCTCTCTCTTTCTCTCTCTCTTTCTCTCTCTCTCTCTCTCTCTCTGAGAAAGAAATATTTTTAATTTTTAACAAATATTCACTTCCGCGTTCATACAAGAGGCTAAGAAGAAATATTTAATCTCGGAAGCTGACTGTTAAAAAAGGATCTGGTGAAAAGAAAACACGTAATATTATAGTTACTAGAGACACAGTTATCAAACAAGTAAACAGATTAAACCAAAAATAAATTATGATCCTCGACGAGCTGTTCTTAGTGTTTGTTAATGACTGCTACGAGGACCTCAGCGAAGCGCTAGCTAGACTCAATATATCACTGAAAACTGGCATCGTCTTGGAAATATGGAAGACGACTTATATGTTTTTTATCTGCAAAGCAGGCGGTAAGTCCTTACCATGAATTTACTGCCCATTCTGTGACCTCGAAAGAATTAATTTCTTTAGAATCATTCCATTAGAATCCACAATGATGAACCTACTTTGATCAATGAGTAACACTACTACTCTGTTTCCATTCTCTGTTTCTCTCTCCACCCTTGTCGGTGAGGGATACACTTTCTTTGAATGTCTGAAGACAGGCAGAAGAGGCTTTTGAGAGTTATCTAACTCACTATTGGAATGAGTTACGTAGCTTTGACCATAGGACGCTTGCAAATATCAATACTTGCATGAACTTTGCCCTTGGTACTGTACACCAGTCATGGAAATTCGAAGCCGGTCAGATGCGGCTTTCTTATGAAAGAAATAATAAAACTTTGGAAGAAGAATTTTTTTTTTTTTAAATTCTGGCGACTACTTGAAGGTATTCCTTCTGGGATACATAATTACTCTGGTTGCGTGTTTGTAAAATGGATGGATATACATTTTAAAAATATTAATTTCTTAAAAAACTTAAACAGTAAAGATTGTTTGACCTATGAAAGAGATCATTTTTTAAGAAATATTTGTTCTATGGATAGTTATTATTTCATAAGTATTCCTATGACGCCTTATAGGTTACAACACTTTGAACGGAGAGTTAGGATAGGTAAGAATGGTCTTAATCATATGATGACCCTCCACTGGAGCTTATGGTCATTTGACTGAGGCCTTCCGCTGGCTTACCCCTCCACCCCATTTAAATATTAAGTTATAATTATAACCATCTGGGAGTGCCAAGTTAGTAAGTGTGGTTGTGGTACTTGAGGCGTTCGTAATTTGGGGGACCTCGTGTATACAAACAATTCATCTGTGCCGGGTGCTGTCTGCCTGATTGTCGATACTTCTTGGAATTAATACTGTAAAATGAATCAATAAATTCTCTGTATCTTGCGTGTCCCAGATGGGGATGTTACAAGCCATGCAATGAACTAGATAGACCATTGTCAAGGCAGTCGATTCGATTCCATTAAATTTTTTTATTTTGCAGCAGAGTATAAACACACCACACATTGCATATGCTCATGCAAATAAAATGCTTCTGCATTATTTGCTCTTCAGCTGTTAATAACTAAATAAACATATCTTTATTTGTAGATAAATAGTTCAGAGAACCGACAAATTTGATACAGGTGCAACACTTTATTCTTTATGGAAACGTCTCACCACACAGTGGCTTCATCAGTCCAATACAAAGAAGAATGGCGAAGATCAGAAGGAGTTTGAGGTAATCAGTCCCTCAGCCTTGAGATAAGAACTCAGCATTTACACATGTCCATCAGTTGGGTATCTTAACTGTCGAAATGTTTCACTTACACAATAGGCTTCTTCAGTCGCAAAATACAGAATTCTTATAAAACAATTAATGAGAATATTTAGCAAGAAATAAGGCCACGTTATATATATAGATAAAAATATGTTACACAGAAGTGTAGTATTGTGACTACCTACTGTAAGTGGGTAACCCCAAAAAATTTCAAAGCATTTGAAATGGCATTACTATTCTAGAGTTGCAAGCGATAACCAGTCGTACAATTTGCGTTAAATGAAAACAACCAACCGTGCATGAAAAATAATCCCTTTCAAATTTAAAGGAAAAAATACATGAACATATTTAGTACCGTGTCCATTTCCTTTTTATCTAGCAAACCACTGTGCGCATAATATCCAAATTATACACCCCGGTTTTCGTAATTAATTCGTTCCAGAATGCTGTTCAAGTGCCGCTACCAAACGAATTTGTTCCCATAAGGAATTATGTAAATTAGATTAGTCCTTTTAGACCCCCAAAAATACACTTACAAAAGCACTTACACAAATACACTTACATAATTGTTCGAGTTTGGAGCAGTACGAAAACCGGGGGTCCACTGTAAATGATACTTACAATACTACCCAACGTACTGCTTCTCTTAGTACCATCACGATATTTAAAATATCTTCATATTAATTTGCAATTTTAAAACAATGCATTCGTCATTAAAAATTAAGTATTTTTTGTAAATGTTTCTTTGTATCAGCTGAAAGAACCATATAAGCGTATGTACTTATTCTGTGTGAATTTTGTAACTCAGTTCTAGCGGTAGTTGTAATAGTAGCAATAGTATTAGTATTAGTAGTAGCAGTAATAGTATTAATATTAGTTGTAGTATTAGTAGTAGTAGTAATAGTATTAATAGTAGTAGTATTAGATAGTATTAGTAGTAGTATAGTATTAGTAGTAGTATCAATACTAGTAGTAGTAGCAGTATTAGTAGTAGTATCAATAGTAGTAATACTAGTAGTAGTAGCAGTATTAGTAGTATCAGTAGTAGCAATAGTAGTAGTAGCAGAAGTAGTCATTGTAGTTGTAGTAATATTAGTAGTAGTTATAGATTTTAGGAGTAATAGTTAAAAAAAAAAGTTTCAACATACCAAGTTCGTTTTATGTTTCCGAGGAGGTTACTGAGTGCAAAATAGCGCTATTTGAGTCCTCAAGGTACAGCTAGCATTGTGATCTGCACGTAAAAGAAGATGGAGGTCGGGGGTGGAATGCATATTTCCCAAATGTAAAAATGAATTTGATAGTGCAATATACCAGAGATTGATATATAAACATGAAGAGGCAAGGCTTAGCTACAATCGTGCTATAATAGATTCCAGAATACGTAATGGACAGGAGACAGCGCGATTGTCTTGCTTATGATTCCTACACATATAACCCGCACATAGGGAAAAAAAACTGATGACGTTTCGGTCCGACTTGGACCATTAACTAGCTACACACATAAACAAGTCCAAGTCAGACCAAAACGTCGTCATAAATTTCTTTTTCCTAACTGCGGGTTATTTGTGTATTGTTCCAGTCACGGTATTGTGCCTTTTTATTCCTCATGATTCTTATCCGCCAGAGAGGAGGACCGAGGATGGGCCGAGGTACCACTGGGGTCCCACAAGGATCAGTGTGGGACCAGTACTGCTCCTATTCGTAAAGTAGATGCCAGAAGAGATAAAGTCCTGTATTTCGCTATTTGCGTAAGATGTAAAAGTAATAAGCAAAAAGCTGGAGAAGGCATGGCAAGACTGCTAGAAGACCTGGAAATATTACGGGGATGTTTAGGGAAATGACAACTGAAATACGATTTATTCAAGGACTCCTTCTAATCCTCACCATTCTTCTTTGTACTGGACTGATGAAGCCACTGTGTGGCGACACGTTTCCTTCATAAAGATACCAAAGTGTTGCACATGTATCAAATTTATAAACTTGTCGGTTCTCTGAACCATTTATCTACAATTAGAGAAATGTTTATTTAGTAACTAACATTTGAAGAACAAATAATTCAGAAGTATTGGAGAATGACCTTGGGGTTAGCATAGTACCGAGCACATCACTGGTGGCGCATGTAACCAACAGTATCAGCAGCATTTGTGCATTTAGCAAAATTGAGAAAGGCTTTCAGGAACTTAGCGACGAAGTATTCACGACCTTCCATTGGAAAAACCGCACCTGCAAGGAACCTACAACTGATCAAGCAGCTAAGGAAACCAGAGAGGATCCAGAGATTTGCAGCGCGACTAGATCTAGAGCTGAGAGGTCTGACCTGCGACGAGAAGCTAAATTGACTGTAATCACCTTAGAATAAAGAAAAATCAGAGGGGACATGATAACAACGTACACGATACTCTGAGGTTTTAATAAACAGGGACCGACTGAAAACAGGGGACTGGGAACAATAAAAGAAAACAAAACTAGATGCCATACGAATGAGAGGGCCGATAAAATATAGTTATCCAGAGGTTAATTTCAGGGTATTTAGAAAGAGGAATTCTTTAGATGAGATGGTAGAAGTAAATGCAAAATAAAATTAAAGGTTAGATTCGACAAGACCCACCAATCAGAAAACTTGTGAAGTATATTGCCTGAGGTTATAAAAAGCGAGGCCATGAACCAGAAGCCAACTTACACACACACTGAAAATAAATGATATAATGCTACCGGAAGATGTGTACATGTGTTTTTCCACACACACAAACACAACACACACACACACACACACACACACACATTTCCCGGTGGGGCAGAAACATTTCGAAGTGTTTCCTTACATACACATACACACACATATATACAACAGGACTAGTGTCTAATTGACATGTGCCTAGGACAAAATGGTAACTAACATGATAACGACATATAAAATAATGCGAGGAATAGATAAGGTGGACAGAGACAAGATGTTCCAGAAAGGGGACACAGAAACAAGGGGTCACAATTGGAAGTTGAAGACCCCTATGAGTCAAAGGGATGTTAGGAAGTATTTCTTCAGTCACAGAGTTGTCAGGAAGTGGAATGACCTAGAAAGCGACGTAGTGGAGGCAGGAACCATACATAGTTTTAAAATGAGGTTTGATAAAGCTCATGGAGCAGGGAGAGAGAGGACCTAGTAGCAATCAGTGAAGAGGCGGGGCCAGGAGCTATGAATCGACCCCTGCAACCACAAATAGGTGAGTACACACACACACACACACACACACACACACACACATACTCCAATATTAAGAAAAACATTTTGGTGGAACGCACATTGCATTCAACATACTTCTCTCAGCTTCAATATTCACCGAAATAAATGTATATTCAATCCCAGAACCAGAGCAGTCTGTGTGTATATATTTACCTAAATAAACCCTAGTCCATTTGTGGTTACCAGAATGTGCGTTGCAATAAATACTCATCGTCAGGGAGAGAGAGAGGAGAGGATAGGAGAGTACACATCTCATCTATTTGTCGTTGCAGGTGTCTAGTCTTAGATTCGAGCTCTGCTTATTATCCTACCGCTTGCTGCATTTACTCTCTACTGTCCAGGTGGGCCCTGTCATAGCTATTCCTAAAACTATGCATGGAGCCTCCTTTCCTACTTTTCATCAATTTCATTCCACTTAATCACCACCCTGAAGCTGAAGAAATACTTTCTGACATCCCTATGACTCACACATGTCTGTAACTTCCAATTGTATTTAACACATACATTCTGCCTCTTCTTTTAAATGTTGTGACATTTTTTTTTCATATCCCTTGTTACAGTCTCGTATGTATTGACTTGTAAATTTTAGGTAGTGGCTCAGAGCTTCTGCTGCCTCTCGTAGAATCGATAGTGACACCTTGTCAGTTCCCATCGTCTTTGATGTATGCTGCTCAACAAAAAAGTTGATTCACCTTCTCCCCCATTGTGTGCATGATGTCTGGTACCTGTTGGTGTACCCTTTCTTTTTGACACTCTGGTGTTGATCTTGTGTTCACTGAGAATGCCTTTTTAAATTATTCGTTCAGTTCCTCACAGGTTTCCTTGCCATTTTTCTTAAGTTTTCTCGTGAACTCTCCGCCATTCTCCTTCAGTCCTATTTCCTGGTCTTTCACTGTCACCATTATTTCGGTGTGACTTTGAAACAGTTTCGTTTCATGCTTAACCTTTGTCTCTATGTCATTCTCAAATCGTGTCTCGGCTTTTCTTCTCACCCTTGCATTGTCGTTAATGGATCTTCTTCTCACTTCTCTCTCTGTTTTTCTACAGTTTTGCCTTAAATCTTACACTTTTGTTTTCCTTTCTCCATCTTCGGTTGAACCATGATCCCAATTTTGTTTTGTCAGTTTACCTGCTAGGTAGTCCATCTTGTTGCAGTTTCCTTTACATTGTTCTACCTTTAGGATTTTAAGTGTCTTCTGTAATCTGATTTCTCCTGATCCCCACATGCTATATATTCCTCATTGTTTACTTCCATAAGTTGTTCGAAATTCGGTACTGTACAGTGCTAGTCACGGAATTATGCCGGGTGAGCGCCGCGACATAATGCTGTGACGAAAATCAAAGGCCTACCACACAGGGGGTCTTTTTTCGTCGGTGCATTATGCCGGGTAGCAATCGTTAGCATGACATCACAGCTTGCCGCCACACTCCACAGTGACTCTTCAGTGCTCACGTGGCTGCCGTGGTGAGAGGAAGTGTTGCACTTTTGTTTCAAATCTGCCCCATCTTTTGTCCGGTGTTCCCTTTTGTTATGGGGCTATACATGTTTGATTATGGGTTAAAGGAAGTCTTTAACACCTGAAACTATAGCTCAAATCATAGGGTTCACAAAGCTGGGTACCAGACGAAAGAAATAGTGGAGAATGTTGGTGTGTGTGAGCGTTCAGTGTGGAACTGGGTGCAGCGTTTCAAGGCTGATGGCAGTGTCGATTTACCGTCTGCCAAACCTCGGCCTGGCCCCTCGAAGAAGACATCTGTTTGTACCTTAACTGAGTTAAAGAAGCAGTTAGAGAGTACACCTAAGATAACTGCTAGAGAATTGAAAGAAAAGAACCCACATCTTCTCTCAGAGGTGTCTGTAAAAACTGTTAACAGAAGTGCATCAGAACTGTGCTACAGTAGTCACCGTCAGGTTAAGAAACCGATCCTCTCCAAGCCACAGAAGAAACGTAGGTAGGATTATGCAAAGAAATACCTTCACTGGACTCCTCAACAGTGGTCTGAAGTACTTTGGAGTGATGAAGCAACCTTCACCGTCACCTCTAACCGTGGCGGACATGTGTACCGGCCCAGAGGTAGTGACCCGCTGGACCCACGCTACACCTGTGGGACCACCAAACACCCAGACTCGGTCATGGTTTGGGGGTGTTTCAGTGCTCAGAGTGTTAGTGAACTCATTGTGCTTCCCAAAAACCAGTCTATGACCAGTATAATTACCTGGAGGTATTGTGTAACAATTTACCTGAGGCGTTTGACAAGTATGGGACTACGATTTTTATGCAGGATGGTGCACCATGTCATACCGCCAAATCTGTAGTTCATTGGCTTAAGGAATGTGAAGTGAGGTTCTTTAATGACTGACCATGCAATTCCCCAGACCAAAACCCTATTGAGAACCTCTGGTCAATAGTGAAATGAAGTTTACTGGGCAAGAATATCAGTACCATCCCTCTGCTGGAGGCTTCTCTACGTAAGGCATGGAATAATATACCTCCCCAAACCCTCAAGAATTTGTGTGAGAGTCTTCCTACACGGCTGAGGGACGTGATTAAGCGTAAAGGACGCAGCACCAAGTATTAAAACCTTAGTAAGTGTGCAAATATGTATATTATAATCTTTCATGGTATGTGTGTTTTGGTACTTGTGGGGGGGAGGGGCGGCATAATGCCATGACTAGCACTGTAAGGATGCTAGTACCCAGAGGCCTCTCATATTCTAAATTAGGCTAGATAAGAGATAGACATAGGGGTGAGCCTTGAAAGATTTCTTGATGCTGGATGTTCCCTCTTCTTTCTTTTATAGCATCTAACTACTATTTACATGCTCCCTCAATCCAGATATACACAGTAATAGCTTGCACTAGAGATAAGAAAATTTACTCAAATTCTTTTTAAGGGGGTTGTAGCCATACGGTTAGTTTGATCAAGCGGTGTTTTTGCCAGTGTAATTCCTAATATTCTGAATATTTTTCATCTTCCGTATACATTGAATAATCAATATAATCTCATGTTGCTTCTCCTCCCATGTTGCGTTTTCATCTACCGTCAGCCTCAGGTCACTAGATCATGAGAGACCTGTCTCTTTCTTCCTCGTATTGTTTTATCCTAAAGATTGTCTTCTCTGTTGTCACTATTTCCATTGCTGTCTCTTTTATCACCTCCTGTGCCTCTTGATCGACTTAAAACAAATTTGAAAAAAAAAAAAAATTATTTTGTCTCTTCGTTATTCCTTTGCTCCTGACCTTTATTACCCTGTATTGTGCATAATGGAAAATTTTGGGCAAAATATGACACTGAGCATTTTCATTTGCTCTTTCAGTCTTTGAGCTGTTTCTTTGAACGTGTCTCTATTCCATGTTGTCTCCCCCCTGCCATTATACACACTTCCCTAGATCATATAATTTTTTTTACTATTTCCCCTCCAATCTGTTTGGAAGAGCTTTTATTATATCTATGTATTGCCACTGGCCTTCACTCCCTTCATTTTTTATTGCTCTTTCGATTTATCATTTACTTTTTCTTCTAGGCTCCACATGGCCAGCCTATCCAGGTGGTGTGTGTGTGTGTGTGTGTGTGTGTGTGTGTGTGTGTGTGTGTGTGTGTGTGTGTGTGTGTGTGTGTGTGTGTGTGTGTGTGTTAAGAAATTTTTCGACCAGGCGATAGTAGTAAATAATTTCACCTTTATAGAGTGGTTCAGAGTAACACCAAAACAGACTGTGTAATATTTGTTCTTCCAGACAGCTCTTTCCCAGGAAATTCCGTGCCCCTTGTGTGTTTTTTAACAGAGGAATTGAGGAAATGTATTTTAGCCTGAGATCTGAGAACGTTTAGCTTGAGAGCTGAAAACGTGTTTTTTTGCGGATCATCTCAAAACGTTTGTTTGGCAGGAGACTTGAAAGCTTTGTGCTGGAGATCTGAGAATGTTTCGCGGGAGAAGGGATAACGTTTGTTTACCCGGATATGTGACAGCGTTTATTTAGAGGGAGATGTGAGCACGTTTATTTAGCAGGGATGTCCGAGAACATTAGTCAGAGATCTAAAAACGTGTGAGGGTGGGGGAGAGATCTGAGAAACTTTAGCGGGAGATCTGAGATAGTTTGGTGAGTAATGTGAGTACGTACTTTGCAGTGTAAACACCGCCACCTTAACCAGTATAAAGCTTGGTAAAGGATACATAAAGAGGTTTAATAAAGACAGGTGAGCAAAAACACTAAGCCATATTTATTAGAAAACATTTCGGCCTCAGGACCGAAACGTTTTCTAACATAGTGCTTGTGCAAGTGCCTCTTTTAACATCCCTAACCACCAACGCTCTACCATAATTAAGACCGTAACTATCATAACAACCACAACTAATATGACATTGCCGGTAGTATACTATCACTATCACAACTACCAATATAACTACCACCACAACCACCACCACAGTTAAAAACCACAACTACCACTGCCACCTACACCATCACTTCCACCACCATAATTGCAACTATTAATTCCACAACAACTATCAATGCCACTGCCACCTTTAGTGCTACCACAACCATCACCACCACTACCACCACCACCGCCACCACAATCACAAA
This sequence comes from Cherax destructor, assembly GCA_009830355.1. Taxonomy (NCBI): domain Eukaryota; kingdom Metazoa; phylum Arthropoda; class Malacostraca; order Decapoda; family Parastacidae; genus Cherax; species Cherax destructor. The sequence goes on along the minus strand of WNWK01000304.1, from coordinate 466,764 downwards.
CACCACGACACCACCACAGTCACTACCACCATCTGGTATCTTGGCACAGAGATATCATCCGCAACTCCATCATTAAACAGCAATTTGGGCTGACCAACTTTCACAATGGCGCACTACTGCGCTGCGCATAACAGAGGCTGCACCTCGCTTCTAGCGCCAGTGTAAACGTCTTTGTCTTCATGCCTTTGTTTTAGGCCGAGGGACTGAGTTCTTTTCAAACAGAAGAACTGAACACCTTTCAGACTGAGTGAACACCTCAAAACTACCTCTTCATTGCCTCCTCTGTCTCCAGTATTTATTCACCTCTGTATTCGAGACCACAACTGAGCTATAATTATGTTGCTACAATTACTGATGAAATTAAGACACATGTGCAACATTTGGGTATCTTTATTGAAGACGTTTCGCCATCCAGTGGCTTTATCAATACAAATTCTAGGACATAATTTGAAGACAGTAGAACTATATACCAAAGATGAGGTAATCAGTCCCTCGGCCTTGGAGTTGGTGTGAAGAGCCTCGAAGTCGTGGAGTTTCTAGAGCACAGGCAAGGAGGCTGGCGCTTATATACTAACGTCAGGTGGAAAGGGACGGGTAGCAGACGAGGCATAGTCACTGGTAGGCGGATTCCCCAGTGGAAGTAGGTCATACCCAAAGAGATGGGTTAGTTGTAGTAGTAGTTGTCGTAGCCGTGAAGGTTATGTACAGGTCCTCAGAATCAAGATACCATGATGTTGCAGTGTCTGACAAGTTGTACAAGAATGGTATACAATACCGTAATACTGTCTTCAAATTATGTTCTAGAATTTGTATTGATAAAGCCACTGGAAGGCGAAACGTCTACAATAAAGATACCCAGATGTTGCACATGTGTCTTAATTTCATCTTGTCGGTATTTTATACCATTCTTGTTCACCTAACAATATGTTAGGTAAAAAAATACCATTGCAACTAATGCCACAATAAAATGTCTCATTAGTTGCAATTGTGTCCTTTTACCTAACAAAATTGAGCTGCATAACCTAAACAAGACCTTGGTAGAGGCTAGGACCTTGGACGGCTTTAAAATGAGACTGGACAAATATATGAGTTGGAGAGGCTTGGTTTGATTGGTGTCGTGGGTACGGAAGTAAATTCTTGGGTAGCGTTGGGTAGTGGTGGTTTTGATATCACAATACCATTTCTATCTTAGGTTCTTTAAGCCCATCTGATTGAAAATGTTGGATGAATACTAATTTTAAGATTCCACGTCTCAAGGAGTTTTTTCCTTGACAATGTGTATCTCACCTTTTTTTAATTAATCAAGCGATTGTTGGAAATAGGTGTAAAACGCAATAGCTAGCTAAGTCGCAAAATCCCTGGCGTATTAGTGTTCAGAAATTCATTTGTGGAGGTGTATGGATGCTAAACCCACGAATATTTCATCGTAATAGTTTCAAGGGATTTGGATTTGGTGATGGTGTTCTTACTGGTGATGTCCTGGATCGCAGTGGCGGTAGTAAAGACTGACTCAAGGTAATAAAGTCACAGGAAAAAAAAAAATCACTGTTTTGGGCATGAAATAAAGTTACTCAAAGAAGAGTCAATAAATGCTTATGGTTGAGCATAAGAGCATAGCCCTACTGGCCCATGCGAGGCAGGTCCAAATCTCCTACAGGCTTAAGCTATTGCCCCAACCTAGTCAGGTCACATTGTAAATGAATGGTTCAGAGAACCGACGATTGATAAATTAGACACATATGCAACACTTGGGGATCTTCATTGAGGAAACGTTTCTCCACACAGTGGCTTCATCACGTGAAGATCAGGAGGAGTTTGAGGTAATCAGTCCCTCGGCCTTGAGTCGATATAGTCAGTCCATCAATCTTGTAAAGATTGCTGTATTCTTTACAAGATTGATGGACTGACTACATCGACTCAAGGCCGAGGGACTGATTACCTCAAACTCCTCCTGATCTTCACGATTCTCCTTTGTAGGGACTGATGAAGCCACTGTGTGGCGAAACGTTTCCTCAATAAAGATACCCAAGTGTTGCATATGTGTCTAATTTATCAGGTCATATTCACTTAAGGAAGGATCACTGAATCTGACCCAGTAGCACAAACTAGGCAAACATACCCTAGGCAAACCTAAAGCAAGTTAATCTTTCCTAACCAAACTTATTTTAGCTTAAATCTAATCTAACATAACCTAATTCATTCTAATTTAACCTAACCTAAGCTAACCTTAATTTACGTAATCTAAGCAAACTTAAACTCTGTTAAAAAAAATCTTACATTTGCAACTAGTGTGACATTTTATTATGGCAACTTTTAGCTCTCCAGGAGCTTGACGTAGCTCCTGGAGAGCGAAACGTTGCTACAATAAATTGTCACATGAATTGCACATGTGTCCTTTTACCTAACATATTGTCGGTAATTCTACCCTTATTACGTAAACTATCCTAACCTACTGTATACTAATCTAATATAACCTAACCTTATCTATTCTTGCTCATATTCATATATTCATCAAATTAGTTCTGTGACTTATTTAACTGTGTCTTCTCTTCTGGTTTTCCTTCCCGTGGAAGGTACTTGGAATTTGGTGCTGGAGATAATACTGGAGACAAGTCTGACAAGAGAAATGTTAGGGAGAACTATGTATCTTCTTTTAGTGGTGTCTCGTCTAGTTGAGTTGATGATCTTATATGTACAGCGTCAGCAATCTCTGTTGAAATGACGAGAGTAGTGTAGTTTAGAAAATACTTTTTCCAGGAAAGGACATTTTTCAAGGAGTTACGGAGAGCACGCAGGAAAAAGGCTATGACGATGCTATGTTCATTGATGGTGGGTTTATGGGGGATTTTACAACGTAGACATGGGTTAGATTTGTCTGGCAGAGCGTCAAGGAGCGGGAGAATGCCGTCCATCTCCTCTTTGAGTGGGAATTGAATGGAGGACTCGACCTGGTTGAACTTATTTTGGAGTACAGGGACGTCAAACCCTCAAGAAGTTATGATGAGAACGGAGTCCACATAGCAAAACTGCCTGACGAAGAGGGGACAATGGAGATAACCCGCACGGCTTCAAGATGTTTTCCTAATGGGGAACCATCCTTAGGCCGAAAGCCTATTTAAGGAGAGAATTTTCCAGAGAGAAACAATTAAATCCATCACTCAGTTAGATGAGGTATACACAATCAATAGATATTTGTTAATTCTTATTGATTAAAAATAATATTGGATCAGATTCAAAACAAATTTGTGGTCACTATATATATTGAATTTGTGTACTGAAAACATCGTTCATAAACTTGAGCCATATTGTTTTATCCGGCACTATACACACACACATACACAAATACACACACACATACACAAACACACACACAAACACACACAAGCACACAAACAAACACACACACACACACACAAGCACACAAACACACACACACACAAGCACACAAACACACACACAAACACACAAACACACACACACAAACACACAAAATATATATATATATATATATATATGCGCAGGATATCCACAGTGAAAAGAATAGTGAACTTCCAAGAGCTTTCACGATTTTTCACATTATCAAGGAACTATCTGTATTATCATCAATGTTTTTGAGAGCTTTGCGTATTTGCAACCCAGAGTTCATAGATCAAAAAGTCTTGAAGATTTATGAAATAGCTAATAATCTTAAATACCTAAAACATTTAATTGATACACAAATAGCCCGCACATAGAGGAGACGAGCTTACGACGACGTTTCGGTCCGACTATGACCATTTACAAAGTCACACTAACAGAAAGGAGCGAATGATCCACTATATATAGTCAAGCTGGTAGGGACGGGACAAGACAGGTGGGAGTAGTAGTTGTTGTAGAGGTAAGGTAGGTAGTGGAAATAGTAGTAGAAATAGTAGTGGCAGAGGTAAAACTGGTAATGGAAGTAGTAGTAGTAGTAGTGGGTGATTTGTGTATTGTTGCAGTCACGGTCTTGTGCCTATTCGTTCTTCAATTAATTGATAAATCTTTTAAAATTGCTGGAAATACTTTTTTCAATACAAAAAAAGGATAAACAACTTTATTCAACTAAAAATATGTTGGTTCTCCCTTAAAATAAAATATACCTTCTCTATTTATGAACTTTAAAATCAAAATTGTTTTTAAAAATTTTGATACAGAAAAACAAAATTATTAAAAATTATCCCCAAAGAGGCTGTCTGCTGTGTCTATAAGATTTCCCGTAAAAATGTGATAAAGGTTATTAAGGTCAAACTGGGAAAAGTTTTTAACTAAGATTACACCAACATAAATATGGCATTAGAATTGGACAATAGACTAATGCATTGTTTATTCATTTGAAATATTCTAACCATCCAATTGGTTTTCAAAATTACAAAAAAAATGTGTCAACAGGTCCATGAATGAGAGAAATATAATAGAATCAAGTTTCTTAAAAAATAGCTTTGAAATTAATATGAATATTGGTTCAGGATTATACAAATTAGACTCATTTATAATTAATACAATTTTGGGAAAAATTTAAGATATATTCGACAAGTTAAAATCTTAAAACTTGGATAGAATATAAGCTGTGCCAGACAGGTCCTTGACCACCTCACCCGTATCATCAAAAAAGGTTCAGGTGTTGTATGTTGACCGTGAAGTGTAATCTCTCCCTTATATGACTTCTACTATTCTTTTATTTTATAGTTCATTGATAATGTGAGAAATCAAGAAAGCGCTTGGAAGTTCACTATTCTTTTCACAGTGGATGTTCTGCATCTTGCGATATCACTTGTTTACTGTGATCTTATTGCATATATGTCGTGCCAGATAAGCCAAACCGGCGTGTTTAGACACTTTTAGTTATCTCTATTGATTTATCGTAATTTCTGTTTAGAAACTCTTGCCTCATTTTCTTAGATTTTCAGATGCCCATTTTGTCAGAATTCTCATAAAAAATTTCCCTTTCACTTTCATGTACTTCCTTTTATTTTGGACACAGTAGATTCGGCTGTTTCTCTCAATCATTAACAAAAATTCCGACTATCTTGGTTCACGTATTATAAGTACAAACACTACGATACATAAAATAGTATTTTTCTATAGACTGTAATTACATTAATGTGGATAACCCATTTTTCATCTATGTCAGAATTATCTTTGGCAACAATTATTATTAAGTTTTGATGAGTGGACACCACAGTTACACTTTAGTCAGAAAGTATTGAATCATTGCATTCCCTTACAAGAATTATATCTTCGTATTCCCTCAATATAATTATATAATTTTATTCCCTTAATATAATTCATCCCCTCAATCCTTTATAGATAATTTTAGTTATGTTTGTAATCATGAAATTAATTGCCTAAGAAATATAGTATCATGTAAATCTTTCTCCCTGGAAACACAGGAGCTGCTGCTTTCCTAATAACTACCGATATTTATCTCTTTCGACTTACCAGTGTCACTCATCCCAATGGTTATAGCTCATTTCTACCTAACATAAAATATACAAGTTCTTTGGACAAGGGAGGAGGGGGACAGTCGCGCCGTGTATTTATTATCCATGCTTAGAGTAACGTTCTATGTACTTGATATATATTTCCTCTAATAATTTCTGACAGCGCTCCCTTGGGCACCTCCTTCACTTTCTTCTTACTCGCTGCTTGGTTTTAATTACATGTGCAGGCAGGAATTCCTGACCTTTTGCCTAAATCTTCCTGGCTAACTCCTGTTATGCCTCCCAACGCTTCAGCTACTGAAGGGGCTTAGCCGAAATATCAAAAGCTGATTTTTACAATCCCGTGACTTGTGCTCATTTTTATATATATATATATATATATATATATATATATATATATATATATATATATATATATATATATATATATGTATGTCGTGCCGATTAGGTAAAACATGCGATTTTGGCTTAAATAGCAACGCTCACCTTGCCATATAAGACAAGTGAAAATTTGTGTATGCAATAATTTCGCCAAAATCATTCTGATCATAACGAAAAAAAATTATTTAATTGTGTTTGTTTATTATTAAAATAATGTTAACGTATCTAAAATATATTTAGTTGGGTTAGGCTAAATTAAATTGCGCTTGTTGAAATAAGGTTAGGTAGGTTTTCAGAGTTTCTCTTGGTACAAAATTATAAATTCTTACATTAACATAAATAAAAAAAAATATATCTTTAAACGTATAAGAGAAAATTTTAGAAAGGACTTAATTTTAGATGAGTTCTTGCTAATTGACCAGTTTTACCTAATCGGCACGACATATATATATATATATATATATGCAAGAAAAGCCACGGAGGAAGGGGTGGAATTTCTACCCCGTGGCTTGTCTTGCAAAGTTAAGATCGCCGTCTGCAATTGTTTGAATATATATATATATATATATATATATATATATATATATATATATATATATATATATATATATATATATATTATATACGTGCAATACTGTTGAAAGGCGTAATAATGCAATACAATATTCCCTACATAAATGTCAGCTACACAATGGCAAGGTGGATAAGCTCTGCCAATATTATTTTTTATAGCAAATATTATATTTGAATTTGAAAAAAAAAAAAAAAAAAGCCAAATGTAATTATGTTCCAGCCAGTTCGAAGTTCTTTAAAGCCATATGTATAATAAAAAAAATAAAAAAAAGTGCAAATTTTGGAATGAGAAATCTTTCAGTAAAGCGGGGGAGGGGGAGGAGGGTATAGAGCAATGGTATAAAATACAGACATAATGGAGACACAAATGGAGTATAACACGATCCAGTAATTCCATTAATGATCTCTTGTTTAAAGGAATTAGATCAATCTTCCTATTCATAGGATCATTCCTGTTTACCTTCCATTTACTAGGTGCTTTGTGAGCCTTACGTATTTAGCGCTTCTTCTTGAATATGACAGTAACAATACAACGAGAGAGCAAATGCGAAAATTAAGAAGCACTTAACGGAATTCGAAAGCATTTACGTGTATAAAAGCAGTTTCTAACATCTCCGGGAAATAAAATGCCTGATTTCCGGAAGCGAAATATTGGATGATGAACGCCGTAGCGGCGCCACACTTAAATGCGAATTCCCTTGATTTAGGGGAGTTCAGGAAGGAAGTGGGAGAGTTTCGCTAGCGGGTCTCACCACCTCATTACTGCTCTCGGCTCCAGCTACGACCAGAGTTTATACGCGTTAGCGAGAGTAAATACTACGGATCTACATTTGAAAATCTGGATATACGGTCGCAACGCGGATCTTTAGTTGGAAGACCAGGTTCCAGAGATTGAACGTGGCCGAATATATTGGGGTGAGAGAGAAAAATTTATATGAAACATTAAGCCAGTAGAACCGAACAAAACAAAGCTCTTAACGCAGTACACTCGGTTCACTTGTTAATGCATCTTCACACTTCACACCAGTGTCCCTCCTAGTACAGACTGCAACTCACTGGGTGACGAGGTGCTTTCATTAGGTAACAAGGTACATTATATATATATATTATATATATATATATATATATATATATATATATATATATATAGTCGTGCCGATTAGGTAAAACTTGCGATTTTGGCTTAAATAGCAACGCTCACCTTGCCATATAAGACAAGTGAAAATTTGTGTAAGCAATAATTTCACCAAAATCATTCTGAACATAACGAAAAAAATATATTTCATTGTGTTTGTATATTATTAAATTAATGTTAACGTATCTAAAATATATTTAGTTGGGTTAGGCTAAATTAAATTGCGCTTTTTGTAATAAGGTTAGGTAGGTTTTCAAAGTTTCTCTTGGTACAAAATTATAAATTCTTACATTAACATAAATGAAAAAATATATCTCTAAACGTATAAGAGAAAATTTTAGAAAGGACTTAATTTTAGATGAGTTCTTGCTAATTGACCAGTTTTACCTAATCGGCACGACATAAATATATATATATATATATATATATATATATATATATATATATATATATATATATATATATATATATATATATATATATATATATATATATATCAATAACAACACTGCGACTAGCCAAGGAGTCGAACCCATGCTGCTTTGGCCCACCTCATGGTGAGCGAAAGACAGATGACGCTCTAGTCCACGGGACCGCACAATTCACTCACCATGAAGCGGGACAAAGCAGCATGGGTTCGACTCCTTGGCTTGTCGCAGTGTTGTTATTGATCAATACCACTCGTTCGGTTCCAGGGGAACCGGTTAGCTAGATTGGAGTTCAGGAGGTGGGGAGTGCTGTACTCTCCACCTCCTGAACTCCAATCTAGCTAACCGGTTCCCCTGGATTCCATTATAAATGTTATCCTGCTCACACTCCAACAGCACATCAATTTCCATCTCTTATGGCTTAGTAATTTATACAGGAGAGAGGGCTATTAGTCCCTCGCTCCTGGCACCTTTGTCGCCTTTTACGACACGCTTACAGAGGAAGCATTCTGCTCCACTTCTACAAGGTGAAAAATATAAGCACAACAACTATTTAGAAATTATGAATGAAACCTAGATGAGAGTGTGTACACATAGTATACGTACATACACAATCGTAGGTGTAGTATAAATTAGGTGTAAATACAGCAGTATTACCAAGATATACCTGTCATCCTACATGTTAATGAGACAAAGAAATGAACCCAGCAATAATTCGATTGCAAAATAATTACAGGTTACCGTTCCATACTTGCGTGAATAATATTATTATTATTATTATTAATATCACTAAAAATATTATTATTAATAATAAATATATCTACTACTAATAATAATAACAATAAATATCACTAATATTAATAATAATAATAATAATAATAATAATATTAATATTAATATTAATAATAGCTTCCATCACTGCGCTTCCGAAGAGAGATCTCTCTCTCTCGTATCCCATAACTTCAGCTGCCTGAGTTTTAGTGATCCATGAGCAGTACTCCCATATTCTCTCACTCGAGCTCCCTGTATCTCAGTGCAATAAGAGGCACAGTGACTGTACCTGAATACTATCAAGAGGAAGAACAGCTTTTGCTCAACTTCATTAATAAGAAACCTAGAATTTATTGTTTAACCCTCAGAAAAGGTCCAAGAGTTGGAGATAAACAACTTCCAGAGGCCCTGGAGCATTAGTTCAACTCATCCAAGAAGCCTAATTAAGTATTTTTTTTTTTTCAGAAATCAGTGTGCATCAGGAAAATGTAAGTTTGCATTACTTAAAATAAAAATTCTTAGCTATATTCAGGTTTTAAGGTTTCTCAATCTCATAAGAAAATAGTTTATTTCAATGTTTTAAAATCTTACCAGAGTAGAAGTAGCACAGCTACGGATACTGAAGAGCTTAATGAAAAAAATAATATAATTTTGGAATGGATACCCGCACAGTTTGAACTTCTCTCCGAGTAAAACACTTTAACATTGGGAGTTTGAAGCTGGTCAGAAACAGCATTCTTAACTTTTCGCGCAGAGATCCCTATTCCAATTTATTTAATAAAGTTGGCAAAATGGCACCTACTCAGCTTAAATCCAAATAGAACCTTCCCCTAAGTAAGATACATCAGCGTGGAAAGTTTGAATTTGGTCTGGAAAATCAGGCTCTAGTTATCAGACAAAAAAAAAAAGGTAAAGTAAACCCAATTCAACCCAATAACAATGCAAATCTTTCCTTGAGCAAATTGTACCATTGCAAAAAGTTTGAAGCCCATCAGAGATATTCATTTATCGCACAGAAGCCTATGATCTCTACATACAATAGTAAACTGGAAATTTGGCGCCTACATAGCATAAAACTTGTATGCAGTACAGTCTGAGCCTTCATATAGCTATGAGACATAGGTAAAGAAAATTTGAAGTCATTTCGAGGTGATGTCTAGGTATGGCATGCAAACCTTGGAGGAAGAAAATAAAAATCGATAGCTACTGTAGGTATCGACAGCTGCTGTTGGTACTTATTGATACTGTAGATAACGATAGCTCCTATTGGTACTTTTAGCTACTGTAGGTAACGATAGCAAATTTGCTGATGACACCAAAATAGGCCATCCAATTCATTCTAATGAGGATATTAGAGCACTCCAGGATGATTTGAATTGACTGATGCAGTGGTCGGAGAAGTGGCAGATGCAGTTTAATGTAGACAAATGCAAAGTTCTAAATGTTGGACAGGACAATAACCATGCCACATATAAACTGAATAACGTAGATCTTAATACTTGTGTTTACGAAAAGAATTTAGGAGTTCTGGTTAGCAGTAATCTGAAACCAAGACAACAGTGCATAAGTGTTTGCAATAAAGCTAACAGAATCCTTGGCTTCATAGCAAGAAGTATAAATAATAGAAGTCCTCAGGTTGTTCTTCAACTCTATTTATCCTTGGTTAGGCCTCATTTAGATTATGCTGCACAGTTCTGGTCACCGTATTACAGAATGGATATAAATGCACTGGAAAACGTACAGAGGAGGATGAAAAAGTTGTTCCCATGTATCAGAAATCTTTCTTATGAGGATAGACTGAGGGCCCTGAATATACACTCTCTAGAAAGGCGTAGAATTAGGGGAGATATGATTGAGGTGAATAAATGGAAAACAGGAATAAATAAAGGGGATGTAAATAGCGTGCTGAAAATATCCAGCCAAAACAGGACTCGCAGCAATGGTTTCAAATTGGAAAAGTTCAGATTCAAGAAGGATATAGGAAAGCACTGGTTTGGTAATAGAGATGTGGATGAGTGGAACAAACTCCTGAGTACCGTCATAGATGCTAAGACGTTTTGTAGTTTTAAAAATAGGTTAGATAAATACATGAGTGGGTGTGGGTGGGTGTGAGTTGAACCTGACTAGCTTGTGCTACTAGGTCTTATTCCGTGCTTCTTAAGTGGAAGCGATAGGACTACCTGGAGTTTTCCTGGAGAGGGTTAACTCCAGGTAGTCAGGTCTAAGCCGGGGAGTGATGGTTCTGCCTCGCATGGGTCAGTAGGCCTGCTGCAGTGTTCCTTTTTTCTTATGTTCTTCTTATGTTCTTATTGTTACTTACACTATAGGTATCGATATTTGCTGTTGGTACTTATAGCTACTGTAGGTAAAAATAGCTGCTATTAGTACTTATAGCTACTGTAGGTATCCCCTTTATATAAAATGGTTTTAACTATAACCATAATTTTTAAAGGGGTGGACCGGTAAACCAGCGGAAAGCCTCGGTCAGATGACCAAAAGTTCCAAAGGCGGGTCATCATATGACTTAACCTAACCTAACTTAACCTAACCTAACTTAACTTAACCTAACCTAACCTAACCTAAGCTATCCCCTTTAGATAGATCCAAACGAGCCTTGTGACTCATGGAATTTGAACACAATACCATTAAAATGCAAAGCTGTTGTAGATTAAGACTGCCGAAAGGTTTACGCACGCTGTTTAACACTCTCAACAGACCCAGGAGCTGTAGTTCAATGCTCTGAAGAAGCTTAGCGTTGTAGCACAACACACTCATGAAGTCTAGGAGCTGGAGGTCCACAGTGTCAAGCTCTACCAACGTTTAAGATCAGTCAGACGAGGAACTGTGATAATGGTTTATGATCTCCAGGAAATGTGTTTCAATACCCTTAAGAAGTCCAGAAGCTAGAGGTCAACTTAGACATACACCACTAAAATTTTATATCAATATGAAGATATCGATAAAAGGTCCAGGAGCTGTAACGCCATAATTTCAACAAGACCAAGATCTGTAACTCCACAGTCTCAACAAGCCCAGGAGCTGAAACTTAACTTTCTTAAAGATTTAAAAATTAAGAGATATTGAATAAATAATTTACAAAATAACATTTTATTTCAGATTTACCCTTTTAGCATGCAGAAATAACTGACGTAGGTCATACTTATGAGACCCAACAGATGGGGGCCAACCCTCTCAAACATAGACAAAATTTAAATTCATTACACCGGGCTGTGAAGCTAGAGGTCAGACCCTTCAAACACAGGAACACAAGTGTATAAGATACAAATGCGGCATTAGAAATTTTTTTAAGAGGCTGTTCCAATCTAAGAGAGAGCTCTCAAGTCTTCAGAGTATATGTAGTGGGTCAAGGTCAGGTGCTGCATGTGAGGGCGTGGCTACGTGATGGATGTGTCTGGCTAGGGCAGGACGAGTCTTGCCAGAACTTCTGAAGCCATAAATCTGGCAGAATACTGTGCGTTGGTATTGGTAGTTGGAAGAAGAGCAGCTTTTAATCACAGAATATATTGAGCTGAACCGTTTCTCTGATGACTGATTTATCGTCGTTGAGGTTGACGAGAAAGTTGTGGGAAAGTCGGTTCATAGTGCAGGTGTGACTTAAATCATCCCTTTGGCATGCTGGTTTATGTTCTCTGATGCGTTGTTGCACGATTCTAGAAGTCTTCCTCAAATTTAGTTTGTTGTTACCCATATATGGGATGGTAGATGGCAACGCTATTTTCTTTGTGTTGTGTGCTTGTCTATGTTACCAATTTCTAGATTGTGCTAGAAGTGATATTGGCTTTGATGGTCTTAATCTTGGCAGGAAGATTACTGATGTCTCGGATCCAGGCATATTAAAATATCTCTTCAAACTGTGTAAAATGTTAATCAAATGTATTTGGTATCGTAGATTGGTAAAGGCCAGGTGTACGTTGTCACATTCCTTTTCGAGGACAGCAGGGCTAGTGATACATTATGCTCTTATGGTGACTGCTATCTTTGTTTTCGCTTCATGGTGTAAAAGGAAGTGTAATAGGTTGTCTTTGTGGGTTTTTCACCATGAAGAATAATTTACTGTTGTTCCTACGTTGTTGCTCCTAGCTCAGTCTAATGAATCTCCACCAGCGTCTGAGGTGAGCCGGACTGATAGTAGCAACGAGACGTGTTTGTCCAAGGTTCTTGTTTATCTATATGGTGCACTACAAATTACTGAGATTGGTTTAAGGGGAACTCCTGGTTTACGGGTTTTGGGTAACATGCGTGCTAGTTGTTGCAGAATAGATAGACAAGTTTTTCCCTGTTCTATGTGTCATGTGATGGTGAATAGTTTTGTCTGTTTGTCGTTGTTGTAGGTAGAGAGGTTTGTAAGTGTAAGTTGCGTAGTAGATTGTTAATTTTGGAGTTGTAACTGCTGGAGTTCGTAATCAACTCTCCAACATCCTAATCGGTGATGGTGACAGAGAATGATTCATCCTCGACCAGGTTTTCAAGGACGGTTGAGTGACGGCGTAGCAGTGTTATGAATGGAGGCGATTAAAATTTGGATAGTTTCTGAAAATTACTATAATGATAATTCATGTGAGCTCTTATCCCGTTAAACCCCTCAGTCAGGTTCTCCACGGATGGGCAAAATGGACGTCCACCTTTTCTAGACGTATTACTACGTATGAACAATAATATGTATGATTTCAATGTCTACAAAAAATCCACAGACAAAGACGACCTGTTACACTTTCTATCACAACGTGACACGAAAACCAAAAGAAAATCACTGTAGGATTTTCAGAGTTTGTAGGACATCTAGGTCTTCTTTACTCGCAGAGGAATGCAACTTCATGCAGCAAGCCTTGACCAAACAACACCAAACTCCCTTCCTAATCAGCTGCTGGAGGAAAGCCGAGGAAATTGTCCACACCACTTGACATGCACGGTCATTAGACAATCAATTTGCTAGGTTTATGTGTGTGTGTGCGTGTACTCACCTAGTTGTGGTTGCTGGGGTCGAGTCACAGCTCCTGGCCCTCCCCTTCACTGGCCTCTACTAGGTCACTCTTCCTGCTCCATGTACTTTATCATAACTTCTTAAAGCCTCTACTACATCCCCTTTCCAGATTATTCCACTTCTTGACAACTCTGACTGAAGATATACTTCCTAACATCCTTTTGACTCATCTGAGTTTTCAACTTCCCATTGTGACCCCTTGTTGCTGTATCCCATCTCTGAAACATCCTGTCTCTGTCCACCTTGTCAATTCCTCTCAGTATTTTATATTTCGTTATCATGTCCCCTTATCCCTCCAGTCTTCCAGTGTCGTCAGGTCGATTTCCCTTAACCTCTCCTCGTAGGACATGCCCCTTAGCTATTGGACTAGTATTGCTGCAAACCCTTGACGTGCTTGATCAGGTGTGGGTTCCAAGCTGGTGCTGCATATTCCAATATGGGCTTGACGTACACGGTGTACAGGGTCTTGAACGATTCCTTACTGAGATGTCGGAACGCTATTCTTAGGTTTGTTAGGCGCTCATATGCTGCAGCAGTTATTTAGTTGGTGTGCCCCTCAGGAGATGTGCTCGGTATTATTCTCACCCCAAGAACCTGTATGATGTGTGTGTGTGTGTGTGTGTGTGTGTGTGTGTGTGTGTGTGTGTGTGTGTGTGTGTGTGTGTGTGTGGTTGTGTGTGTAGGAGGAGGGGCTGGGTTTGAGTTTTTATAAGCAAGCAGGTGATGGTGGCTCCTTTAGACACTTGAAAACAAACTGCACACTGCTCATCTTGAAGCAGGGACTACACTATTTACTTTTTTCCTCATGGACCAAACTTTATCTCTTTCTCAGCGTTTTCTTCCCATCGGCCGCGCCAGAAAACTTCCACCGAATACCATTTTCTTTTTTCCTTTTACTTTCACAGAAAAGAAAGTTAACTCTTAGACAAAAAGTTTTAACACAAGGATGTAAGCAATGGCTGTTTATAGAGAAGGGTCGGGGAAGGGGAGAAGGGGAGAAGAGGGAGAAGGGGTGATAGAAGATCTTAGGGCAGGGCGAGTGGGAGAAGGGAAAGGTCAGAAGAAAATGGGAAGAGGAGAGATGGAAGGTCAGAAGTAAATGGGGAGAGGAGAGATGGAAGGTCAGAATGGCAGAATAAGAACGGAAAATGGAAGGTTAACGGGACTGGGGGGGGAACTATATAAGGGTATTGGAAATAGTGAAAATGGGAGGTCAGAAAGGCAGGAAAAGAAGAGGGAATGATGGAAGAATGGAATAACAGAAAGACAGTGAAAGAAGGAAAATAGAAGATCGGGAAAAAATAAAATACAAGCATCAGTGTGTCTTGAGAGCAACATTATCCAACCCATTATCTTTCCTATTATCCAACCCACTCTTTTGTTCCAATTATTCAACCCATTCTCTTACCAATTATCCAACCCGTTCACTTACCAATTATTCAATCCAGTCTCTTACCAATTATCCAACTTATTCTCTTGCCAATTACCTAACCCATTCTCTTACCAGTTATCAAACTCATTCGCTTACCAATTATCCAAGTCATTCTGTTACCAATTATCCATCCATTCTGTTACCAATTATCCAGCCCATTCTCTTACCTATTATCCAACCTATTCTATTTATTATCCAACCCATTCTCCCATTTATTATCCAACCTATTCTCTTACCAATTATCCCACCCGTTCTCCTATTTATAAGAACATAAGAACATAAGAAAGGAGGAACACTGCAGCAGGCCTGTTGGCCCATACTAGGCAGGTCCTTCACAATTCATCCCACTAACAGAATAATTGCCCAACCTAATTTTCAATTCTATCCAAGAAATAAATTTCAATTCTATCCAAGAAATATTTCAATTCTATCCAATAAATAATTTCAATTCTATCCAATAAATAATTTCAATTCTATCCAAGAAATATTTCAATTCTATCCAAGAAATATTTCAATTCTATCCAAGAAATATTTCAATTCTATCCAAGAAATAATTTATTATCCAACCCATTCTCTTACGTGTTATCCAACCCATTTTCTTACCTATTATCCAACCCATTCTTTTACAAATTATCCAACCCATTCACTTACCAATTATTCAATCCAGTCTCTTACCAATTATCCAACTTATTATCTTGCCAATTACCTAACCCATTCTCTTACCGGTTATCAAACTCATTCGCTTACCAATTATCCAATTCATTGTTACCAATTATCCATCCCATTCTGTTACCAATTATCCAGCCCATTTTCTTACCAATTATCCAACCCATTCTCTTACCTATTATCCAACCTATTCTATTTATTATCCAACCCATTCTCCCATTTATTATCCAACCTATTCTCTTACCAATTATCCCACCCGTTCTCCTATTATCCAACCCATTCTCTTACATGTTATCCAACCTATTTTATTATTATCCAATTGTTTTACCATTATCCAACCCATTACCTTACCTATAATTCAACCCATTATCTTATGTATTATCCATCCTATTTTCATACCTATTATCCAACCCATTATCTTTCCAATTATCCAACCTATTTTCTTACCTATTATCCAACCCAATATCTTCCCAATTATCCAACCCATTTTCTCATTTAACCCATTATCTCTCCGCGTATGTTTTTCCTCATATTTGAGCGCTTTCTGTCGCGTTACCTGACCTGTTGTAGATAATTTTTCGTATTTGCTTATTTTATGGTTAAATATACGTTTTTAAAGATTTAATTAACCTAAACTAACGTAATCTAGCTTAAGGTAACCTAACATGACTTAACCTAGGCGAATTTATCCGCATCTAACCTGACTTAATCTAGGCGAATTTATCCTCATCTAACCTGACTAAATCTAGGCGAATTTATGCTTACCTGACTTGACTTAATATACAGTGAAACAAGAGCCTTTAGAAATTGACGTTCAGGATGGTGAGGTAAACAATGAGTGAGTGGAAGATGGTGGATGACAAGTGGTAGTTCAGCGTGAAGTCTAAATGATGAAAGTTCAGGCGAGAGGCTCAGGAAGAAAGGAAGTGTCCTGGAGGAAAGATTCTGGAAGCAAGGTCCTGGAGGCCAGGTCCTGGAAACAAATTCTTGGAAACCAGGTCCTATGAGCAAAGTCCTAAAAACAAGGTCCTAGAAAAAAGGTCCTAGAAGCAAGGTCCTGGAAGCAAGGTCCTAGAACCAAGGTCCTAGAAGCAAGGTCATGGAAGCAAGGTCATGGAAGCAAGGTCATGGAAGCAAGGTCATGGAAGCAAGGTCATGGAAGCAAGGTCCTGGAAGCAAGGTTCTGGAAGCAAGGTCCTGGAAGCAAGGTCATGGAAGCCAGGTCCAGGAAGCAATGCAGTGGAAGGAAGGTCCTGGAGGCCAGGTGCTGGAAACAAAGTATTGTAACTTTTAATTCTTCAGGTTAGCCAGAAACGAATGAACAAGAATGAGTATGGAAGCTAAGAGGCAGTTTGGAAATGATGTTTCACAGACGAAAACAGAGCCAAAGTTACTGCACAGCCACATTACAAAGAGAAATGTGAAGGAGCAAGTGATGGGACTGAAGGAGGAGGGTGAGATGCTGACACAGAATGAAAGAAGCGTTCGAAGAGCTTATCAGAGTATTATAATGTGTTTACAGACGAACATGGAGAGTTACCTGAAGGCGCTCTAGTCAGACCAGATCAACAAGTGATGGCAAGCATCAGCAGAACATAAGATGAGGTAATGAGACTACTGAGTGAGACTTAAGTAACCAAAGCAGTGGTATCTGGTGCCAGTTCCAAGGCTTGGCTCTCGGAGTAGAAAAACTCTCGGAACTCATCAGAGGTAAAGGTACTTGATATCATGTCTACATGGGTGCTGAGAGAAGAAGAAACACTGTATTGCCCAACCGCAAAGGTATACAACCTGTCTCTCCTGTCAGGACAAGTGCTAGAAAATTTGAAAATGGCAAAAGTAGTCCCCATTTATAAAATGGGTTACAGACAAAAGGAACTTACAGGCCGGTATCTCTAATGTGCATACGGTCAGTATTTCTGCAGAAAAAGATAAGGAAAATAATAATGGTTTACTATGAGAAAATAAGATTCCTTACAGAAAACCAGTACGGATTTTGGGATAGAAAATCCTGTCTTTCAATTTTCCTTAAGTTCAATGACAGAGTCACAGAGATACAACAAGAAAAACAAAGTTGTGCTGCTTACTTCTTATTGGATTGCAGAAAAGTATTTGATAGTGTATAACAACAGATAAATCCAGAAATTATAGGAAAACAGTTAAAATGCAGATGGCAGACATAAACGGTAAGGAATGAGACACCAGAATGGGAAAGTATCGAGAGTGGTTCTGCAAGGACCGATACTAGGACACTACTTTTCCTAAGGAATGTGATCTACCCGTGTGTCACCCATTTTTCATAATGAGAATAATAAGAGAAGAGGGAAGTGATTAACGCCAGGAAGACTTAAATAGACTACAGATATGATCAAAAGTGACTTCTCTAGTTCATCCCAGGCAAATGCGATTTGGAAGAAGTAAGGGTAGACCAGACCCAGAGTACAGCAGGTGTGGAAAGAAGCTACATATATCAGCAGGTAAGTTAAACAACAAACTTATCGCTAGAAATACAGTGGTACCCCGGATTTCGTTAATAATTCGTTCCAGAAGGCTGTTCGAGTGCTGTTACCAAACGAATTTGTTCCCATAAGGACAAATGTAAATTAGATTAGTCCTTTTCAGACCCCCAAAAATACACTTACAAAAGCACTTATCAAATACACTTACATAATTGTTCGAGTTGGGATCTGTACGAAATCCGGGGTACCACTGTACTCATAAACCTTATTTCATCAGCGTAATATACAAGATTAGCAAACATCAGATGGTACAAAGATCTACAACTAGGCTAGTGCCTGAACTAAGAGGGATGTTCTGTGAGAAGAGATTGAAGGACCTGAACCTGACGACATTGGAGAAAAGTAGGAGAATGGGAGACATGCTCACGACATGAAAAATATTTAAATAAACTAATATGGAAGATGAGAAAGAACTGAATTAAGAGGACCAGGATTAAGACGACACAGGGTTAAAGTCTGAGACACAGAAGAGGCATTGGAACGTAAAGGAGTATTTATTTCATCTTAGGGTGATGGAAAATTGGAATGACTTGGATGAGGCAGCAGTGGAGGAACACTCCATACTCGTCTTTAAGAGTTCTGTAGATATGGTAAGGCCCGAGAGGCCAGAAATCATTGATAACGATCAAATAAATGCAAAAGGTGGGGGCCTAGAGCTGGATCTCAACCCTCTCAAACACAACTCACACACACGAGTGGGTGCCTGTGACGAGCGGGGTTCCGTAGGGGTCAGTCTTAGGACAGGTGCTGTTTCTGGTATATGTGAACGACATGACGGAAGGAATAGTCTCAGAGGTGTCTCTGTTTGCATGTGAAGTTGATGAGAAGAATTCAATCGAACGAGGACCAGGCAGATCTACAAAGGGATCTGGACAGGCTACAGGTCTGGTCCAGAAACTGGCTCCTGAAGTTCAACCCCACCAAGTGCAAAGTCAAGAAGATTGGGGAAGGGCAAAGAAGACCGCAGACGGAGAACAGTCTAGGGGGCCAGAGACTACAAACTTCACTCGAGGAAAAGGATCTTGGGGTGAGTATAACACCGGGCACGTCTCATGAGGCGCACATCGACCAAATAACTGCTGCAGCATATGGGCGCCTAGCAAACCTAAGAATAGCATTCGGACATTTCAATAAGGAATCATTCAGGACCCTGTACACCATGTACGTTAAGCTTATATTGGAGTATGCAGCTCCAATTTGGAACCCACATCTAGCCAATCACGTAAGGAAATTAGAGAAAGTGCAAAGGTTTGCAACAAGACTAGCTAAGTCCTGAAGTTGAGGGGAATGTCCTACGAGGAGAGGTTATGAGAAATCGACCTGACGACACTGAAGGACAGGAGATATAGGGAGGATATGATAACGACATATAAAATACTGAGAGGAATCAACAAGGTGGACAGAGACATGATATTCCAGAGATGGGACACAGCAATAAGGTGTCACAGTTGGAAGTTGAAGACCATTTCTTCAGTCACAGAGTTGTCAGGAAGTGGAATAGTCTGGGAAGTGATGTAGTGGAGGCAGGATCCATACATAGTTTAAAGAAGAGGTATGATAGAGCTCATAAAGCAGGAAGAGTGACCTAGTAGCGACCAGTTAAGAGGCGAGGCCAGGAGCTGTGAATCGACCTCTGCAACCACAACTAGGTGAGTACATACACACACACATGCACTCACACACACACACATGCACTCTCTCTCACACACACACACACAAACAAACAAACAAACACACACACACACATACAAACACACACACACACACACACACACACACACACAGTTCGTAAATTTTACCACTAATGAATATTTGATGGAATTTACTGCCACTTGAAGAAGAAAAATCTAGGCTTGATCACCTGGCAATTAACTCTGACAGTCCTCCATTAAACACTCAATTATCAAACTATAATTTTTGTTCAATTACTGAGACTCACTCCAAAACCTTTGCATAAAAAATTTAAGTCTTAATTAGTAGTTTAAATCCCATTCTCGTGTTTTTCGGGACTGAGGGTGATGTTAGAGAGGGAGGTTTGACTGTGGTGTTGGAGGTATTAATGAGAGGGAGGTGTGTCTCTGGTGTTGGAGGTATTAAGGAGAGGGAGGTGTGACTCTGGTGTTGGAGGTATTAAGGAGAGGGAGGTGTGACTATGGTGTTGGAGGTATTATGGAGAGGGAGGTGTGACTGTGGTATTGGAGGTATTAAGGAGAGGGAGGTGTGACTGTGGTGTTGGAGGTATTAAGGAGAGGAAGATATGACTGTGGTGTTGAATGTATTAAGGAGAGGGAGGTGTGTCTGTGGTGTTGGAGGTATTAAGGAGAGGGAGGTGTGACTGTGGTGTTGGAGGTATTAAGGAGAGGGAGACGTGACTGTGGTGTTGGAGGTATTAAGGATGAGGTGTGACTCTGATGTTGGAATTATTAAGGAGAGGGAGGTGTGACTATGGTGTTGGAGGTATTATGGAGAGGGAGGTGTGACTGTGGTATTGGAGGTATTAAGGAGAGGGAGGTGTGACTGTGGTGTTGGAGGTATTAAGGAGAGGAAGGTATGACTGTGGTGTTGAATGTATTAAGGAGAGGGAGGTGTGACTGTGGTGTTGGAGGTATTAAGGAGAGGAAGGTATGACTGTGGTGTTGAATGTATTAAGGAGAGGGAGGTGTGACTATGGTGTTGGAGGTATTAAGGAGAGGGAGGTGTGACTGTGGTGTTGGAGGTATTAAAGAGAGGGAGGTGTGACTGTGGTGTTGGAGGTATTAAGGAGAGGGAGATGTGACTGTGGTGTTGGAGGTATTAAGGAGAAGGAGGTGTGACTGTGATGTTTGAATTATTAAGGAGTGGGAGGTGTGACTATGGTGTTGGAGGTATTATGGAGAGGGAGGTGTGACTGTGGTATTGGAGGTATTAATTAAGAAGAGGGAGGTGTGACTGTGGTGTTGGAGGTATTAAGGAGAGGGAGGTGTGACTGTGGTGTTGGAGGTATTAAGGAGAGGGACGTGTGACTGTGGTGTTGGAGGTATTAAGGAGATTGAGGTGACTGTGGTGTTGGAGGTATTAAGGAGAGTGGAGTGATAGGGAGGACTGTGTATTAAGGAGAAATATAGCTCTGTAAAATAGCTTTCTCCTCAAATTTAATATTTAGTATCTATTGATTGGAATAAATTTCGAAGTGAATAGTTACTTTACATTTTTATTGTTATAAAAGCAGTATGAACACCCGCATAAGAAATAAAGATATTTCCCTCAATGTAAATATAAGAAATAAAGTGACATGTCATACTAGCTCGAACGAGAACGTATTTTAATTAATGGTGAGGATTTTTTTTCCAGTGACACAAAAATCTACAAATAATCACATAAGGAGGTCAGTGATTTAGGCAGAATAACCCGGAGTTGCTCAGAAATATTTAGTGCTTCGTAAGTTAATTTATTAAGGTGAAAAGGTCGATAAAAGATATAACCACTTTTGTAGTCGTTCCAATAGTCTAAAGTTTTCTCCCCACTTCATCTTTTTCCCGAGGTGGGTGTGGGGGATTCACGCCCTATTAAGTAAATACGTAAGTACGGAAGTTTATTTAGGTACAGGTAGACATAAATACAGTTACACAAATTATCATACATAGTAACATACGGGTAAATTACCTAAGATAACCCAACAAAATCAGACAATTTGACTTACTCCCGTCCAGCTTGTCAGGAGGCTGGTGGAGAGGAATAATAATATCTTTATTTCTACAAGTTCATGTACAAGGTATACAGTCCTAGCTGACATCAATGACATACTGCTATATAGAAAGCCGCTTGTTACGCAGAGCATTTCGGGCAAATTAGGTCAGTTTTGTCCCAGGATGCGACCCACATCAGTCGACTAACACCCAGGTACCTATTTTATACTGATGGGTGAACATGGACAACAGGAAGGGGTAAATGCCCCCGCATCCACCTTTTCAAGGGGGACGGGTGTGGGGGACTTACAACCAACTGACGTATTATAATAAAACAGATCAGAATGAGTAGGAAACATATTTTTGAAATCAGTATAAAAAGACTTATGAACCATCACTCAAAGTGTAAAAAAAAAATCTCTTCCTAAAGTTAGCGTTCATATTAAAAAAAATCAGTATGGAAAGAATATGTTTTGTAAATAATTGTAAACATTGCTTAAAATTATTTGCCACTCAGTATTGCAACCCCCATAAAATGCTCGCTCTCAGGGGATGCCGCCCCCCTAGATTAAGATTTTGGGTGTCCTTGTTCCTTAAAATAAGTAAGAAAATAAGTCAATTCTGCAACACTAGAAGACTATGAGGAAACGTTTCGCTCCTAGAATCCTTAAGCTAGTGTTGCACAAGTGACACACAGGAATTGTTTTTATGCCCATAGGCGTGTTGAGTGTTGTCTTCTGGTATGAGTATAGGGAATGTGTAGTGGATGCAAGGTACGTGTTGACATTTCCAGGGTAACCCTCAATCATATGGGTTAGCGGACGTCCGGTCGTAATACAGATTGCAATAACACGATTGAATGCAAATCACAAAACGAGTTTTAGTACTCGCTTGTAATGAACTCGAGTTCCACTCGTTCTGTGATTTGATAAAGATGGAGTGTATGTGATCTACATTCGATGTTTGGTACTGTATTTAAAAGTTTTTTGATATGGGTAATAAATTTGGCCTGTATTCATTATACTTACACGATTATTTTATTTTGTATTTCGTATTGGTCTGCATTTACCTTTGTAGTGTAATTTACAGTGTAAAGTATGAGGTGTTTGAGTGTTGAATGTTAGTTGAATGGGATAAATGTAAATTTTTATTATGTGTTTTGTCGACAGTGGCAAATTACCAGCTATTCTAGAAAAAATACTCTGACTTTTCCAATTTTAAATTACTTATAATCACTTAAGCTTTTTTAAATTCAATCATACCTTACTTAAATATTGTGCTCTGAATAAATCATGGCCGAACATACGATACTCTGTTGTAATGATTCTGGGAATTTATTCATGACTGTATAACTAACCCAATACGACTGTTTTCAGACCATAAATTTGTAAACAGTTCATTCCCACTGTAACTTGCTTAGCTATCAAAACTTCGTAGCTCAGTCCCTGGACTCATTATGCGCCTCTGTAATCCTTTCACTACCACCCACAGGATGGGTTTGGGTGCATAATAAAGCTATTTAACTTACCGTTATGTGAACGGTTCTTTAACCTGTCTTGGGGTTTGTTCCTGACTTTATACACAGTGGTAAGAATTAGCCTTTGATTTGTTTTTAAGTTTTATCCTGAGGGGTTCTGTAAATATATATTTCTTTTACTAGAAATAAACAAGAACATATCAAATAAGTAGACTAAGCCGAAACATCTAGTAATTTTTTGTCTAATAAGAAGAGTGAAATTACTTTTATGCAATAAATCAGTCAAAATCCGTCTGACGTAACGAAATTAAATATATATCATTGATTTGAATTTATAATAAATACGTTTAAATTGATATAATGTTAAGCGAGATCTTTAAGTAAGATTTGGCTGTTGTTCTGTAAGGCTATTCCTGCAAGTGTGCTCCGTGGGTGAATGTGGCTTCGTTAAATTCTCCCATTCAATTCAAGATAACTACTGAAATTCATGATGGATTTTACACCTAAGAAGCGTGCAATTACTCAAGCTTTTAGAAAATATGCTGATTTCAATATCAGACAGATTGCCGAAAATTTGAGCCTAGCAAAGTGAACTGTTGGTCGGATTCTGAAGAGAGCTGAGGACACTGGTGATAGTGGAGAAAACACAAGTCAGCACCTCACGATGACAAGGTTATCATAAGATAACTACGGTTCCACGAAGGCTACTTGAAGTTCTCAGAAATACCAGAAAGCCAGTAAAGAAACAATTATTGACTGATGCTATGAAGAAAAACTGGCTGCGGTGGGCACTCAATCATAAGGGATGGACTATAGATGAATGGAGAAAAGTTATATTTTTAAATAAGGCGCATTTTGAAGTATATGCGTACAGATCAGTGGTAGTGAGACGGAGCAAAGGCGAACGTCTTCAGAATGGACACATTCAAGAAACGCTAAAACACCCGCATAAGATGTTTTGGGGAAGGTTTACTGCTAAGGCCCTGGACCGCTTCTTATTGCTGAGGGAACGATGAGCAGTGACAAATACAAAGCAATCCTAACAACTCATTTGCTTTCTACTGTGGATATAGACTTTCCTGATGGAGAAAGCATCGTCCAGCAGGATCTCGCTCCATGCCACACTTCCAGAAAAATAATGACATTCTTCGAAGAAGAATAACCAAACGCAGGTTCGCAAAAAAGGACTATTCAACTGTGGAAAAGTTAATTACTGCTATTATTGGGACCTGGTACCACGACGAACAACGTGCCAAAATATGTTCAACATTGGTCGATTCTATGCCAAATCGGGTAGTCATATCCCTTATTAAATAAATTAACTGTCATATCAATCCCGTGTATTTTACACACACATAAATATATATATATATATATATATATATATATATATATATATATATATATATATATATATATATATATATATATATATATATATATATATATATATATATATATATATATATATATATATATAATATATATATTATATGTATGTATGTATGTATGTTAACACATCGGCCGTTTCCCACCGAGGAAGAGTGACCCAAAAAGAAAGAAAAATACTTTCATCATCATTCAACACTTTCACCATCACTCATACATTATCACTGTCTTTGCAGAGGCGCTCAGATAGTTTAGAAGTCTCTCCAAACTGTCAATATCCCAAACCCCTCCTTTAAAGTGCAGGCATTGTACTTCTCATTTCCAGGACTTAAGTCTGGCTAACCGGTTTCCCTGAATCCCTTCACAAAATATTACCCTGCTCACACTCCACCAGCTCGTTAGGTCCCAAAAAGCATTCGTCTCCATTCACTCCTATCTAACACTCTCACGCATGCTTGCTTGAAGTCCAAGCCCCTCGCCCACAAAACCTCCTTTACCCCCTCCCTCCAACCTTTTCGAGGACGACCCCTACCCCTCCTTCCTTCCCCTACAGATTTATACGCTCTCCAAATCATTCTACTTTGTTCCATTCTCTCTAAATGACAAAACTACCTCAACAACCCCTCTTCAGCCCTCTGACTAATACTTTTAGTAACTCCACACCTCCTCCAAATTTCCACACTCCGAACATTCTGCATAATATTAGCACCACACATGGAACTTAGACAGGACATCTCCACTGCCTCCAGCTACCTATGCCACATCTTTATAGTTTGAGAGTGAAAGTTATATGCTCCCACACTGACACAAGGGTGCACTCCCCCTCCTGCATGCTCCTGCTCTCTCTTGAGAAATTATATTTAACCTTTGAAAGGGACCCAATTATTTTTTTAACAAATACCTGTGACTGCTAAGGTTATTGTAACTCACGGTGAGTCTTCCCCTCGCCAGAGAATACACAATGAGCTAATCACTTAAACTACACGGTTACGACATCCTTACCCTAGCAAAATCTTGTCATTTGCGCGTTTCTTATTACTTCAGAAACCTATTTATTATATTATCCACACATACACACATTCAAACAACACAACTTTCAAATTACCTTCTTTGTCGTCTTTGTAATTGATGCAGTAAGGATTACTAGACTCTTGTGCCAGTCATTATAGTCGCCTCTTACAACATAAACTGCTTACGAAGAAATAATTCTTGTCCAATTTCCAATTTAATTTCGAAGGAAACACTGCAAGGGTAGGAACTATTAATTAAAATTTTGAGAATAAAATGGAAATGAGCGTGTATAGACGTACCTGCATATACATGCATGTTGTGTATCCTGATCGTTAGGGGTAGCAGAAAGATTTACTCAGTATATTACGTGCTCTTCAGACAAAGGCCAGCAATGCTGCTAGTGTGTGTGAAATATTTAACAGGTTTCCAATTCCAATGGCATGACTGTATACCTGTCTACTAATGTACTACGTGTGTGTGTGTGTGTGTGTGTGTACTCACCTAATTGTGGTTGCAGGGTTCGAATCATAGCTCCTGTCAGTGTCTGATTTACGTGGTGGGGGCCTTTTGCATTAAAAAGGTCTAACTCTAATGGTTAGAAGACTTTTAAGTTTCTCCTTGGAAAGTTTTCTCCACTCTCAATATACATATCGTCCTCTTAAGATGAAGAAATGAAACAATAAATTGGATTTTTAGTGTATTTTAACAGTTTTTCGGTTCATTTGGAAGTGTAATTCAAAAGTAATGTACAGACTTATGAGGAGTTATCTTCAGTCAGATAAAATATTATAAGCCAGGTATATTCCGTGTTTTTCTGATGGAAAAGTCTCTGATGACTCCATCAAAATCCAACGAGAGCAGGATGTCAGATTCTATGCTCATGACCGTCAGGTTCACAAGCCGTCATTACTTCATGCTCGTTCATAGCCGGTTATCGCTACCACACTGTTGTTCACATACTGACCACGATCAAGCAGTCATTCATACTGCAGTGCCCTGCACACCCAGGATGATGATGTGCTGTGAGTCATCCTCGCGTCATGCAGCTGACGACATGCTCGCACCGATGATGCAACACCAGCGATCAGATGACTCAACGTGACAATCCCACCACAATTCAAACTTTTGCATACATTTTCTCTTTTTGCGATCTATTCAGTTCTCAGTATGTATGTCATTTGGTGGGGCCCCTCCCCTAAATCCGGCCCTGGCTCCTGTTAGTTACCATTTTGTCCTAGGCACAAGTCGATTAAACACTAGGCCTGTTGTATATGCGTACGCGCGTGTATCTATTAGTGTGTGTTAGTGTGAGTGTGTGTGTGTGTGTACTCACCTAGTTGTGGTTGCAGGGGTCGAGTCATAGCTCCTGGCCCCGCCTCTTCACTGGCCCTTGGGCACTCTCCTGGCCATGAGCTTACAACATGTGTGTGTGTGTGTGTGTGTGTGTGCGTGTATGAGTGTGAGCGTGCATGTATATGCGTGGGTGTGCATGTATATGCATGTGAATGTGTATGCATGTGAATGTGTATGCGTGTGAATGTGTATGCGTGTGAATGTATGCGTGTGAATGTGTACGCGTGTGAATGCGTACGCGTGTGAATGCGTACGCGTGTGAATGCGTACGCGTGTGAATGCGTACGCGTGTGAATGCATACGCGTGTGAATGCGTACGCGTGTGAATGTGTATGTATGTGAGAGCATGTGTATGTGTGAATGTTGTGGACACCCAAATCATTTGTCAAGTAAAAACTTACACCAACATGTAAGGATGGCTACATATATATATATAGTGTTTAAAAAATGCAACCGACCAATTTCATAATACTATATGTAAAAAAAAAAAAAAAATTGAGATTGGTAGGATGTGCATTTAAGCAACTGATGTAGCCATCCTTACAAATAAATGTTAGTGTTTTTATGATGTTCAACTTCGTGAACATCCTGTCCTATCACTGTGATAATTAGACAATAACTCTGTATTGAAAAACTCCTAAAGATTAATCTCAAGTCGTGACAATACCACAGTTTTATCCTTTCAATAGACACATGTATGTATCATGTATCAATAAACAAAATTGTGGTATAGTTACAAGGCACAATTCAGACTCACTCAACAATTGTGTGTGTGTGTATGTGTGTGTGTGTGTGTGTGTATATATACAGACAGACATACAGACACGCACGCCACACACACACACACACAACAACACACACACACACACACACACACACACACACACACACACACACACACACACATATATAGAAAGGAATGAGCTTATACACGATAACTAGCACGGTTTCAAGGAAGGGAAATCCTGAGTCATAAACCTACTGGAATTTTACAAGGTGGCAAAAGTAAGACAAAGAAGAAAGAGGGGTAGATAGATTGCATTTTCTTAGCCTGTAAGAAGGCTTACGACACAGTTCCACACAAGAGATTAGTACAAAAGCTAAAGGAGCACGCAGGAATAACAGGAAAGGCACTGCAGTGGATCAGATAATACCTGACAGGAAGGAGTGATGGTACGTGACGAGGTGTCAGAGTGGGTGCCTGTGACGAGCGTTGTTCCTCAGGGATCAATCCTAGGGCCAGTGCTATTTCTGGTATATGTAAATGACATGACGGAAGGGATAGATTCAGAGGTGTCCTTGTTTGTAGACGATGTGAAGCTAATGAGAATAAAGATCAGGTAGGACAGATAAAGATCAGGTAGGACTACAAAGGAACCTGAACGGGCTGCTAGCCTGGTCTGGCAACTGGCTCCTGGAGTTTAGCCCCACCAAGTGCAAAGTCATGAAGATTAGAGAAGGTCAAACAAGACCATAGACGGAGTACAGGTTAGGGAAGGGGCCAAAGACTACAAACCACACTCAAGGAAAAGGATCTTGGGGTGAATATTATACTTAGCACATCAACCAAATAACTGCTGGCAAGCCTAAGAATAGCGCTGCGGGACCTGAGTAACGAGTCATTCAAGACACTGTACACCGTGTACGTCAGGCCATATTGGAGTGCGCAGCACCAGTATGGAACCCACAACTGGTCAAGCACGTCAATAAAATAGAGAAAGTGTAAAGGGTCACAAGAGCAAGAGGTCACAACTGAAAGTTGAAAACTCAGATGAGTCACAGAGATGTTAGGAAATATTTTTTTTCAGTCATAGAGTTGTCAGGAAGAGGAACAATGTAGAGAGTGATATAGTAGAGGTAGGATCCATACCTAGTTTTAGGGAGAGGTGAAATAAAGCACATGTAGCAGCGAATAGGCGGGGTCAGGAGCTGTGACTCTACCCCTGCAACCATAAATAGGTGAGTACATACAATATATATATATATATATATATATATATATATATATATATATATATATATATATATATATGTCTTGCCGATTAGGTAAAACTGGTCAATTAGCAAGAACTCGTCTAAAATTAAGTCCTTTCTAAAATTTTCTCTTATACGTTTAAAGATATATTTTTTCATTTATGGTAATGTAAGAATTTATAATTTTGTACCAAGAGAAACTTTGAAAACCTACCTAACCTTATTACAACAAGCGCAATTTAATTTAGCCTAACCCAACTAAATATATTTTAGATACGTTAACATTAATTTAATAATAAACAAATACAATGAAATATATTTTTCGTTATGTTCAGAATGATTTTGGCGAAATTATTGCATACACAAATTTTCACTTGTCTTATATGGCAAGGTGAGCGTTGCTATTTAGATGAGTTCCTAATCGACAAGTTTTACCTAATCGACGACATATATATATATATATATATATATATATATATATATATATATATATATAAACAATAATTTTTTTTATAGAAGCAGTCTTCCGCAGAGGAAAAGCGACCCAAAACAAGAAAAAATACATTCACTGGCCGGAAGCGCTA
This sequence comes from Cherax destructor, assembly GCA_009830355.1. NCBI lineage: Eukaryota > Metazoa > Arthropoda > Malacostraca > Decapoda > Parastacidae > Cherax > Cherax destructor. The sequence continues at coordinate 436,942 of WNWK01000304.1, read as the reverse complement.
ACACCACATTTGAGACGGTCCTCAGAACAACAACATCCCCACCCTTCCTCCAGATTGCAGGCATTGTGCTTCCCACCTCCAGGACGCATGTTCAGTTAACCGGTTTTCCCTGTTTTCCTTGCTGACTCTTCAGTAGCAAATCAAGTTATAAAAACAATAACAAAGATTTATAGATCTATAGCACTAACGTCCCGCTTCATAAGAACTTTTGAAAGAGTTCTAAGAAGCAAGATTGCCAACCACTTAGTTTACCAACAATTGCACAACCCAGGGCAGGTAGCTCTTCCCTCTCTTAACTATTGGATCAATATGACTTGGTCTTGGATGCACTGGAAGATAAACAGAATACAGATGTACTATGCACAGTTACTGCAAAGGCCTTCAACAAGTGCGACCATGGTGTAATAAATACTTGTTAAATGAGTAAATGGAAATGTGGGCACATGGACCTTTTACTTTCTAACCAACAGAACACAAAGAATAACAGGAAACAGTTAAGTCGGAGGCTGCCACATTGAAAAGCTCGGTTACACATTGAACTATACTCGTTCCCATCCTTATCCTCATCCCTATAACTGACATAAATAGAGCTGTAAACCACAGCACCGTGTCGTTCTTTGCTGACGATACTAGAATTTTCATGAGAATGTTATCCACCGAGGACACCATAAATCTCCAAACGCATTTAAACCAAGTCTTCCAATGGGTCTCAGAAAACAATATGAGGTTCAGTGAGTGAGGAAAGTTTCAATTACTCCATAATGGAAAACTTGGGAAAATAAAAGTTATATTGGAGTATAAAACAAATAACCACACAATAAAGCGAAAATCTAGTATGACGGAAATACGAGGGATAATGTCAGAGAATTTCACTTTCAAAGATCACAACAGTATGAAATTAAGACACATATGCAACATCTGGGGTATCTTTATAGTAGACGTTTCGCCATCCAGTGGCTTTATCAATACAAAATTCTAGGACATAATTTGAAGACAGTAGAACTATATACAAAAGATGAGGTAATCAGTCCCTCGGCCTTGGAGTTGGTGTGTTCAGCACCGTTGGTGTAGAGATTCTGAAGACCAGGTAAGAAGGCTTGACCTTAAATAGGCGTCAGCTGATAGGGACGGGTAGCAGGTGAGGACATGTACATAACCTTCTTCACGGCTACGACTACTACTACTACCCATCTCTTTGGGTATGACCTACTTCCACTGGGGAATCCCGCCTACCAGTGACTATGTCCTCACCTGCTACCCGTCCCTTTCAGCTGACGCCTATTTAAGGTCAAGCCTTCTTACCTGGTCTTCAGAATCTCTACACCAACGGTGCTGAACACACCAACTCCAAGGCCGAGGGACTGATTACCTCATCTTTTGTATATAGTTCTACTCTCTTCAAACTATGTCCTAGAATTTTGTATTGATAAAGCCACTGGATGGCGAAACGTCTACTATAAAGTCACCCAGATGTTGCAACATGTGTCTTAATTTCATCTTGTGTGTATTGTATACCCCTCTTGTATCACAACAGTATCATTATCACAACTGCGAGGAACATGATAGGATGGATAATGAGAACCTTCAAAACAAGGCATGCCAAGCCAATGATGATCCTCTTTAAGTCACTTGTTCTTTCTAACCTTGAATACTGTTGTACACTAACCGTCCCCTTTCAGTGCAGGCGAAATTGCAGACCAGGAGAATATACGGACAACCTTCACTGTGCGTGTAAATACAGTCAACCATATCACTTATTGGAATCGTTTGAAATCCATTGACCTGTACTCCTTGGAACGCAGGCAAGATACCTGGAGTATACCTGGAGAGGGTTTCGTGGGTCAACGCTCTCACGGCCCGGTCTGTGACCATCATATTTTACATATGGAAAATCATAGAAGGACTGGTATCAAATCTGATCACAGAAATCCTTCCCAACGAATGCAGACAGTGCAACATACCCTCTCTGAAAACAAGGGTACCATGAGTACACTAAGAGAAAATACACTAAGTGTCTTGGGTCCTGGCTGTCTTCAAGAAGGAACTGGACAGATACTTTAAGTCAATACCTAACCAGATGGGCTATGTTTCGTACGTTGGATTGTGTGTGGCCTTCAGTAACAGCCTAGTTGATGAGGACTTGATATACAGTGAGGCCTGGTCATGGACCAGACCGCGGGGGCGTTGACCCCCGGAACACCCCTCCAGGAAGACTCAGATTTACTACGGTCTCATAAACCTGTTAGATGTTTAAGTTCTTAACACTGAAAACCTAATTTAGCCCCTAACTCCAACCTTTCCAGGGACGACTCATGCTCCTCCTCCCCTCCACCGCGGATTTATACACGCTATTAGCATCCAATGCTGCTCCATCCTCTCTTAATGTCCCAACCATATCCGCAATTCCTTCTCAGTTATCCGAATTTTACTTTTGGTAACCCCACACCTTTTCTTATATAAAAACTTCGAATTCTCCAAATAAAATTCACACAACACTTTGCCCTCAAACAAGACTTCTTCCCTGACCCTATCCTTCTTTTCGCTGCAACGTACTAAACCCATGCTTAACAATGTTATATTAGCAGTGTTGTGACACTATACTCGGATATATTTCCCCTTTTTACCTCCATGGGTAAAAAGGGGAAATCCAGGCGTCTGTCTCCACAGACGCCTCAACGTACCACCCTCCTTTTTTCCACTCAAGTTATATGGTTCATATTTATCATAGACTCAACCGACAAGCCCAGTGTCAAATATTTGAAAACATTTACTTCCTCCATACTCCTTCCAATTTGATATCCCGCCCATCAATATCAAGATTTTTATTACTAACATCAGCTTACATTTTCCTATGTTTACTTTCAATTTCCATTTTTTTTACATGCCCTACCAAATTTCCTCACCATTCTGCGCAATTTACCGTCAGAGTATCCCGGAAGAACGATGTCATACGCACAGAGCAACTCTAACAACTTTGTATTTAAATATTTATCTTGTAATTCCACGCCTCTTCCCAGCATCCAAGCATTCGCTTCCTTTACAATTCTTTTACATATATGCTGAACAACCATAGTGAGGGCACACATCCCTGTCTAAGGCATACTTTAACAGCAAAATAGTCCCTGATACATACCCTACAATAAGGTTAGGTAAGTTTTCTATTTTTTGTTATACCAAATTATTAATTTTTACATTAACATAAATGAAAAAAAATATATTTCTAAAGGCATACGAGAAAATTTTAGAAAGGAATTAATTTTAAATGAGTTCTTGCTAATTGACCAGTTTTACATATTCGGCATATGATATATATATATATATATATATATATATATATATATATATATATATATATATATATATATATATAAAATTGGGTTGTCTGAATGTGCGTGGATGTAGTGCGGATGATAAGAAAGAGATGATTGCCGATGTTATGAATGAAAAGAAGTTGGATGTCCTGGCCCTAAGCGAAACAAAGCTGAAGGGGGTAGGCGAGTTTCAGTGGGGAGAAATAAATGGGATTAAGTCAGGAGTATCTGAGAGAGTTAGAGCTAAGGAAGGGGTAGCAATAATGTTGAAGGATCAGTTATGGAAGGAAAAGAGGGAATATAAATGTGTAAATTCAAGGATTATGTGGATTAAAATAAGGGTCGGATGCGAAAAGTGGGTCATAATAAGCGTGTATGCACCTGGAGAAGAGAGGAGTGTAGAGGAGGAGAGAGATTTTGGGAGATGTTAAGCGAATGTATAGGAACTTTTGAACCAAATGAGAGAGTAATTGTGGTAGGGGACCTAAATGCTAAAGTGGGAGAAACATGCAGAGAGGGTGTAGTAGGTAAGTTTGGGGTGCCAGGTGTAAATGATAATGGGAGCCCTTTGATTGAACTTTGTATAGAAAGGGGTTTAGTTATAGGTAATACATATTTTAAGAAAAAGAGGATAAATAAGTATACAAGATATGATGTAGGGCGTAATGACAGTAGTTTGTTGGACTATGTATTGATAGATAAAAGACTGTTGAGTAGACTTCAGGATGTACATGTTTATAGAGGGGCTACAGATATATCAGATCACTTTTTAGTTATAGCTACAGTGGGAGTAAAAGGTAGATGGGATACAAGGAAAATAGAATCAGTAAGTAAAAGAGAGGTGAAGGTTTATAAACTAAAAGAGGAGGCAGTTAGGGTAAGATATAAACAACTATTGGAGGATAGATGGGCTAGTGAGAGTGTAGGCAATGGGGTCGAAAATGTATGGGGTAGATTTAAAAATGTAGTGTTAGAGTGTTCAGCAGAAGTTTGTGGTTACAGGCGAGTGGGTGCGGAGGGAAGAGGAGCGATTGGTGGAATGATGATGTAAAGAGAGTAGTAAGGGAGAAAAAGTTAGCATATGAGAGGTTTTTACAAAGTAGAAGTGATGCAAGGAGGGAAGAGTATATGGAGAGAAAAAGACAGGTTAAAAGAGTGGTGAAGCAATGTAAAAAGAGAGCAGATGAGAGAGTGGGTGAGATGTTATCAGCAAATTTTGTTGAAAATAAGAAAAAGTTTTGGAATGAGATTAATAAGTTGAGGAAGCCTAGAGAACAAATGGATTTGACAGTTAAAAATAGGAGAGGAGAGTTATTAAATGGAGAGTTAGAGGTATCGGAAGATGGAGAGAATATTTTGAGGATTTGTTAAATGTTGATGAAGACAGGAAGCTGTGATTTCGTGTGTAGGGCAAGGAGGAATAACATCTTGTAGGAGTGTGGAAGAGCCAGTTGTAGGTGTAGGGGAAGTTCGTGAGGCAGTGGGTAGAATGAAAGGGGGTAAGGCAGCTGGGATTGATGGGATACAGATAGAAATGTTAAAAGCAGGTGGGGATATAATTTTGGAGTGGTTGGTGCTATTATTTAATAAATGTATGGAAGAGGGTAAGGTACCTAGGGATTGGCAGAGAGCGTGTATTGTTCCTTTGTATAAAGGCAAAGGGGACAAAAGAGAGTGCAAAAATTATAGGGGAATAAGTCTGTTGAGTGTACCTGGTAAAGTGTATGGTAGAGTTATTATTGAAAGAATTAAGAGTAAAACAGAAAGCAGGATAGCAGATGAACAAGGGGCTTTAGGAAGGGTAGGGGTGTGTAGACCAAGTGTTTACAGTGAAACATATAGGTGAACAGTATTTGGATAGGGGTAAAGATGTTTTTGTGGCATTTATGGATTTGGAAAAGGCGTATGATAGGGTAGATAGGGGGCAATGTGGCAGATGTTGCAGGTGTATGGAATAGGAGGAAGGTTACTGAAAGCAGTGAAGAGTTTTTATGAGGATAGTGAGGCTCAGGTTAGAGTGTGTAGGAGGGAAGGGGACTATTTCCCAGTAAAAGTGGGCCTTAGACAAGGATGTGTGATGTCATCGTGGTTGTTCAATATATTTATAGATGGGGTTGTAAGAGAAGTGAATGCGAGGGTCTTGGCAAGAGGTGTTGGGCTAAAAGATAAAGAAGCAAATACAAAGTGGGAGTTGTCACAGTTGCTTTTTGCTGATGACACTGTGCTTTGGGAGATTCTGAAGAGAAGCTGCAGAGGTTGGTGGATGAATTTGGTAGGGTGTGTAAAAGAAGAAAATTGAAAGTGAATATAGGAAAGAGTAAGGTGATGAGGATAACAAAAAGAATAGGTGACGAAAGATTGGATATCAGATTGGAGGGAGAGAGTATGGAGGAGGTGAATGTATTCAGATATTTGGGAGTGGACATGTCGGCGGATGGGTCTATGAAGGATGAGGTGAATCATAGAATTGATGAGGGGAAAAGGGTGAGTGGAGCACTTCGGAGTCTGTGGAGACAAAGAACCTTGTCCATGGAAGTAAAGAGGGAATGTATGAGAGTATAGTTATACCAACGCTCTTATATGGGTGTGAAGCATGGGTGATGAATGTTGCAACGAGGAGAAGGCTGGAGGCAGTGGAGATGTCATGTCTGAGGTCAATGTGTGGTGTGAATATAATGCAGAGAATTCGGAGTTTGGAAATTAGGAGGAGGTGCGGGATTACCAAAACGATTGTCCAGAGAGCTGAGGAGGGGTTGTTGAGGTGGTTTGGACATGTAGAGAGAATGGAACGAGACAGAGTGATTTCGAGAGTGTATAAATCTGTAGTGGAGGGAAGGCGGGGTAGGGGTCGGCCTAGGAAAGGTTGGAGGGAGGGGGTAAAGGAAGTTTTGTGTGCGAGGGGCTTGGATTTCCAGCAAGCATGTGTGAGCGTGTTTGATAGGAGTGAATGGAGGCATATGGTTTTAATACTTGACGTGCTGTTGGAGTGTGAGCAAAGTAACATTTATGAAGGGATTCAGGAAACCGGCAGGCCGGACTTGAGTTCTGGAGATGGGAAGTACAGTGCCGGCACTCTGAAGGAGGGGTGTAAATGTTGCAGTTTTATAACTGTAGTGTAAAGCACCCTTCTGGCAAGACAGTGATGGAGTGAATGATGATGAAAGTTTTTCTTTTTCGGGCCACCCTGCCTTGGTGGGAATCGGCCGATGTGTTAATAAAAATAAAAATAAATATATATATATATATATATATATATATATATATATATATATATATATATATATATATATATATATATTGAATAAATGGTCGCGGTTAAGTAACCCCCTCTTCTTCCCCCTACCCCTTCTCTCTCTCTTTCTCTCTCTCACTTTCTTTTATGCACCTTTAATGGCATAGGGTGAAATGAGAAAGAAGTAGTAGCCAATGGCATAACCTGATCAGGTCGCCTATAGAACTTATGTAGAAGTGGAAACGCTGTAGATGGTGCAGAAGTATTATTATTGAGGTGATATGGAGGTAGACATGGCGTGGGTCTTATGGACGATAACAAGATATAATATTGTAGGGGATAAAAGGGATGTTAAGTATACTGTGTTTGTTTCCTCTCGTATACTGTACGACAAGACAAAGCTCTTGCTACTATCTAGGAATCTAGGTATTTCTCATACCTCGGCAAGTCCAGCTGGTACCCACACGTTCCCTCTCTGGTTCACTCGCTCGGACCCTGGCTAGCCATTATTCGTGTGTATTTTACGACCAATAAAGAAGCAGACGCAAACCATGTATCGCTCCATCCACCTACTAGCAACAGTGATATCCACTCCCAACCTCTTCTTAAGTTATTAAGGCAGTTGATTTCATACGAGTATTTTATTTATTATAAGTAAGGTTAGATTAAGTTAGCTTAAATGTGTTGTACTTAATGTATATTAACATAAATATTTGCATAATAATAGATTTAAATGTGTCTGGCGCCGCGGGACATAACATCGACGCTTGTACCTGCTGTCTGGCGCCATCACAGATGGCATGACCCATCAATTATTTTAAACAGCTTGTAGTACCAAGAGTCAGTCATGTGAAAGAATATTAAAACACAATGACATGACTGGAACAATGCATAAATAACCCGCACATAGGAGAGTAAAACATGACGTTTCGTTTCTCCTTGGACCAGTCAATGTGTCGCTGGTGTCACTATTGTTTCTACAGCTCTCAGTTTTCCATATGTGAATTGAGAGAGCAGTTCTTTCTAGTGTGATAGAATTATCTATATTGTTATATTATAATCTGTAACTTACCCACCTATTTTTTTTTTTTTTTTTTGCCATGTAGTAACTAATTTTCTTTTGTAATTCTTAAGGAAAATCTAGAAATATTTTTGCTTCTAAAGAGTGATGTCAGAGTTTGCAATATATAATATTAAATATATACACAATATTTCAGACAGCATATTTACTTAACTTGTGCAACGCTTCTGCAATTCTCAGTGCAAGATTTACAGTCTTAATTCATATTGTGTTATTTACTTGTGATGTAACTATTGCATAATAATTTTTCCTCTTTTAAAATCTATTTTCTAATATTTTCTGAATTTTACCAGCATTATTTGTTTGCGTTTTTATTGGAAATTTCATTTTTGCAATAACACACGTTCATTAAATTTCATGAATATTAAAGCTCTGGGTTCACCAATTGAACCAAGACTTTTTGTCTACAATTTTGCGTCCTTTTTCATTTTAATGGTACAAATTGCTTAAAACCAGTTAAGTATGAATGTTCATCGTCTCTTCATGAAGAATATGTTAAGTATGTTATGTTTGTATTATTCGATATGGGATTCAGTGACCATAGACTGTAAAACTAGTTAAAGGCCTTTGTCTAGTCAATAAAATAATGGATAAAACCAATATTTTTTTTTGTACAGAGGTGTCATTGGTTATAGTTTTAGTATTAAGATATGGCAATGTTATAATTAACAACTTTTTGTTTAATATTTCATTAATATATCTATTTTTTTTACTGCCTTTGAGAACCAAACATTTGCTAAGAAGACATTTTATGATGAACATTTTTGTGTGAAGATAATGTTCACTTGATGACAATCTTTTTGAAGGCAATGTATGGCACATACGTCACGATAATATGGATAAAGATGGGGATGTAGAGGAAAGCTTGGTCAGGTGACTGATAACGTGGTGGTAACGTTAAGTTCTCGGGTCACCTGTATACAGTGTTTTGGGAATTTTTAAAACAATATTAACTAGCGGTTTCACGATGGTAAATGCCCATTGGTTCTATCCTATAGTAATGGAAATCTGTGTACGTGGTTCTATCCTATAGTAATGGAAATCTGTGTACGTGGTTCTATGCAATAGTAATGGAAATCTGTATACGTACTGCTTAACTCTCGTTTAATTTATTATTTTTTTTATATTCATTTCAAGTTTAGTCCAGTCATTTAACTGTGCCTGTTTGTTGCAATGAATATCACAAGCATTTGTTTTTGGTTATTCGTCACTTGGATTTGTTGATTCTAGGATTCTTGAGTGCAGGCTTCCTGCAGCCTCCCCCATCTTTGTCTGCAATGCTGCCATGTCAAAGCCTCACCAGAGAGACCTGTTGTTATCAGTCACTCTTCAGGAAGTACAGACCTTGTAGTAGCAGAAGTAATCAACTGTAGACTTGAAGTAATTTTGTGATTCCAAGTCAATTACAATTTCAATTCCTCTTCCAGGTTTTCATATATAATTACAATTACTCGATTAGAAAAATAATATATTACAATTACAATTAGTTGGTCAGAACAATAACAAATTACAACAGCAATTACTTGATGTTTTGTGGTAAATTATTTTCTTCAGTTGCTTCATATTTTACTAATGTCTAAATCAGTGTTAAATGTTCGATATAACAAGCAAACATTTTACCTCATATTTTGTATTTTAATGTAAGCACTTGGACAACAAGCAGGAATACCATTAGTTACATGTTCAATCAGTGCCAAAGAAATGGAGAAGATATGTGTATCATTTGTTACTCTAACTCATCTAAAGAACCAGGAAGATTACACATAACTAAAAAAGCTTCGTGTCACACAATATACTTTACTGTGTAGATCTAAGATATAATATAATATTCATTCAGAACAATTTAAACAAGGAAACTATACTTCAAAAGGCGGAAGAAAATTGGAATAATTGCTGAAATGAATTGTTGCAGAAAGTTGCAAATGAAGTATTTCGCAAAGTTTAAAATAATTAAAATAATATTGGTCTTCATAGTATATAACTTACATAAATAACATATATTTTCACATATTAAAGTTCATTAAGATATAAGCATATAAGTTGCGCCTAACTGGGAGTGAATAAAAATTCTGACGGTAATGAAGAGGCTGTGTAATATATCTTTTCTCTTACTTATTTCTTCAGAAGGAGCATCTTTGACGTACAAATCTCTTTTATGTACTTTTTAAAAAGAGAGTTCTGACTCATCAGTGGGTGACTTCAGTTTACTTCTGACCTCTGGAATAATAAAACCATCTTTTATACGAAGTTGTTGAGTGTAAAGAAAGTATCTCATACACTTGGGCAAAAATGTCAACATTTTTCACGTCTATTTCCTCCTTAATGATATCCGCCCCTTCCTGACCCTGATAAGTTATATCTTCAGGTTCAGAGACGTGAAAACCAGGAAGACACACATCAAAACCCTTAATTATTTAATGAGGCAATGTCTGTCACAACTTTCTTTGCTCTTCTAATAACATAACGTCAAGCAGCTCCTTATATACAGTTGCTATGTTGAAGGAAGTATGTCTCTCTTAGAGTATCACAAGCAAGAACTCTTGACTACAGTTACCAGTTCTTGTTCCAAAGGAATGGCATAATTTTGCGATTGGTCCAGAGAACTAATTTTAAATAAACTTGGTTAAAATCTTACAATTCTTTTTTTTCTTTACCTTAGCCTCCATCTTTCTTGCGAATGCTGGAAGAAGTGTTTCTAATTGTTGACTATGTAGGAATCACAAATTTCGGTTTCGCTTCTAAATGAAGATCCAAAGAACAACTGTACAATATTAAGTGGCAGCTGGTCGCATGCAATAGAATGCAGAAGTATTCTTTGATAAAGATCTTTGTTTCAAATCATTTTGGCTGAACTTGATTAACTTCTCTGTCTTACTCTTAAAATATGACATAGACGATTGCTTATGTGTACTGTTGTTATTCCCAGTAGCTCTTTCAGTTATTTTCTACAGTGCATCATCTTTCTTCTCTTTTAAATTCTCTGCATACTTCTTTTCATAACAATGTTTTAAGTGTGTATGATGAGGTTTAAAGCAGTGGTCAGGTTCTTCTTGATTGAGACTAAAATACTGTACTTCAGAAGATGCTTTGGAAATTATTCTTTCCTTTGAAGTTTCCATTATAAGTATAATCTCCACACTTTTACTAAACGAAGAACCTATACCTGGAGTATACCTGGAGAGGGTTCCGGGGGTCAACGCCCCCGCGGCCCGGTCTGTGACCAGGCCGGTGTAAAAGGAGAATCATAAGTTTGTCACAAACAGAGTTCGGTTGACTGAACTAACAGACTATTTAGTAAATGTGTCAAATGTAATTCTATGTTAATGGCTTTCCACTTTCACCTTTACGTAGTTATTATTCACGATTCAGAATTTATTAAGCAATATCACAATATATCAGTAGTGAAAAAATATAATTTAAAAATTAATAAAGGAAACGTTAGTATTGGCGATGTAGTGACCTTATTTCTGTTACCTTCTTTAGTCTTTCACTCTCCTTCCTTGACCTTTTCTTTTATTGAAACTGAATATAATATTACAAAACTAACTTGAGAGCCAGTTAAATTACTAAACTTCCCGATAAGTCATCCCTATTACAAAAATTATGAAACGTAATAAGAAATGGTTTCTCATTCACTGAGTGAGAGATGTTCATGAAACCCCTTAACGCTTATTCATTCGAGAATTCATAACCAATTCGCCTATTAGTCAACAAGTCTCCACTCCGACTAAGGAACGGGGCCCAGTCTCATACAGCCCAAACAAAAAAAATGACTGCAATGCACCTACAGGACGTGACCTTAGCAACAAGAGTCACATCAGAAGCTGCAGTTGTGTTCCATTTGATGTGTACATTCATTTTGCCATTAGCCTTAGTTTTGTCATGTAATTTAAGCAGGTATAAGCTAGACAAGTCAATTACATTTACTGTCTAATCTGAAAGTTCAATTATGATTTCTAAACAAAACATTAATTACAATCTGCTTCAGTTACAATTACTTCGTGATGAACTGCACCAGGAACAAGTGGTGCCCGCTTCGAGCGCACACTATACAATGATATACTACTGTTCCAGGCTATAGTTCATTTGAGAGAGTATCTTTTATGATGAATTAATCATTTTCGATGTTTAGTTCAATTTTTTCCACAACCCTAATGAGTTTTTTTTTCTCTTATTCTTTCCTTCATTTCTTTACCTTTGTATAGCCACGGGGGAAAAAAACCCTCGATCTGCCAAGTCAAAGCCATCTTTTCCACTGCGTAATATAACATGAAGTGTCATAAGGAAGTCGAAAGGAAAGGAATGGCCGACTGAGAGAAGGCTGCGCTTGTAGGACTTCAAATGTTGTTGACCTATAGAGAGGTGATGCCACCTCTCTGGGTATGAGCGCCCTGCAACCTACCTCATTCTCACTCGAATGTCCAAGTCCATACAGTCAACGTAGTAGGGCTTGAAGTTTCTTAATTTACATTCTCTTTTGATAAGTAAGACACATGTGCAACAGTTAGGTATCTTTATTTTCCGATCACAAGACTCACAGAGGGAAAATTCTTAGGAATCCACATTGACAGTAGCCTTAAATTCCAAACACACATACAACAAATTTCCAAGAAAATATCAAAGACAGTAGGCATATTATCAAAGATCAATCAGCTCTCCTTGCACTGTATCATTCACTCATCTACCCTTATCTCACCTATGGAATTTGTGCATGGGGATCAACAACATTAAATCACCTTAGACCACTCATAACCCAGCAAAAGGCTGCAGTCAGAATGATAACAAATTCCCACTCTAGACAGCATACTCCACCAATATTCAGAAGCCTAAAACTACTCACCGTAAAGAACATATTCACACTTATTCTTGTGCCTACTACATACATAGAACTCTACACTCTAATATAAACCCTCCGCTCAAAATTCTCCTCACCAACTTTAATAGGACCCATGACCATAACACAAGACACAGACAGATCACCTTTTGATATACCCCGTGTCCATATCACCCTGTGTAAAAATTCTATCCACATAAAGGGACCTAAAATCTGGAATTCATTACCAGCAAATACTAAAATAACCTTGTCTGAACATCAATTTAAAACTCTTCTCAAAAACCACCTACTCACCCTAAACTAAATACTCATACTGTAAATTACTTTCACCAATGCTCACTGTTATTTTCCTATAATATAATTTCAAAATTTACTATTGTTGTAACCATCATACAAAATACCTGTCACAATGTAATATCCACAGAATGTAATTTGAGTACATTTATTAACTGTTATAAGCAAATGTTTAACTAAAACAAACTCAATCAACTTCTCTAGTATTAAGTAGTCTATAATTCATTAGATTAATCTGCCCTTAATGCCATGGCATGCTAGTGGCTCTCTTTGCACTTCAGTTCATGTTTGTAATAACAAAATTTCGATGTAAACTTGCAATGAAATAAAAATTTATTTATTTATAAAAGTTTCGCCTACTCAGTAGGCTTCTTCAGTCGAGTACAAAAGAGTTAGCAGGAGCAGTAGAGATATGAAGACGATGTAATCAGTCCATCACCCATGAAGACGTAGTTTTGAGGTGGTCAGTCCCTCAGCCTGGAGAAGTTTTGCTCCTACTCAAGGTTTAATTTCAATAACCCTACTAGGCAAACTGTTCCATTCATCGATTACTTTATTTCCAAAACAATACTTTCCCATATCCTGTATAAATCTAAATTTAACCAATTTGAATCCATTCTCTCTTGGAGAGATATCATCAGGAACTTTATATATCTCCTTTGTTGATACACACCTTCAACGTATACACGTCAATCATGTCTCTCCTCATTCTTCGTCTTTCAAGAGAATGTAAATTAAGGCATTAGACTTCAATCTTTCTTTTTTAAGAAAGATTTCTTATGCTATCTATAAATGTTGTCATTATTTGCTTAATGTTTTCTAAAGAATTTTTAACCATTCTGTAATATGAAGACCAGAACTGAGCAGCATAATCTAAGTGAGGAGCTGTAGTATAATAGCTGGACTTTTGTTGTTAATACTTCTTAATATAAATCCCAGTATTCTGCCTCTGGCTCACTGTCTCCCGTCATTCCTCTGCATATTTAATAAATGATAAAGGAACAGACACAAGCCATGTACCACTTCATCCACGTAACAAAAACAAGAACCTACAGTGAAGGGGAGTTGGTGTTGCTAAGCTGATTGATGGAGGTGTTGTAAATAGAAAGGTCATGATGGAATGGTGATGGTGGGGGTAGGGGGATGGAGGGGGAGATAATGGCGGGTGTTATTTTCTTAGGGGAAGGGATTGATGGAGGGTGATGCTTAGGAGGGGAGGATAGTGGTATAAACCTTAGTAATAGATACCGACTAGTTAGTTTAGAAAGACAGGTAAGCAAACACTGGGACATATTTATTACAAAACGTTTCGGTCCTGGTATCTTGATTACTCGAGTTAATTGATCAGGATGGGGAATGTTACGTACAAGTTAAGGTTGCTTATATTATAAATGAATAAACAAATATATTTAGTATCATTCACCTCGCCAGCTTATTTACTCCCTAGTTAGTCACCTCGTCAACTAGTCACCTCGTCAACTAGTCAACTCACCAGCTAGTCAACTCACTAGCTAGTCAACTCACCAACTAGTCAACTCACCAACTAGTCAACTCACAAACTAGTCAACTCACCATGTAGTCAACTCACCAGCTAGTCAACTCACCAGCTAGTCAACTCACCAACTAGTCAACTCACCAGCTAGTCAACTCAACCACAGCTAGTCAACTCACCACAGCCTAGTATCACAGCAGTTAACTACCAACTAGTCAACTCACCTATTAACTAACACTATCAACTCACCAACTGTCAACTCGTTATCACAACTCACTGATAGTGCAACTCCCATATTAACTCACCAAGTCTAACAGTCTGTTAAACCTTGTTAACTAACGCCAAACACATAAGAATCCAACTTTCACAAACTCGTTGAAACAAGGTCTGAGAACCTGGTATGGAATCTCAAACCTACAAATCGAATCAAGGCTCTGGTCAAACCTGGTATCGTACCAACAGACTAAGCTTAGTCTGCAGGTCGAGTCTCGGACCAGAATGTCATACAGTTTCAATGTACTCACCTAGTTGTGGCTGCAGGGGTCGAGTCATAGCTCCTGGCCCCGTGTTCTAGTGTTTGCTCATGTGTCGTTTGAACCCACTAAAGTAACAAAATGGAAACAGAACAACTAAAGTGACAATATATTAGAGAGAGAGAGAGAGAGAGAGAGAGAGAGAGAGAGAGATACACACACAGAAATTACTGGAATTATCCAGCGTCAGTTGGATGTATGATAAAGGCGTGCGCTGTCAATTACTTTTTTTCAGCTGCCACCCGACTGAAAAACTTGCTGACATCATTGTGAAAGTCGTCTCTTCATGTGTTTAATTTGTATGATGTATAAATATGGAGTTTTATGTAACTTTAACGTTTATAATTGTTCAGATGTGTATAACCGATACTGCACCGGCAGTCATTCCTCTCTTTCAGAGAAACTTTGACTGAATATATATATATATATATATATATATATATATTAGTAATGCAGCCATGATCGAGTAGTTTTAAGCAATTAACAATAATGCGACTAGCGGGGACTCGAACCTTCAATCCTTTAACACTCCTCGTGAAATTCCAAAACATTCTCTTTTTTTCCAGACTCTCCCATTAAATTCCTGTGTAATTCCACTTACTTCATCTTAGTTTGTTGAAGTCATCACACACAGCTTAATACTGAAGAAAAACTAATTTAGCTTTTCAGAGTTAAATAATTTACTATAATTTACCATATTTGTATTACCGCTACGTAATTTACAGGACAACCTGACATGGTCGATAGTTTTTAGTTATAACATATTCTTTAGAAATATTTACATAAAATGTGTGTGTGTTTATTATTAAATACTGTGTTTGGATTGAGCAATTTACAAAGCATTAGTGCCGTTTTAATTTTCTATTAAACGATTTAATGAGTATCCAAAAACATTTGCTTAAATAAGTGTTGTCTTCATATGAAGGTGATGTAAGTAT
Organism: Cherax destructor; assembly: GCA_009830355.1. Lineage (NCBI taxonomy): Eukaryota > Metazoa > Arthropoda > Malacostraca > Decapoda > Parastacidae > Cherax > Cherax destructor. The sequence continues at coordinate 421,227 of WNWK01000304.1, read as the reverse complement.
AATTCTCTTGTTACTCCTCACTATATACTATTATTGCAGTATTATATTACTGAATTATTTACATACCATTACTGCTGTAATTTTTCTACATAAACATTAAAATAATTTTAATACATTTTGAGATTCTTATGATGAATGGAGGAGCATCTGGTATATATATATATATATATATATATATATATATATATATATATATATATATATATAAAATATATATATCCTAGGTCCTATAATTCAAACACTTCATCCAACGTCCCAGGGGTAGTCCGTGTGACCAGGATGCTCCAGGAATTTTCTTTCTGGATATCAATCATGAGTCCCTCGAAAGAAAAGCCATTCACTCTGGGGTCCGTGATTTACCTGTAAGCTTGTCACCTATGTCCTTCTGAACCTTGAATGTGCAGTAATCCCACGCACCAAGTGGTCTCCGATCATATTGGAACGAAGTTTCAGTTTGCTACAAGGCCTCGGTACTTGGTGATCACCTGGTTTTTTCCTTAAATTTACTGTCTTATCCCCATCAGCTTCGGAGCATCGTAGGTAGTTATTGGCCATTGTAGCTACACAAGTTTACTATCATGCTACTAGACTGCCGTCTTTCTATGGTACCCTGGTGACTCCTTCCGAGCACATCTGGCTGCCATCGGGTCTGATTAGCATGTGTTCCCTTTCTGATGGACAGCAGGCTGTGTTGAGGCTTCGTTTGATATCTTCTGCCTCTTCGTGTCTTGAATTCTTTCCATGTAACCTATTAGTAGATGAGACCATGGAGCCCAAATTGATCTTCCGATGCGCTACTGCAAATACACCTGTGTTCGGTGAGAACTGAAGATGGTAGGAGAAGAGTTGCATCAGTGAGAATAGCCTGAGGGTCGAGACGACTGCCCAAGGAGGAATTAGCGAAAACCGAGAGAAAATCCTAACCATATTATGCTCTCATCGCTAGGAGGTGAATTTCTTGAGATAATGTCGAGCATCATTTGAGCGATTATCTCTACATGATACTATCCGAATGAAACTGTGGTGCCCTGAAGGGGCTGGTCTGCCTGAAGAACCTATCAGGATATCCCACTTATCTACTCAATCGATAAACCTTATGTAGTGAATTCCAGAAGAATCATGCTCGCTAGTTTGCTGCTGTACACGAAGATAGAAATGTTGGGAATTCTAGCTGTATTTCCTTGCTATTTTCTGTTCCTCCAGTCTCTTTGAAAGCGTTGCTTGATCCAATTAGTGACCTTTCGCTGACAGATTTAACGCTTTCCTGAATTACTGATTTCAGGAGTTCGTTGTATCCACTCAATATTTGTTCTCAAAGGAGCAGTTAGACGTTTTTTGAGAAGATACAATACACCGCGAGCGACAGATCATTCTACCTCATTTTTCTCAGGTCATTCAGTTCATCCTCGGGGACAATATAGCCTGATGATCCAGTGGTGCATCCGGTAGGCAAGATATATCTAACATCAATAATGCTTGGCTGGTTGGTTGAGATAACTTCACATTTGGAAGACTATCTCTCGAAGATCTGCTCTCAGGGACTCCCTCGTAACTTCCAGAGTACCATCATCATGGTACCAGATGCTACTGCTCATTCTGGCAGTGAGTTCTCTTACTGCTATAGAAAAGAGGAAGCGGGAGAGTGGATCTCCTTGCTGGACGCCCTATAACTAGGTGATTTCATGTTAGCAGAATACTATAGTCGGATCTTTGATGTAACAAATTGTAAAAGATGGGGATACGCTCTTAAAAGACTCCCAATTTACGTCTCGCTTCACAAAGTTAAATGCATTCTTGTTATTTTTTTTTAACTTCGATTTTATCTTCGGGTAAGTCTCCGATGCTTACTGCCTTGAGATATCCATGGTTTGGTTAAAGCAAGCTTGCAGCGTTTGTGTGAATGTTTCTGACTGCCGCCTTGACATCGAGACATCGAAGGTGTTACTAAGGCCGATGGTCCTGATTTTCCTTGTTATTTTTCACTTCCCCTTAATGATGCATAGAAAAAAATAATTCATAAGGGTACCAGCTCAGTAAGATGGTTACTGAGGAATGTTATCTCTGAAAGGAGGATATCGTCGGCATCCCCAGACACCGACTAACAATTTCTTTAATGAGCATTTGTCGTATTCCAATGTAAGCACACCGCAGATCTTGCTAGGAAAGACATTATTTTTATGAACATCTAACTTGCAAAATTAGTCATCGATAGAATTTTTGTTGGTGGCACTGGCAGCCATGGATGCGAGCTAATCTCTCAGTATCTGAGTTGTGGTAGCATCTCAGAGGTAATTTTGTCTTCGGTGGAAATTATTCTTATTCCCCTACTGAGTTGCCGCCTTGATTTCTTTTTCTAATTTGCGCGCAAGCTTTCTCGCACTATTTTAGCACTATTTACTCCAATGATTCATAGGGATAGCGATTTACCGACATTTACGAGCGTTACTAAATAAACGTTGGCAAGTAGGAACAGGTTATGCAATGTCCCAACGGTACTTTGAGCTTCTAGGTTACTGGACCTTCCATTTACCCGCCTGAGGAGGTCTGTAAATTTACCTACAGCATGTAAACGAGCTGCTTTCTGCATGAGATAGACTTCTCCTTGCAGATTTGATTGCCACCAGAAGATGGCAATTTCACTACAGCCACTCTCACCACAGCCCCTCTCACCACAGTCACTCTCACCACAGCCCCTCTCACCACAGTCACTCTCACCACAGCCTCTCTCACCACAGCCACTCTCACCACAGCCACTCTCACCACAGCCACTCTCACCACAGCCACTCTCACCACAGCCACTCTCACCACAGCCACTCTCACCACAGCCACTCTCACCACAGCCACTCTCACCACAGCCACTCTCACCACAGCCACTCTCACCACAGCCACTCTCACTACAGCCAATCTCACCACAGCCACTCTCACTACAGCTATTCCCACTATACCCACTACCTTTAACATCACACCATACCACCATATCTCACTCCCATCAACACACTACCACTACCACCTCACTTCCACAATGAGTAGCACCACCACCACCACCATAATCCTCACCACACCACATCACCATAATCCCCACCTGCATCACGTACACCACTATTACCACCACCTTCACCAACCACGAACCAGCAACCGCAACCACCATCCACCAGCACACAACCATTACAAAAACTCACTAACATCACATCACCAATACAAAAAGTATCTCAAATCACCTCCACACTACCAGAATTATCACCACACCATACCACAACTACCACCACACTCCCACAGTCGGCACCACAATCACCACTACCTCACCACAGCTACCACCTCACTACCACAGTGAGCACCACAATAACCACCACTTCTTCACTACAACACACTAACTACCCTTACCACATCACAACTACCAACACATTAACGCAATCGGCAACACAATCAAAGCCACCTCCACCACACCACTGCAACACCTCAAATACCATACCACCACCACAAAACACTACCACCCTCAACACCACCACAGCACAACCACCACCACACGACGATCACGAACTCAAGTTAGACCCAACACAAGAGTCAATAAGAAACACAAAATAAAGTCGTGTCAGTCTTAAACAGTAATGAACCAACGAAAATATTCACGATAGATAATCGCAAGATTATTGAAAACGCCACAAATGGTTAACAAGGCAATCATTGTCTGAATGGCATAGGTACACGTTGTTACCTAGCCTCCTAATGACCAATCAGGCACGAGCTCCTACTTGCAATAAGCATTCTGATTGCATCTTAATGAAAATAGATTAGCGGACAATCAGGGCAAGCAACTAGTGTAACAGTGGACTAATGTCAGAGTAATCGTTGGCTCTGAACCGGTCGTTCGTATGGGGTGCTTAGATGCCGCTCAGAGGCTCTTGTTTCGAGGAACCGGATCATATCTAGTCTCCCACTCGCCAGGCGCTGCATAACCCCTTCGGGATTAGGGTTTCCTCGTGGTTATAATAATGTAGATTCTTACAACTCAAACTCCTCGACCCTTCCAATTAATGTTCTCTAATTCCTTGGATCAATCAAGATAATCTTACCTTGTCAAGGCACTGTGTGTTCCCTACGGATTTAGCGCTTTCCATTAAATATTATATTATTTTAATAGGTATCTCTACCTATATAGAATAATATTTGTTATGGGAAAGCGCTGAACCCGTATTGTTCACGTAGCATCCAGGGCATTGGAGATTCTCTCTCTTCTCTCTCTCTCTCTCTCTCTCTCTCTCTCTCTCTCTTTCTCTCTCCCTTCCTCTTTCTCTCTCTGAAACAAAATGAAAAAAATTAAACTATGTTCTAATATCGTCATAGCGGATACAAGGAGAGCAGTGCAAGTAATCCCCCGTGGATGGACCCTCACGAACGCGCCCAACATTCGTGAACCAAATGGGGAGGAATCTCTCAGTTTATTAATTGTTTTTCCCACATTTGTCTGGATCAAAGTTTCAACCGTCAGCTTAAACGTTTATGGGTGCCCAGCGGTGTGTTTATGCTGACTGATGATGCAGGTATCTGCCCTCTCCTATTCATCCACTTCTAATATATGTTTTATATATTCGGCTAGAATCTTTGACATATACCTCCAATTGCATCGAAAACTTAATAAATAATATATATATATATATATATATATATATATATATATATATATATATATATATATATATATATATATATATATATATATATATATATATATATATGAATCCAGGAAGAAGCAGATGTGAAACTTTTTAAAACCACTGTCTGAATGCCACCACATAAGACCTGCAACACACAGTATTCCGGTTTTTCTGTTGATTTCCAGTTAATATGCGAGTGTGAGAGAGTGAGCGAGAGAGATAGTGTACGTATTCACCTAGTTGTAGTAGCAGGGGTCGATTCACAGCTCCTGGCCCGACCTTTTCACTGGTCGCTTCTAGGTCACTCGTCCTGCTCCATGAGCTTTATCATACCTCTTCTTAAAGCTATGTAAGGATCCTGCCTCCAATTCATCACTTCCCAGACTATTCCACTTCCTGACAACTCTGTGACTGAAGAAATACTTTCTAATATCCCTGTGATTCATCTGAGTCTTCAACTTCCAACTGTGACCCCTTGTTGATGTGTCCAATCTCTGGAACATTCTGTCTCTGTCCACTTTGTCAATTCCTTTCAGTATTTTATATGTCGTTATCATATTCTCCCTATTTCTCCTGTCCTCCAGTGTAGTCAGGTCGATTTTCCTTAACCTCTCCTCGTAGGACATATCCCTTAGCTCCGAGACTAGTCTTGTTGCAAACCTTTACACTTTCTCTAGTTTCCTTACGTGCTTGGCTAGGTGTGGGTTAAAAACTGGTGTTGCATACTCCAATATGGGCATAACGTGCACAGTGTACAGGGTCCTGAACGATTCCTTAAGATATCTGAATGCTGTTCTTAGGTTTTCTAGGCGCCCGTAAGCTCTGGCAGTTATCTGACTGATGTGCGCCTCAGGAGATGTGCTCGGTATTATACTCGCCCAAAGATCATTTTCCTTGAGTGAGGTTTGTAGTCTCTGGCCTCCTAGACTGGCTCTGCGACTTCTCTCCTTATTCTCCTGGGTTCTTTGCCTTATATACTTCTTCCATTCTCTAGCACACTTCATTTGGCCTCACTACACCTTTGGGTGAACCACGGGCTCATCCTGGCTTTCTCCTTATTCCTGTTACCCTTAGGTGCAAACCTTTCCTCAGCTTCCTTACATTTTGTTGTCACATTTTCCATCATCTCGTTTACTGACTTCCCTGCCCGTTCTCTGTCCCATTAAACCCCGTGCAGGAAATTCTTCATGTCCATTTTCTTGTAGTTTGGCTTCATTCGTCCTGTTATTCCTGCTTCCCTCTCCACTTGTAACTCTACTATGTATTCGAAGCTCAGAACCACGTGATCACTGGCTCCAAGGGTTTTTTCACATGTGATGTCCTCAATATCTGCACTACTCAAGGTGAATACTAGGTCCAGTCTCGCTGGTTCATCCTCTCCTCACTCTCTCTCTCTGGTAGTGTCCCTTACGTGTTGGTACATGAGGTTTTCCAGTACCACCTCTATCATCTTAGCTCTCCTCGTTTCTGGGTCCCCATGTGGCTTCAAGTTCTCCCAGTCGATTTCCTTGTGGTTGAAGTCACCCATAATCAACAGCTTTGCCCTGTTCGCATGAGCCCTTCTGGCCACTTCAGCCAGTGTGTCAACCATCGCTCTATAACTCTTATCATAGTCTTGCCTTGGCCTTCTGATGTTCTGTGGTGGGTTATACATCATTGCAATTACCACTTTTGACCCTCCAGACTTAAGTGTTCTTATTATGTAGTCTCTTGCTTCTCCTCTGTCTCCTCTCTCTCCAGTTCATGAAAATCCCATTGGTTTTTGATGAGCAGTGCCCCTCCTCCACACCCTCTGTCTTTCCTCAGGATCTGATATCCCATTGGAAAGATGGCATCTGTTATCATTCCTGTAAGCTTGGTTTCTCTAAGAGCTATGATGTCCGGTGATGCCTCCTTGACTCTTTTGTGCCACTCCTCCCACTTATTCGTTATTCTATCAGAGTTGATGTACCATACCTTAATTTTCCTCTTCAACACTATGTTCTGGGAGGTCTGTGAGGATGGGGAACCTGGCAGTGTGCTCTGGGATTCTATAGTGTAGTGTGGGGTGGGGGCTGTAAGTGTGGATTGTGGTTTGTGTCGGGATACCATGTTTGGTTTTGGGGTTCTGGGGATGGTTGAGTGTTTGCTTGCACTTGTTGCTCCTCCCTGCTCTGGTTGTTCTCTGCTGATTCTGTTCTTGTCTCTCTTCCTAGCCCCTTTCGCTTCTGTGTCCTCTCCCTCAGTTGCTGTCATTCTGTTTTTGTTCTGACTCGGTCTAGGAACACCCTCTTGTATGTTGACGATTCCTTCAGCCATGGTTTCTCATGCAGGATTCTGTTTTGCACTGTTTCTGTCTTGAAAATCAGCTTGACCGGTCGATTTCTTTCCTTTAAGTACCCTCTATTCTTTGAAAATTTATTATCTCAGTCATGCCCTCCTCGTCTATTTCTTTGATGTTTTCAATCTCCTGTTTTTCTTCCTGCCATCTTTCATTGTGTATCCTCCCCTCGCTCTCCTGAAGCCCATGAATAAACACTGACTTCTCCCTCTCCTCCCATTGCCTTTTCCTCTGTCTCTGATACCTGTTGGTACATGGCCATTGTCTCCCTTATTTTTGCCTGTGTGTGTGTGTGTGTCTGTCTGTATGTATGTATGTCTTTGTAGAGAGAAATGATTACCTCGAAGTGCTGAAAACCACACATTGGAATTTCGGGCCTAGCCAGGTTAGCTAGCTCTGTGTTCGAATCCTGGTACAAAATAGAAAACTTCTTAGAAAAAGTGTGAGTAATGAGAAATGAAACTGATTTGTTTCAGAGCAAAAACGATAAGATACTGATACGAAATTAGATTTGTTAAAAAAAAAATTGAGCCATTGTTTACACTGAAGAACAAACATTATGCACAGAACAACTAGACGGTAGACCTATTAGAATACATTTTAAGTTTGTGCAGACAGGCGCGTAAAGGATTATGGATCGTGATTCATCCCACCAGCCTTCCCCATAATGAATCTTGTGTGTTGCATCAAGCTGTATTGTGTTGCAGTGATGAATTATACTGACCCATCTCACCTCTCTCTATTCATTGTTATTCTCTTCTTTCCCCTCCATCTCTTCCTCCACCCCTCTCCTCTTTTTCCTTCATTCTCAACATACTTTCTCCCTCAGTGTTTTCCTTGCTCATCATTCCTTTCTCTTTTCTCCTTCTATCCTATTCACCATTCTGGCACCATCCACCAATTTAATTGCTCCTCTCCCTTTGATCTAGCTCTATATTATATTTACTCTGTTATTCGCTCTCCTCTTTTCCTTCCTTTCTTACCATTTTTTCTTCTTTCCTCTATTCTTTCGTTCCTCCAAGCACCAAATATGCTCAAATATATTTCTGAAATCACTTCCTTACCACTACTTAGAAACGTAAGTCTGGTTTGGTAATTTCCGGTGTCGAGTATAATGGACCTAATCTGTTAATTGTTTCCCATATCTGACTATTCTCTCTCTCTCTCTCGATATATATATATATATATATATATATATATATATATATATATATATCGAAAGAGTGTGTAAAGGTAGAAAGTTAAAAGTGAACATAGATAAGAGTAAGGTGATGAGGGTATCAAACGATTTAAATAAAGAAAAATTGGATATCACATTGGAGAGAGGGATTATGGAAGAAGTAAATGTTTTCAGATATTTGGGAGTTGATGTGTCAGCAGATGGGTTTATGAAGGATGAGGTTAACCATAGAATTGATGAAGGAAAAAGGTGAGTGGTGCATTGAGGTATCTGTGGAGACAAAAACGTTATCCATGGAGGCAAAGAAGGGAATGTACGAAAGTATTGTGGTACCAACACTCTTATATGGGTGTGAATCATGGGTTGCAAATGCTGCAGCGAGGAGGAGGCTGGAGGCAGTGGAGATGTCCTGTCTAAGGGCAATGTGTGGTGTAAATATTATGCAGAAAATTCGGAATGTGGAAATTAGGAGAAGGTGTGGAGTTACTAAAAGTATTTGTCAGAGGGCTGAAGAGGGGTTGTTGAGGTGGTTTGGTCATTTAGAGAGAATGGATCAAAGTAGAATGACTTGGAGAGCGTATAAATCTGTAGGGAAGGAAGGCGGGGTAGGGGTCGTCCTAGAAAAGGTTGGAGGGAAGGGGTAAAGGAGGTTTTGTGGGCGAGGGGCTTGGACTTCCAGCAAGCATGTGTGAGCGTGTTAGATAGGAGTGAATGGAGACGAATGGTTTTTGGGACATGACGATCTGTTGGAGTGTGAGCAGGGTAACATTGTGTGAAGGGATTCAGGGAAACCAGTTAATTGATTTAGTTGGACTTGAGTCCTGGAAATGGGAAGTACAATGCCTGCACTTTAAAGGAGGGGTCTGAGATAGTGACAGCTGGGAGGGACTTTTCTCAGCTGTAGTATCTGAGCTCCTCTGCAAAGACAGTGATTATGTATGAGTGTGGTGAAAGTGTTGAATGATGATGAAAGTTTTTTCTTTTGGGGATTTTCTTTCTTTTTGGGTCACCCTGCCTCGGTGGGAGACGGCCGACTTGTTGAAAAAAAAAAAAAAATAATATATATATATATATATATATATATATATATATATATATATATATATATATATATATATATATATATATATATATATATATATATATATATATATTATGCAAGAATCGTGAGAAAGCGATAGAATATGTAAAACAATCACGGGGGGAGTTGAATAACAGCTCCAGGCCTTTCGTATTGCAATCAACACATCAGGAGCTTGCAAGGTTGCAGAAATGATTAAGAAATCTCAACAGACGCCTCCCTCTGAACGAATCCGCTGAGATTTCTTACTCATTTCTGCAACTTTGCACGCTCCTGATGATGTGTTGATTACAACACGAGAGGCCTTAACCTGTTATTCAACTCCCCCTGTGGATGTTGTGTATTTGTGTGTAAAATTATTAAAAGTTATTATGCTTGTTACTGTTGTTGCTGAGAAAGTTACTTGTGCGTTTTGTTACTGGTGTTGCTGAGAAAGTTACTTGTGCAGCTTTCAACTGGAGTTTCTGAAACAGTTTCATGTGGAGGTTGCTACGTGACAGACTATCGCAGTAATGATCACGGTAACGTAACATAACTCTGGGAGTGCACACTAAACACCTATCAGATCTATCCAGGACCATTACTGTGTTGTAATGTACAGGGAATGAAACATCAACAGGACATGGGTAGAGTACAGGACACGGGAAGTCATTAGTGGCTAGCTGGTTATTTTGAACAGAAGCGTAAGACAGAGTTCACGCTGCAAGAAACCAATTAGGGAACGTTAATGATGGACGAGCATTTTTTTCTATTCGTCTGTAAAGAGGAAAGTGTCTCATGACTCGGGTCTTAGTCCAGCGATGACTCTCAGGGATTAGGTAACTATTGAGAGGCCTGAGCCCGGGCTCTGAGATTAACTGCTATTAAGTAACTACTGAGTGACCTGAGTCCGGGCTCTGAGATTAACTGCTATTAAGTAACTATTGAGAGGCCTGAGCCCGGGCTTTGAGATTAACTGCTATTAAGTAACTATTGAGAGGCCTGAGCCCGGGCTCTGAGATTAACTGCTATTAAGTAACTACTGAGTGACCTGAGTCCGGGCTCAGCTATTAAGTAACTACTGAGTGACCTGAGTCCGGGCTCTGCTATTAAGTAACTACTGAGTGACCTGAGTCCGGGCTCTGCTATTAAGTAACTACTGAGTGACCTGAGTCCGGGCTCAGCTATTAAGTAACTACTGAGTGACCTGAGCCCGGGCTCAGCTATTAAGTAACTACTGAGTGACCTGAGCCCGGGCTCTGCTATTAAGTAACTACTGAGTGACCTGAGTCCGGGCTCTGCTATTAAGTAACTACTGAGTGACCTGAGTCCGGGCTCTGCTATTAAGTAACTACTGAGTGACCTGAGTCCGGGCTCAGTTATTAAGTAACTACTGAGTGACCTGAGCCCGGGCTCAGCTATTAAGTAACTACTGAGTGACCTGAGTCCGGGCTCTGCTATTAAGTAACTACTGAGTGACCTGAGTCCGGGCTCTGCTATTAAGTAACTACTGAGTGACCTGAGCCCGGGCTCAGCTATTAATTAAGTAACTACTGAGTGACCTGAGCCCGGCCAGTGATCAAGCCAATGATGGGTTACCAGGTACTTAATATAACTGATCAAGCCACGTTCCACCTGGTAAGCCAGCCATCGCTGGCTTAACGGGGGGCTACGTTTTAAGGTGAAAAAAAACCCAAGTCATTCACTGACGTAGCTACGAGAAAAAGAGAAAAATATTGTTAGAAGGATTATACTATGACTTAAAGTATCGTGTAGAGAAAAGTACTTTATGCCTTGAAGAACATTATAAAGTGTACAATATAATAACGTGAAGAACATTATAACGTGTACAATATAATAACGTGAAGAACATTATAACGTGTACAATATAATAACGTGAAGAACATTATAACGTGTACGATATAATAACGTGAAGAACATTATAACGTGTACAATATAATAACGTGAAGAACATTATAACGTGTACAATATAATAATGTGAAGAACATTATAACGTGTACAATATAATAACGTGAAGAACATTATAACGTGTAAAATATAATAACGTGAAGAACATTATAACGTGTACAATATAATAACGTGAAGAACATTATAACGTGTACATAATACCGTGAAGAACATTATAACGTGTACAATATAATAACGTGAAGAACATTATAACGTGTAAAATATAATAACGTGAAGAACATTATAACGTGTACAATATAATAACGTGAAGAACATTATAACGTGTACATAATACCGTGAAGAACATTCTAACGTGTACAATATAATAACGTGAAGAACATTATGACGCGAATCACATTATGTAACGTATAATATGACTTTTCACTTTGGTTATATTACATATTCAGATATCATGTGATTCCTGTGATCTTAATGCATATTATATATATATATATATATGTGTGTGTGTGTGTGTATGACATCTAGGACATTACTCTATGATGTTAAGTACATAATCCTGGGTACTAAAGTACATTAGCCTCCCTTCACACATAAGACTACGATTAGCCACGAGGGGGCGCTGACCTGGAGTATACCCTCTAAACATCCTTCAGGTATCTTCCAGACTGATGTAAATTACATTAGCCTGAAGTTCATAATCCTATGAGGTGAAGCCCATTATCCACTGACGTGGAGGAGAACGACTATGATAATCCCTCGATATGTACGACTATAAGAGATCTGAAAGAAACTGCTGGAGGCTCGAAACATCACGTTGAGGGAGACGGGGTAAAATGAGGATAGAGTCAAGAGTAGATCGAGTAGCATTTATATGGTGATAAAGGGATAAACTACATAATGTAATCAATTATTTTTCCCTAATTATTTGATAGTTGTTCAAAGCAGACCGAAGCTTTCTCTCTCTCTCTCTCTTTCTCTCTGCCTCTCCTATTCCTATTACATTTACTTACAAAGACAAGAACAGAGACTGGACATAAGTTTCCTTAAGATCATTTAATGCAAAAAACATTTACGTCTCGGTACAAAATAATCAACATCCTTCTTGAGAAAACTTAGTGACATTATTTCTCATAAATGGTAATGCATAAATAATAAACTTGTGGATTACTATTTATAAGTTCATAGCAATATTATAAGTTGCAGTTCAATGAAACATACTTGAGAGCTCGTTGATGATCACCAGCCAGGCAGATCACCACTTGCAACCCATACCACGGGTGGGGTTCGAACCCGCGGTCACTTGCAATATGCAACAACAGCCACGGCAATTATTCACAGTTAAGTGGGTAGCTTTAAGTGTATATGCCCCGCAAGGAAGGTACCTTTAAATTTATAAATAATGTGAGGAAAGTGTGTATATATAAATATATATATATATATATATATATATATATATATATATATATATATATATATATATAATTTATTGTTTCCTTTAGCTATCATTTTGAATCCGTATGAAAATAGCTTATGAATAATTTCTCAACGTCTAATTGCTTTCAGCAATTAGACTTAATGTCAGCCATGTCAGATAATCCATTGTCATCATATATTTCATCAATATCATTTTCAAAAGTGCTTCCGATGTATATAACATCACATTCTGAACATGTAAACTGATAAATTAATCCTTATACTAAACAAAAAACGGTACGGGTGGGGTTAAAATCCATGGCGAGTCAAAAAACTCTTGCATTAATCTTGTCGATTTTTAATTAGTGTGCAGTAAATTTATATATTATTTAATATTATAAATTAAATGCAAAAAAAAAAAATGAAGTTTATCATACCAATCATCTTCAAAGACTGTAACCAAAGGAATACGAAGTAATTCTTATCTAAGAGGTTACTTCTGTAACAGTGATAGTGAACTTTCATTACTTAAGAAAATAAAGCAATACTGGTTTTTCCAAACATATCCATTTATTATTTTTTTTTTTTGTAAAAAAAAAAAAATCGGCAAAAATCAGTGGATTTCAGCTAATAGAAAATAATTTAAAACTATCGTAAAACATTTTCATTTTGGTTTTTCGCCAATAAGAAATTTTATGCAATATAGGATGTACATATTTTTTAATAAACTTTATTTGGAAATGTAGACCCATATCGTAATTAGCCACCCTGCCACACTAAGCGAATGTTGTATGAGAATTTAAAATGTAAAAGTGATACGCTACACCAGTGAGGCTTTGTCGCCCTAGTTTTTTTTTTTGTTTTTGGATGTTGCTACCAATCAAAACCGGGAACGGGAGCACAATTCCCGGAATTACTGAAACCTATCTGTGCCCAAATTGTACTGTACCAAAAATATTTTCCTCTGTATAAGAGTCGGTTGCAGGGAATCAAGTATCTTTTTCGAAGAGGGTAAAAGTGTTCAGTCTCAAAAGAAAATGGAATTACCCCGAGTAATAGCAGTAAGGAGAGATTAAATAAAAATTGTTTCGTCCTCTTCCCCCTCCTCTTAATGTTCTTTATTTTTTGAATAAAGTTGTTACGAGGGTAAGCTAAGATTTACTACCTTATTCTGCAAGCTAAGAGCTGCTTTCTACCTTAGCTCATTTAAAAGCGTTCCCTAACATTAACTATCAAGTAACTATAAATATATGTAGCCTTGAAGCAGTTTTCAAATTACGTTTCAGATTTTTTTTTTCAGCAGTAGTATAATACCTTTCAACACTGAAAGTGCAATAATTCACAAAACTAAGAGTTAGCTTTAAATGTAAACATGTTGTTGTTAAAAAAGATATATTCCTAAACGAGGCATATTCAATCTTCCTCCAAATAGAATTGATTTAGTAACACAACTATATACAATCAAATATAATATTTATACTACAATATAATATATATAATATTTATACTTAAGAATGAGGTCTATTTGGTCCCTAGACTTTACTATTGATTAAATGTTGCACGAACATGTTCCAGACCCAACTTAATCTAGGAAAGAAGGACCTCAGCTGAAGTGATGTTCTTGAGAAGGGTACAGCCAGAGTGTGGGGTACCTTTTGCTGCACTTCTTGTGGAATAATGTCTTCTTGCTGACCGCAAAGTGGAGCGAAGAGTAATACTTTGATAGCAATAGCGTTGAACAAACCGAAAGGCCACTTTCATCTTTCCGATGTTGATGGCTATGCTGAGGTGACAGATCCAACAAAACTGGGTTGAGACGGGAGATAAGTAGCCTTTTCTATTCTATCCAGAAGTAGCAGATGAGATGGAGAGCCAGGCAATCAAAGAAAGTGAAGCATACTCAGTGAGAGAGTTCAGTTATGCCCCGTAGAAAGTTTTGCTGCCTATGCTGCCAAGCAGGTATGAGATACGCCTTAGTGCTATTAACGTTTTAGCTATCTTACTTGCTAGATTTACCATATGATTTTTCATAGATATTTTGAAATCAAGTTTCATTCCTAAGATATCCACCTCATTACCGGGTTCTAACCCACTTTCATTCATTATTACCAAAGCTATAACATCATGCTGTCTGGAGACCATCTTTTGTATTATATCTGAAGCAAATGTAACCTGCTATCGCTTTCCCAAGGTAGATTTTCCTGTAAGCTGGTGATTAATATGTCTCTGAGGGGGAAGAATGTCCTCTCTTTGTAAGTGAATGATAGAGTACAGTCATCGGCATTGACATGGGATTCTGAGATGAAATAAAGTAGGTCATTGACAGAGATATTCCCTAATAATGAATCAAGCACACTTGTAGAACACTGGCACCAACTAAGTGGCTTGAGAACTTTACTCCACTGAGAATTACTCTAAAAAACCTATCTTGTAGTCATTAAGGAGATACAACGGAGAGCTTAGCGACTCCTAGTGCTTGCACTTTTACCAGAGATCCTGGTGCTATATAATTTCGAAGGCATCGGCAACGTCCAGTGCTACTTTACAGCTAATTTTGAATACATCAAGTAACTGGTGCCACTGAGCGGATATATTTACCAGGTCAGTTGCAGTGAGACTTTTTCTGAATCTATACTGAGAGTCGCAAAGTGTGTGACAGAAAAAACAATACTGTCATTTGCCGTCTCAAGAAATTTGCCATTGTTGATACTGATTATCCAACGTCTCCTCTTTTTGTTACCAGGGACTACACTGGCCTTTGTCCACAAAGAAAGCAATTTACTTCCTTCTTTCCTTGCTTCTACTCCTCTTTCATTCTTCCAGTCATTTGTTCCGTCCATCTTCCACATTTTTCCTTCCTTCTCTTCCTCGTTCACTTTGATCATGCTTTCTCCTCTTTTTGCTATTTCCTCCTCCTCCTCAATTTTTTCCATTCTCAGGCCTCTCCTCCATCCTATCTTCTCTCATCTCCTCTTCGTTTTTCATATTTTTTCTTTGTTTTATCCCTCCTCATCCCTTCTCTTTCAAATGATTTCTCATCTCTTCTTTATTCAAACTTTTTCTTTCTTCTATCCCACCCCGTCCCATCTCTTTTACATGCTTTCTTCTCCCTCTTCCTCAACATCCTTTTTCCCTCGCCTCTTCCTCAACATCCTTTTACCCTCGCTCTTCCTATCCCATCCTTGCTCTCTCATTTCTACTTTTCTTTTATCCTCTTCCTTTTCCTTCCGGCTCTCATAATAAACTTAACGTAACCAGAATATAACGGCATTTTAAACATTATTAGCCTACCCTGGATATCACGTGTATTATATGCAAGGTGGACATTACATGAATTATATATGACGTTACCCTAACCTGGATATAAGGTGTATTATAAATACGACATTACAATAACATTGATATATTAAACTGGCTATAACGTGTATATACAATTATATCCTATATTAAGTAAAGGACACAAATGCAACTAATGTGACATTTTATTGTGGCAACGTTTCGCTCTCCAGGAGCTTTGTTAAACCGTTTCAAACAATACATGGACACAGAGGGTATATATAGGCTCAGAGTGAGGTGAAATACTAGTGGTGGTAGAAGTAGTAGTGATATAAGTTGTAGTAGTAGTAGTAATACAATCAACTTGCACATGAATAAAAGGTGATAAAATCAATTACTTGGGTAGTATAAAAATAGGTTAGACAAATATTTCTAAATTAGACACATATGCAACACTTGGTTATCTTTATTGAGGAAACGTTTCGCCACACAGTGGCTTCATCAGTCCATAAAAGGAGAATTGTGAAGAACAGGAGGAGTTTGAGGTAATCAGTCCCTCGGCCTTGAGTCGATGTAGTCAGTCCATCAATCTTGATCAGAATACAGCATATGTGCTAGGAAACAGCTTATATACTGTAGGCAGGAGAGGTGCAGAAGTCGTGGGTGGTATCACATTTGTCCAATGTGGAAGTAGGTCGTGCCCAAGGGTTGGGCAAGTGAAGAATTCCCTGTATTAAGATCCGAAGATGTTGCTGTGTCAGACAGGACTGATGAAGCCACTGTGGCGCGAAACGTTTCCTCAATAAAGATACCCAAGTGTTGCATATGTGTCTAATTTATCAACTTGTCGGTTCTCTGAACCATTCATCAACAAATATTTCTGTTGGAGGTTAGAATAGAGAAGGCCTGTAGCAGTGTTCCACATCTGCGATGTGCTTGTGAAATATTAGCAGGAGAGACTATGTGATGCTAGGGTTTACTGATTTTTTTCTTAATAATGTACAACGTGCACAGAGTATATTTATTCCCCAGAGAGAATTTAGGTCAAATAATAACGATTCCAAATGGTTTAACAGGAGGCTAAAACATCTATTAGGGGAGAAGAGGAATTTATAGGAGCATCAAAAGAAGAGATGTTAACCTTATTGACCAATATGTTCAGTTGAAAAGAGAAGTAAAATAGGGGATTAGAGAGGCTAAACTTGACTATGAGATTAAGGTTGCTAATGAATCAAAGACTAATCCAAAAGGGTTCTTTCAAGTGTATAGGACGAAGGTGAGGGAAAAGGTAGGACCTCTGAAAATAGGGAATGGACAGCTGACGGATAACGAACTGGAAATGTGTTCTCTATTTAATGACTATTTTTTGTCAGTCTTTACACAAGAAGCGTAAATGAGATTCCAGAAATTAACAATTATTCAGTTCCTGAAGAATTCAAATTAACTAATATTACTGTCACGAGGGACATGGTTATCAAACAGATAGATAAACTGAAGCAAAATAAGTCCCCGGGACCCGACGAGTTGTTTTCCAGGGTACTTAAAGAATGCAAGATGGAACTTAGTCAGCCATTAACGAATGTGTTTAATACGTCCATCCTAACTGGTGTTGTGCCAGAGATGTGGAAGATAGCTAATGTAGTTCCTATATTCAAATCAGGGGATAAGTCCATTCCATCAAATTACCGTCCAATAAGCCTCACATCTATATTAGGCAAATTATTAGTCAATTATAGCTGATATTATTAGAAGTCACCTTGAAGAACATAATTTGATTAATGAATCTCAGCATGAGTTCACGAGAGGTCGTTCCTGCCTGACAAATTTATTGACGTTTTTCAATAAAACTTTTGAGGCAGTAGACAGTGATAAAGAATATGATATAGTTTACTTGGATTTCAGTAAGGCCTTCGATAGAGTACCTCACAAGAGACTCTTAAGAAAGGTGGCAGCTCATGGTATAGGAGGTAAAGTTCAAGCATGGAGAGAGGCATGGCTTACCAATAGAAAGCAGAGAGTTTCCATTAATGGGGTCAAATCTGAATGGGGATTAGTCACTAGTGGCGTTCCACAAGGATCAGTTTTAGGCCCATTGTTGTTCATAATTTACATAAATGACCTTGATGAAGGAATTGAAAGTGACATGAGTAAATTTGCTGATGATACAAAAATAGGCCGTATGATTCATTCTGAGGAGGATACCAGTGAACTCCAGGAGGATTTGGACAAATTAATGTCTTGGTCTGAAAAGTGGCAGATGAAGTTCAATGTGGATAAGTGTAAGGTACTAGTCCTTGGTAATGAAAATATCCCTCGAATTTATAAACTAGGTGAAGTAGAGCTTGATCATACAGAATGTGAAAAAGACTTGGAAGTCATTGTAAGCAAAAATCTAAAGCCAAGACAACAGTGCCTAAGTGTGCGCAATAAGGCTAACAAATTACTAGGATTTATTTCAAGAAGTATAAGCAACAGAAGTCAAAAGTTATTTTACAGCTCTATACATCACTAGTGAGACCTCATTTGGATTATGCAGCTCAGTTTTGGTCTCCTTACTACAGGATGGATATAGATTCATTGGAGAACATACAAAGAAGAATGACTAAAATGATTTACAGTATAAGAAATCTCCCGTATGAAGATAGACTTAGAGCGTTGAATCTCCACTCTCTGGAGAGACGTAGAATGAGGGGAGATATCATCGTGGTGTACAAGTGGATGGGCATAAACAAAGGAGATATTAATAAAATTCTGAGGATATCGAACCAAGTAAGAACCAGAAATAACGGATTTAAATTGGATAAATTTAGATTTAGAAAGAACATAGGCAAGTACTGGTTTTCGAACAGAGTTGTAGATGCGTGGAACAATCTTCCGAGTAGGGTGATAGAGGCTAGGACCTTGGGTGGCTTTAAAAAGAGATTGGACAAATATATGAGTGGGAGGGGCTGGGTTTGATTGGTGTCGGGAGTACGGGAGTAAATTCTTAGGTAGTGGTGGTTTTGATAAGGACTTGCCTTGTATGGGCCAGTAGGTCTTCTGCAGTGTTCCTCCATTCTTATGTTTTTATGTTCTTAAGACTTCAGAGATGGTGAAGCTGCCTTTGTTTTGTTTAATTTTGTTAGAAACAGCGATAAGTGTTGATTCAAGGCACTTGCGTCTGCGGAAATTAGTTTCTTTGATTACTAATCGGGCGTCTTTGAATTTCATGAGATGATTGGTGGAATTTCGGTGTTGTACGCAGACGTTGTTCAGGTTATCGTTCCTACATGCCTTAATGTGTTCATTGAGGCGTGTTTCGAGGTTTCTTGCTGTTTCTTCTACATAAATCCTGATAAATGGTTCTCTCAACCATTCATTTACATAAATCCTGTCGCAGCACAGGGTATAGTATAAACCCCCGCGTTGACTGGTTCATGTTGCTTGGATTTTGTCCTGGTTAGATCCCTTATAGAAGTGCTAGAAGCGATGGCGACTCTAGTGTTAGCTTGTGCAAGTACTTTAGAAATGTTCAATGCAACCTGGCTGTTGGGAAGAATTATAACTTTGTTTGGAGTGGTGTTGGTGCGTGGAGAATTAATGATCTGAAGAGCTCTATTCTTGCAATCTTTGATGAAAAAGGAAGGAATGAACACATTAATGCATGTAGGAACGATAACCTGAACCACGCCTGCGTATAACACCGAAATTCCACCAATCATCTCATGAAATTCAAAGACGTCCGATTAATAATCAAAGAAACTAATTTCCGCAGACGCAAGTGCCTTGAATCAGCACTTATCGCTGTTTCTAGCACATAAAAACAAAAAACAAAGGCAGCTTCACTATCTCTGAAGTCTTAGCAAGAATTCTCCTGAAAACAGTAAACCCTACCATCACATAGTCTCTCCTGCTAATACCACACAAGCACATAGCAGATGTGGAACACTGCTACAGGCCTTCTCTATTCCAACCTCATGTGAAAGTTGATTGTTCTGCCTTATTGTATTACTACTACTACTACTACAACTTATATCACTACTACCACTACCACCACTAGTATTATACCTCACTCTTGAGCATATATATACCCTTTGTGTCCATGTATTGTTTGTAACGGCTTGACAAAGCTCCTGGAGAGCGAAACGTTGCCACAATAAAATGTCGCATTAGTTGCATTTGTGTCCTTTTATTGTCGGTAATTCTACCAATATTAATACAAACTATATCCTAACCTAGATGTAGAAAATCCCAGTTTTAAAATTGCCATTTTTTTTCTTCCTATTATGTTTTACTTTTGCATATTTGTACTTTTGAGCATTTTATTTATTTTTTTATAGTTTTTGTTTTCTTTCTACACAAAATTATGTTTTTTTCCTCTTTTTGTTTGATTTTTTCCTTTCGTTTTATTTTAATATTTTAATGTTTTTTTTTGTTTCTTGTTTCTGTTATTTTTCTTTTTGATTTCATTTATATTTACTTACATTTGTTTTTCATTTTTTCTTGTGTTTTGTTTTTTCTTTTCATTTTGGACCCTTTTATTGTATTTTTTTTCCTGGGTTCGTCTGAATGTTTTTTTTCTTTGATTTCCCTTTTGTTCAATTTTTATTATTATTTTATATTTATTTTTCTAATTCGATTTAATATTTTTTTTTCCTCTTGAGTTTTGTCTTATATTTTCTTATTTCCTTATATTGTTTTATTTTCCTTTTTCATATATTGTTACACTTATTTCTTTTAGAGATTTTCTTTATTTCACTGATTTTCCTTCTTTTGTTTTACATATTTTGTCGTAGAGGAGGAGATATCAGGGCTCCTGATCCAAGGAGTGGAAGCTACTCTCACCTTTCCTGGATCAACCCTAATTACCACCCTCTCCCCTTGTACTCTATGATACCAATAGATTTATTGATTCCTTATCCACCCACCTATTCACCTACCTAACCACCTACCTATCCATCCAATTCACTTACCTATCCACCCAATTCACTTACCTATCCACCCAACACATCACCTACCTATCCACCCATTTCACTTACATATCCACCCAGCACATCACCTACCTATCCACCCAGCACATCACCTACCTATCCACCCAGCACATCACCTACCTATCCACCAAATTCACTTACCTATCCACCCAGCACATCACCTATCTATCCACCTATTCATCTACCTATCAACCTATTTATTCACCTACCTGTCCACCCACCTATTCACCCACCTATCCATCCACCTATTCACCCACCTATCCACCAACCTATTCAACTACCTATCCACCGACATAATGCTCCTACCAATTTTCTTACTCCTCTACCCATGTACTGAGTCACCTCCCTACTTACCTATCCACCCACCCAGTAACCCACTTATTCTCTGACCCACCCACCTGCATATCTGCCTACCTATGTAAATACCAAACTACCCAATACCCCACTAACCCACCTACCTACTTGTCAACTCACCCAATTACTCACCCACCCTTCTTTCCACCCTCCTGCCCACCCTGCCCAACATTTCCGCCCACCCATCTCCGCGACCACACCGCAGTTGCCCACCCACCTTCCACCCAAGCACTTTCCCGCCCACTCACCTTTCTTCCCACCCACCTTGCCACCCATCTTTTCCCACACACTTTTTCACCCACCGTCCCACCCACCTTCCTACCCACTTTCCCACCCACCTTCCCACCCACAGTCAGACAGGTGGATTTATTTCAACTTCCTCTTCACAGTTTTATTTAGAACTATAGAATGGAAGGGAAAAAAGAATATTTCATATTTTCCCGTTATTCCTTTTCTCCCTGCAGGGAGGGAGAGGGAGTGAGGGGAAAGAGATAGGATAGAGTGATGGAGGGAGAGAACAGGAACGGAAGGAAATAGGGAAGGAAGAATTAAGTGATGAAAGGTGGGAAGGAGGTATTGATAAATGAAGAAAGAAAATAAAATATGGTGAGAGGATAGAGAACACGAGTGAGAAAGAGCCAGTTGTGAGTATGGGGAGAGGTGCCTGAGGCAGTGGGTAGTGTGAAAGGGGGTAAGGCAGCTGGGATGAAAGAAATAAAAACAGAAATGTTAAAAGCAGGTGGGGATATAGTTTTGGAGTGGTTGGTACTTTTATTTATTAAATGTATGGAAGAGCATAAAGTACCTAGGGATTGGCAGAGAGCATGCATAGTCCCTTTGTATTAAGGCAAAGGGGACAAGAGTGTAAAAATTTAGGGAAATAAACCTGTTGAGTAGACCAGGTAAAGTGTATGGTAGAGTTATTAGTGAAAGAATTAAGAGTAAGACGGAAAGAAGGCTCGCAGATGAACAAGGCCTTAGGAAGGGTAGGGGGTATGTAGACCAAGTGTTTGCAGTGAAACATAGTGGTTCACAAGATAAAGGTAGATATTTTTGTATCATTTATGGATTTGGAAAATGCATATGATAGGGTGGATGGGGGCAATGTGACAGCTCAACCAAATAGGAAGTAGGTTACTGAAAGCAGTGAGGATAGTGAGACTCAGGTTAGAGTATATAGGGGAGAGGGAGATTATTTTCCAGTAAAAGTAGGCCTTAGACAGGGATGTGTGATGTCATCATGGTTGTTCAATAAAAAAACAAAGAATCTAACACGAAGTGGGAGGCGACACAGTTGCATTTTGCTAATGACACTGTGCTTTTGGGAGATTGTGAAGAGAAGTTGCAGACGTTGGTGGACGAGTTTGGTAGGGTATGTAAAAGAAGGAAATTAAAAGTGAACATAGGAAAGAATAAGCTGATGAGGATAACAAAAAGGTTAGGTAATGAAAGTGGATATCAGATTGGAGGAAGGGAGTATGGAGGAAGTGAATGAATTCAGACATTTCGGAGTGGACTTGTCAGATGGGTCTATGAAAGACGAGATTATAGAACTGATAAGTGGAAAAAGGTATGTGATGCACTGAGGAGTCTGTGGAGACAAAGAACGTTATCCATGGAAACAAAGAGGGGACTGTATGGGATTATCGTTATACCAATGCTCTTATATGGGTGTGAAGCATGGGTGGTGAATGTTGCAACAAGGAGAAGGCTGGAGGCAGTAGAGATGTCGTGTCTGAGGGCAATGTGCAGTGTGAATATAATGCAGAGAATCCGTAGTTTGGAAATTAGGAGGAGATGCTGTGTTACTAAAAGTATTGTCCAGAGGGCTGATGAGGGGTTGTTCAGATGGTTCTGACAACGAAATAGAATGACTTAAAGTGCATATAAATTTGTAGTGGAAGGAAGGCTTGGTAGGGGTCTGCCTAGGAAAGGTTGGAGGGAGGGGGTAAAGGGGGTTTTATGTGCGAGGGTCTTGGACATCCAGCAAGCGTGCGTGAGCATATTAGATAGGAGTGAATGGAGACAAATGGATTTTAGGACTTGACGTGCTGTTGAAGTATGAGCAAAGTAACATTCATGAAGGAATTCAGGGAAACCGGCAGGCCGGACTTGAGTCCTGGAGGTGAAAGGTGCACTGCCAGCATTCGGAAGGAGGGGTGTTGATAAGTTGCAGTTTTTTAACTGTAGTGTAGGCGCCCCACTGGCAAGACAGTGATGGAGACAATGATGATGAAAGTGTTTCATCTTTTTCGGGTCACCCTGCCTTGGTGGGAAACGGTTGATTTGTTAATATAAAAAATGTAAATATAATATATGAAGAGAGTGCTTTAACCTGAATATATACCTAAGATTTTGGGAATTTCATCCAATATACTTCATATAGCTCGCTCTGACTCATACTCTGTCTACAATAATATATTTCTATATTTTTTTTTACAAAACGTAGATATTAAAATCAAGATATTATCCTTAGATATTGAAAAAATAGCAATAAAAGCAAGAATGTTTCCTGCGGAACACCTATTAACAAACAAAAACAGCACTAACAGTTTACTGAAACACAACTCATAATGAAATTTAAGAGAATTTACATTTTTTTCTTTTCATAGTTAACGTTCTCTTCTTTTTAATATTAGTTTTTTCCATGTGCTGTGTGGGTTTTACAAGAGGGGAGGCTTCGTGATGGGGTGGGTGGGGGCGTGAGTGGGTGGAAGGGGGTGGGAGGGGTGTGGGTGTTTGTTGGATGGGGTGAAGGAGTGTGGGTGGTGGTGGTGCCTGGTTGTAAATATGCGGGAAGGGGCTGAAGATATGAAGGGATGGGGTTAAAGGGGGTAGATGTATAGGGGGGTCAGTGGGCACGTACCCGAGGGGAGGGGAATGGAATGAGCAGACTTGAGGATGCTCTGATGAGGGAGAGGGAAGCGAGAGTGAGGGGAGCTGGGATCGACTGATCAGGGTGACGTGAGGGAGAGTAGGAAAACGAGAAGACGATAAGGGAGAGTGAGAGAGGTCGAGAAGAGAGTGAGGGAGAGTATGAGAGGTCGGGAAGACAGTGAGGAAGAGTATAACAGGTTGTGAAGAGTGAAGGAGAGTGAGAGAGGTCGAGAAGAGAGTGAAGAGATAAAGAACCTGGTTAGGAAGTGGCGCAAGAAACATAGAGATGAGAGGGAGGGGACAACAAGTGACGGGAAGACTAGTGAAGGAAGAAAAGAGTAGCGAAGTAAGAATTGAGGGGAAGGGGTAGGTGAGAGGAGTAAGATAGACGAAAGGGAATAGAAGTGAAAAAAAAAATGAAAAAAGTATTTAGGGATGCATGTTTTTTTAAAGAGATCAATTTTTACAAGCTGAGAGCTGTTATCCTACTTCAGTTCATTTACAAACTAAGAGTTATCCTACTTCAGTTCATTTACAAACTAAGAGTTATCCTACTTCAGTTCATTTACAAACTAAGAGTTATCCTACTTCAGTTCATTTACAAACTAAGAGTTATCCTACTTCAGTTCATTTACAAACTAAGAGTTATCCTACTTCAGTTCATTTACAAACTAAGAGTTATCCTACTTCAGCTCATTTACAAACTAAGAGTTATCCTACTTCAGCTCATTTACAAACTAAGAGTTATCCTATTTCAGTTCATTTAAAAACTAAGAGTTATCCTACTTCAGCTCATTTACAAACTAAGAGTTATCCTACTTCAGCTCATTTACAACTAAGAGTTATCCTACTTCAGTTCATTTACAAACTAAGAGTTATCCTACTTCAGTTCATTTACAAACTGAAAGTTATCCTACTTCAGTTCATTTACAAACTAAGAGTTATCCTACTTCAGCTCATTTACAAACTAAGAGTTATCCTACTTCAGTTCATTTACAAACTAAGAGTTATCCTACTTCAGTTCATTTACAAACTAAGAGTTATCCTACTTCAGTTCATTTACAAACTAAGAGTTATCCTACTTCAGTTCATTTACAAACTAAGAGTTATCCTACTTCAGCTCATTTACAAACTAAGAGTTATCCTACTTCAACTCATTTACAAACTAAGAGTTATCCTAGTTCAACTCATTTACAAACTAAGAGTTATCCTACTTCAACTCATTTACAAACTAAGAGTTATGCTACTTCAGCTCATTTACAACCTAAGAGTTATCCTACTTCAGCTCATTTACAAACTAAGAGTTATCCTACTTCAGCTCATTTACAAACTAGGAGTTATCCTACTTCAGCTCATTTACAAACTAGGAGTTATCCTACTTCAGCTCATTTACAAACTAGGAGTTATCCTACTTCAACTCATTTACAAGCCAATTATCTAAGGCATACTACCACTTCCCCAGGATGCCACTCACACCAGTCGACTAACACCCAGGTACCTACTTACTGCTAGGTGACCAGGGGCAGCAGGTGTGGGGAAACATGCCCGACGTTTCCACCTTTGCCGGGGATGAAGTGAGGGGAAGAAAGAGGAAGGAGAGAGTGGGGAGGAAGGAAAGAGAGGGGAGGAAGGAGGGAGGGGAAGGGAGAAAGATAAGGAAGATGGTGAAGAGTAGAGGGAAAAGTGTTGGAAGGGAAAGGGAACATGGGAGGGGAGAAGGAGAATGGAGAGGAGGAGAGCAGACTGGGGAAAGGAAAAAAGACAGGTAAGGGAATAGAGGAAAGAGGGAGGGAATGGGAGAGAAGAAGAGGAGAATGGGCGAGGGAAGAGAGGGGAAAGAGAAGGAAAGAAGAGAATAGGAGAGAAGAGGACAGGGGAAGGGGAAAGGATAATGGGAGAGGAGAAGGGGAGAGGGGAAAGAGAGAGGGGAAGGGGAGTGGGGAAAGAGAGAGAGGGGAAAGATGAGAGGGGAAGAGGAGAGGGAAAAAGAGAGAGGGAAGAGGAGAGAGGAAAGGGGAGAGGGGGAAGGGAAAAACATTACTTCGACAGTTAAAAAAAAAATGTTAAGTTTCATGAAATGTTGGTGACCAGCTTTTTAATGTTAAATTCTTTTTTTTTTTTGTTAGAGTGCAGTTCAAATTAAAAATATTAGTCACAGTAAAGCAGACATTTTTACTGTTAAATGTAAAAAATATTAATGTGTGTGTGTGTGTGTGTGTGTGTGTGTGTGTCTGTATCTCTGTGTCTATGTACGTACTTGTATGTATTTACCTCTACGTGGTTGCAGGGGTTGAGTCTCGGTAACGGGCCTCACCTCTCAACTTGCCGCTTGTCAGATTCATTCCCCCTCCTTTGCTTCGTTAGCCTTGCCGTACCTGCTCTTAAAACTATGTATGGAGCATGCCTCCACCACTTCAAGATGATTTCACTTCCTGACCACTTTGCTGCTAAAGAAGTACTTCTTGACATCTCTATGGCTCAACTGTTTTCTTTAACTTCCGTCTCTGCCCACGTATACTAGTTTCTCGGCTCTCAAACAGTATGTCTCTTTCTTCCCTATCAATTCCCCTCATTATTTTTAAGTAATTATTATGTATCCCGTTGTTCTTCTTTAGTTTGTCTTCAGGTTCATTTCCTTTAGCCTCTCCTCTTCCTCTTCCCTCCTAACGCTGGGACTAGTATCGTTGCATACCTCTGCACACTCTCCAGTTTCCTGATATGCTTTATTAAATGTAGGTTCCATGCTGGTGCATGGAACCTACATATGAAACATATGTTGTATAAAGGTTTTTTTGGTTGATGTGTGCCTCTGGCGATATGCTTGGCACTATGCTTGCACCTAGGCCTACTTCTTTGAGTACGGTCAGCAGGCTTTGTTTTCTGAGTCTGTACTCCGTGTCTGGTCATCTTGCTCCTGTGTGTGTGTGTGTGTGTGTGTGTGTGTGTGTGTGTGTACTCACCTAATTGTACTCACCTAATTGTGGTTGCAGGGGTCGAGACTCAGCTCCTGGCCCCACCTCTTTGCTGTCTGCTACTGGGTCTATGCTCTCCCTGCTCCATGAGCTTTATCATACCTCGTCCTAAAACTATGTATGGTTCCTTCCTCCACTATATCTTTCTCTAGACTATTCCACTTCCTGACTACTCTGTGGCTGAAGAAATGCTTCCTAACATCCCTTTGACTCATCTGAGTCTTCAGCTTCCAGTTGTGTCCCCTTGTTTCTGTGTTCCCTCTCTGGAACATCCTGTCACTGTCTACCTGTGTGTGTGTGTGTGTGTGTGTGTGTGTGTGTGTGTGTGTGTGTGTGTGTGTTTGTATGTGTCTTACCCTGATCCTTCTTTAGATTGTCAGGTTTAATTCATGTGCCCTTTCTCATGTCTTAACCCACTCACTTGTCGAGCGAGACTACTCGCAATCCTCAGAGCTTTCTGAATGTACTTTCTGGGGTGTAAACTTTGCTAGTGATGTTATTCTAAGACAGATCTGGCATATGTCGATTACAATGTCCTAAATGATTCCTCGTTCAAGTTTCTGAAAGTAATTCTGTAATTTCCTAGCATTGCAAGCAGTGAAGAATTAGACATGTGCAACATCTGGGAATCTTTATAGACGTTCCAGTGGCTTTATCAATACAAGGACATGTGAAGATTGTAGAACTTTGTACAAAAGATAAGGTATTTAGTCTCTCAGTCTTGGAGATGGTGAAGAGCACCGTAGTTTTGAAGACTACGGTGTATTGTTTTAATAAAGTCACTGGATGACGAAACGTCTAAAAGTATAGAATCCCAAATATTTCACGTGTCAAATTCTTCATGTAAAACTTGCATGCAATGCTGAAGAGTGGTTCACAAGCGTCTCTGGCGATATGTTCGGTATAATAATTACTCTCGGGACCTTCTCTTTACATGTTTTTGTAACTTCTTCCCTCCCAGTTTATACACTTTTTCCGATCTTCCTTCATCCTCTGAGATTTGCATTACCTTGCATCTCTCTGGATTAAATTCCCGTAGTAACTTCTTTCACAACTCTTACAGTTAAGTCTACGTCCTTTTGTGTTTTCACATTCTTATCATTAGTTTCATGTCAATAGTAAACACTGATTCACAGGATAGGATCTTCTCTGACATATCATTCATCTATATGAAGGGTAAAAAAGGGCTCTGGTAACGATCCTCTCGAGACCCAACTTATCACTCTCACTCATCCTGATGTTTCCTGCCTTATCGTCAGTATCTTGTCTTCTCTCTGTTTGGTTTTCATTAAATATCTGAATACTTCACGTTGGTCACCCCTTCCAGCCTGTTTTTCCAAGATGGGTACGTAACTACTAATGACCAGTGATTCCAGGAAGGGTTAGTGGGCAGGGGGGTAGAGGATGATTCTTTTGAGTGGCTCCTGAGAATATATGCAAAGGCTCCAATGAATAATTACACATGCTCTTGTGAATACTTACACAGGTTCTTGTGAATAGTCCTACAGGTTCCTATGACTACTCACACAGGCTCCTGTAAGCTTACAAAGGTGGTCAAGAATGCAGCGTAACTCATATTTTAGTATCATCCGCGATTTTAACGATTTTGAGTTTTCTTCTTCTATAAATACTTTATATTAAATATTTTATATATATATATATATATATATATATATATATATATATATATATATATATATATATATATATTATATATATATATATATATATATATATATATATATATACAAAAAGATCACAGTAAACAGGTGATATCAAAACATGCAAGACAACCACTATGAAAAATAGAGGAATTCCAAGCGTTTTCGTGACTACTCACTTGATAATGTGAGTAGTCACGAAAGCGCTTGGAATTCTCTATTTTTCATAGTGGTTGTCTTACATATATATATATATATATATATATATATATATATATATATATATATATATATATATATATATATATATATATATATACATATATAATTTACTTATTTATTTATATTTTTATTAACATATCGGCAAATTTCAAACCAAGGCAGGGTGGCCCGATAAAGAAAAACTTTTATCATTATTCACTCCATCTCCGTATTTCCAGAGGGGCGCTTACACTACAGTTATAAAACTGCAACATTAACACCCCTCCTTCAGAGTGCAGACACTGTACTTGCCACCTCCAGGATTCAAGTCCGGCTTGCCGTTTCCCTGAATCCATTCATAAATGTTACCTTGCTCACATTCCAACAGCATGTCAAGTCCTTAAAACCATTTGTCTCCACTCCTATCTAACACACGCATGCTTGCTGGAAGTCCAAGCCCCTTGCACACAAAACCTCCTTTACCCCCTCCATCCAACCTTTCCTAGGCCGACCCCTATCCCGCCTTCCCTCCACTACAGATTTATACGCTCTCCAAGTAATTCTGTTTCGTTCCGTTCTCTCTAAATGTCCAAACCACCTCACCCCCTCCTCAGCCTTCTGGATATTACTTTTAGTAACCCCACACCTCGTAATTTTCAAACTACGAAATTTGTGCATTATATTCACACCGCACCACAGTGTAGATGGAGATGTGGTTTGGCAAAGACAGTCGTAAGATGAAGATTACCATAGCAACCTTATATATGTTGCATACTGATAATTAACATTCAGCATTTGGCCATTTTGCAATATCAGAATGTCTTGAATAAAAAAAAAATTAGTATACAGTTATGATATACAGTTATACTGTTGCGATGTTACCATGATCATCACACTATCATCACCTCCACCACCACCAGCACCACTACCACCACCACTACCACCACCAACACCACTACCACCACCACCACCACCAACACCACCACCAACACCACCACCAACACCACCACCAACACCACCAACACCACCACCAACACCACCACCATCATCATCACCACCAGCATTATCATATCAATCATTACCATCGTTAGCACCATAATTTAACTTGGGTAATTTGACAATATGTCAATACTAGCTTTAATTTTTAATTACCTTATATACACAAATTTATCGACTTTTATTTTTCACTCTTCTACCTATAGTAATTAAAACATATTCCACATCAATGCTATTTTATACTCTTTTATTTACCAGTGTTTGCATTTATATATGTTTATTAACTGTACTCACATTTATTAAACGTATATAAATTTGTTAAATACAAAGTTAAATTTTGTTCTGTAAAATGAATGCACTATTGTTCATGCAAGCACGTGCGTGTACACACACACACAGGACACAGCAACAAGGGGACACAGTTGGAAGTTGAAGACTCAGATGAATCACAGGGATGTTAGGAAGTATTTCTTCAGTCACAGAGTGGTCGGGAAGTGGAATAGTTTGGGAAGTGATGTAGTGGAGGCAGGATCCATTCATAGCTATAAGAAGAGGTATGATAAAGCTCATGGAGCAGGAAGAGTGACCTAGTAGCGACCAGTGAAGAGGCGGGGTCAGGAGCTATGAATCGACCCCTGCAACCACAATTAGGTGAGTACACACACACACACACTCACGGTAAATCAGATTGTAAAGGGTGAACATTTGCGTGTGTGAAAAAAAAGAACATGGGCAGACACCCATAAATGATCTCAAAAGTGGTCTATCGAATTAAGAATTACAGGAAAACTGTACGAAAGAAAAAGTACAGAAGAAATTGTTTCCCACAGGCAACATACAACATCATGTTAAGTGAGTGGATCACCTGAGTTGTGCTAAGGTATTGGTGGTATTTCCTTCTTAAGAAGACATATGAAATTTTTCAGTGTGGCTGGTGTTAGTCATGTGATGACCCACTCAGTGGAGCCTTAGATCATTCTTCCGATACCTACCATTGGATTACCGATGCACCTTTTAATAATGTTCGTGCTTCCGGTGGCTGCAAGATCCGGAAACGGTATTTCCAGTATTTCATAAAACCAGCATATGTACCTCAACCCTTGCAAGAGGCACACTACAGTAGTTGAACCATTAAACTCTCAACAGGTAGAAAACCTGCGGCTGAACTCTAAAGAGACCTATAGCTCAACCCTCACAAGAGGTCTAGCAGCAGGAGATAATCTTGACGAGGCCAGGAGCTTTAGTTCAAGATAACCAAGAAGCTTAATTCACTTAGTTTAATATTCTAAAATAACTATAAGCTTGATATCAACACTCAAGTTGGACCGGAACTGTAATAAATCAAACATTCATATAAGTAACATTCATCAGAGTTGAAGATTTGACTCAACAGGCAAATTTCCCTATAACTCTTACACTCGCATTTGTTCCCTTTGCCTTTATACAAAGGAACTATGCTAGCTCTCTGCCAATCCCTATGCACATTTACCTCTTTCATACGTTTGAATAAAAGCAACAACCACTTCAAAACTATATCCCCAGCTGCTTTTAACATTCCTGTCTTCATCGTGGAGAAACCCGCATCCCAAATTCTCCAGCAAATTTGGCCAATTGGCATTTACAAGAGTCCAAGACTAATCCAAACTTTCCTTCAAGTAAAGATGCACCAGCTTCCTGAGGAGCACAGGTGGCTATAAGTCGCCCTTCCCCTTCTTGTATAAGTCTAAAAGTTGAAGTTCAACAATATCCAGAGGTATATCACCTTTAGTTCAAGACGTTCATGTAGCCTGTCATCTATAATTTAACGCCCTCAGAAAAGCTCTGGAACTGTATATCAACATCTTTAAAAGCCAGAGAGCTGTAGCTCAACACCGGGAAGAAGTCCAGGAGCTTGGACTTCACCCAGTAAAAAAAAAGTCAAAATATGTAACCAAGTAAATATGGAAAACATGATTTTCCTTGTTGTCAATGTTTTCCAAGATTTTCCAGAACAATGGAGTTTTAAATGTACGAGGAATAGACTGAAAGGGATATTGGCACTGGACTGTGTGTTTGCCAACTGGCTTAATTTTTAGACCCACTTGAAATACTGATTTACGTAATGAGACATCGAGAATGTCTCTTGTGATCGGCTTCAAGCACAACACATAATCTTAATGAAAGTTTCAGACAGTTATTAGGTAGGTGCAAATTTATAAATATTATTTTTTCAAGGTATATTGTATATTTTTTGTTTCCTCTGAAGGACTTCAAGGATATGTTGCTGAAACATAAAACCAGAACGAACGACTTATGCTTTCAGCTATGACATATTTTTTTGAATGAAATTTCGAATCGGTTTAGGGATATGCAAATCCCAATTTTAAAGGTTTGCTAAACAAAATGTGACATGAGAATTTACTGAGGAATAGAGAGATAATATAAACCATTAAACGGGAGTGAATCTTACGTAAAGGTTCAAGAAGTAGTATATTCCTCTGTGTATTCACTGACTTCACTTTAAAGTCATTTTGTAATTGCATTTTTGCTAATTTTATTAAAGAAATTTGCGAGATAATATACTATTCTTGAGCACAAACTAATTGTGGTTTCAAGTTTAAAAATAAAATCTAAAGTAATACCAATATAATTCTACCCCATATTTTTTATGTAATTCTAATTCTCTTTAGCCGCTCATTAGAAATTAATTTACATTTTGTTTCAGAAAATTTAAATTACTTAAGCTTTTAGTTAATTTTTAATGCTATATTGAGCCCATCTGCTTACACACAAAAACAACTGCAGAGAGTTTTATAAAGGTCAGTCTATTGTTTTTTGGGAGCTCGAAGTGACACTAGAAGAGAGGACAAGGGATACAGGGACACATGAGGATTGGATAGAGTGGATAAGGGCAGGATAAGTGAGATGGGAAGACAGATCACGAGACAAAGATGACAGATAAAGACACAGATGAGACACTGAAACAATGACATGGGAACTTGGTTGCAAGAAATCAGAGGAAAGTGATGCATAAGATTTGAGAGGCGGAGCCAGGAGCTATGAATCAAGCCCTGCAAACACAACTGAAAATCATTAGGTGAACGTAAGCACACACGTACAAACACACAAACACACACACACACACACACACACACACACACACACACACACACACACAAATCTAATCGTACACATGGTACATTTTAACGACAACTTGATTTATTAGGAAAACGCAGATTCCATATTTTTTCGATATAGATGAAAACGCAATAAATGGTAATAACATCAATATCCCATGAATAATTATTATACCCGTAAAAAAATTCAATATATTTTAACACACATTGTTAATATTTAGTCATTTTCTGTTTATATGTTGAACTTAAATGTTATATTCACAGTGTCATCACTACGTCACCTTTCAAGGGTATATATTTCCCTGGATATATACCCTTCAGGTTGAGGGACTGACCACCTCAAATACTTTTTCTCCAAGGTTGATGGACTGATTACATCATCTTTACTTCATTACTATTGCTGCCTTTGTATCTGACTGAAGAAGCCTACTGTGAAGGCGAAACATTTCATCAATAAAGATACCCAACTGTTGCACACGTGTCTTAATCTTCAACTTGTCAGTATTTTATACCATTTTCAACAATTTAAGAACCAGCTTGATAAACCAGCGAGTTCTCAAATGAGTGTATTGACTTCGTTCTTAAAACTTCAAGGTAGTTTATTTCATTTAATTTTTCATTTGCAAAATAAAAAAAAACGTTTGTGTTGTATCTCTTACCATGAAGTTTCATGCCATTGTATCGATTTTTTTTTAACTCGTTTTACATTTTAATTAGGTCCTCAAAGTTGAGTTTATCAAAAACATTTAATTTCTTAAAGATTTAAGTGTGATCTCCCAGTAGTCTCATTATTTTAAAAGAAGAGAAAAAGAAGAGTCTTCATATGGTTTGTTTCTAAGTGATGGTCCCAGCTGGGTTGCTCTTCCCTGTACCGTCTCTGGTCTTCGTCTCCAAATTACTTAAAAGGCGAAGAAAAACTGGATGGCGTATTCAAGATGCGGTCTAGCAAGGACATTAGTGAAAGTCAATATGGAATCTGGTGTTTTGTAAACGATATCTTTAGCAATAAAACACACACACACACACACACACACACACACACACACACACACACACACACACACTTGGTATGTGTGAATGACATGACGGAGGAAAGAAAAGACCTGGTCCAGAAACTGGCCAGAAACTGGCTCCTGGAGTTCTATCCCACCAAGTGCAAAGTCATGAAGATCGGGGAAGGGCAAAGAAGGCCGCAGACAGAGTACAGTCTAGGGGGCCAAAAATTAAAAAAACTCATTCAAGGAAAAGGATCTTGGAGTGTGTATAATACCGAGCACATCTCCTGAGGCACACATCAACTAAATAATTGCTGCAGCATATGGGCGACTAGCGAACCTAAGAACAGCATTCCGACTTCTCAGTAAGGAGTCATTCCGGACCCTGTACACCGTGTACGTCAGGCCCGTATTGGAGTATGCAGCTCCAGCTTGGAACCTCACCTGGCCAAGCACATCAGGAAACTAGAGAATGTGAAAAGGTTTGAAACGAGACTAGTCCCGGAGCTAAGGGGCATGTCCTACGAGGAGAGGTTAAGAGAACTCAACCGGAAGACAGGAAGCACAGGGGGGACATGATAACGACATATAAAATACTGAGAGGAATCGACAAGGTGGACAGAAACAGGTTGTTATAGAGATGGGACACAGCAATAAGGGGTCACGATTGGAAGTTGAAGACTCAGATGAGGAAGTATTTCTTCAGCCGTAGAGTTGTCAGGAAGTGGAATTGTCTGGAAAGTGAGGTAGTGGAGACAGGTACTATATATAGCTTTAAGAAGAGGTATGATAACGATCGTAGAGCAGGAAAAGAGTGGACCTAGTAGCAATTAGTGAAGAGACGGGCCAGGAGCTATGTACAGTGAGTATACACACACACACTCACACTCGACGTCTGCAACCACGTACAGTGAGTACACACACACACACACACTCGACCTTTCAACCACGTACAGCGAGTACAGACACACACACTCGACCTCTGCAACCACGTACAGTGAGTACATACACACACACACACACACTTGACCTCTGCAACCACGTACAGAGAGTACACTCATACACACACACACTCGACCTCTGCAACCACGTACAGTGAGTACACACACACACACCTGAAATGGAAGCTAATTAAGTAAACAAAAAATATTCTAATAAAAAAAATCCCGGAAAGGACTGGAGTAATCTAGAAACAACTAGGGAAATAAAACTAACATGCGTACACATGCGTAATTACACACGAACCCGCTGACAAACCTACGACGCACAACAATAAATGAGATAGAGAGACACGCGATCAGATGGTTTATCACACAGCTCCCTCAGGAGGATTTAAAGCGGATGCTAGATATAATTATAATCTAGAACAGAAGATCTATGTACTTGCATACACACGCACGCACAAATACATTCACAAACACACACACATACACATACACTCAAACTACATACAGGTGAGTAGACACACACACTCCAATACAAAAACAAACATGCAACTATACATGTACATTCGCACACACCCACTCCCCCATCCCCCACACAGACACATTCACGTGCCTGAACACTGTCAAACACACACACACACAAAGTGATGTAGTGCAGGCAGGATCCATACATAGCTTTAAAAAGAGGTATGATAAAGCTCATGGAGCAGGAAGAGTGACCTAGTAGCAGCCAGTGAAGAGGCGGGACCAGGAGCTGCGAATCGACCCCTTCAACCACAACTAGGTGAGTACACACGCACACACACCCAACCACAGACACACACACACTCACTCACTCAAAACACACCACACCATACACAAAGATACCTCCCCACACACAAGTGCATCTACAAGTGCTTTTGATAACTAGTGACTACTACTACACACACACACACAAGACAGACGTTTGCAACTATGCAGGCTGCAGAGCTGAGGGGAAGGTTGAATTATGAAAAGTGGCTCAAAGAATAACAACAGATGAAGAGCAATAAACGTGAAGGTAATCATGATAACTTACAAGTTATCATGATGAGCGATGCAGACACACGAAAGAACATTTATAAAAAGATAAGTCAAAAGGAAGTTAGTTTTCACTCTTATGTTAATACACAAGGAGTTGGTGAAAGCAAACTCCTTACACAGTCTCAAGAGCAGGTAGGATACGGCCCAACAGGATAATAACTACTGAAGAATTAGGCAAATGTGCAACATCTGGGAATCTTTCCTGTCGGTACTGTATATTATACAAGTACATAAAAACTACTAATTAATAGTATATTGTAAAGTTAAAAGGTGGGTCCAGGAGCTAAGCCTCGACCGCGCAAACACAATTGGGTGAGTACAACACACACGCTAGCATGCTCGTGTACATCCAGGTTTTTTTAGCCTTTATTATACAATAAATCTAATAATTCGATTTGAATGAGCTTTTAAATGAGTAATATTTGGATTAATAAGCGAGATTAAATGCTGTTGCACAGAATTACAAATTTATTTGCCTTAATTTATTTTGGTTCAAACATGTATAATGAATACTCGTTAGCTGTATTATGATCTTAATTACAAGGTAATTCAAGATTAAATATACAGCATTTGCACAGAGAGAGAGAGAGAGAGAGAGAGAGAGAGAGAGAGAGAGAGAGAGAGAGAGACAGAGAGAGAGAGAGAGAGACAGACAGACAGACAGACAGACAGAGAGACAGACAGAGAGACAGACAGACAGAGAGAGGAAAGCATGATCTACAACTACCTCTACTTCAACTGCACTCGTACTACTGCAATTACTCTTCCTAATCCATTACCGGACGCCACCACAGTGACATGCATATCACAAATTCTGCTTCTAAACACCGTACTTCAGGTGGACCATAGCTAAACGGAATGATCATGTGAAGTTCTCAAACTTCCGCCAGGGTTCTGATGTTTACCGTCTGGAGTAGATCGTAAATGGTTGAATTTTCTGTTGGCAAAGTGTTTGCCTAACTAATTCCTGAAGGAATCAGATAGACACACTGATAACGTTAAATCAACTGATTACTGAAGGATTCAGTTGATTTAATGTTATCAACTTCAGGGGACAAGACTATGCCATTACCTCACAACCTCGCTGATGAGATAACACTAATCACATTCGCACTAACCAATTACCATGGAATTGTAGAAAACTGTTTTATGAAACGGTATCTCTTTGTCCTTCAAAATTCTTCATGTTTGAGTATTTCGAATTTGTTTACTTTCTCTAAGTCTTGTATGAAGGCGTATTGTCTCGTTCGTTTGCTGAATAAGAAAAAGTTGAGTGACTTAACTGTTCCTTCAAGCGGTTTGTTTCTTAAAGATATACGATCTTTGTTGTTTATCTTAACTCTTTCTGAAGTCTTTCGTCGGTTATGGCGCATAACCAAACTCAAAGATTGAATATTAGAGTAACATTAGCTACTTGTCAAAACATGGTACATCGGTTTCTTCAAATAATGTGATGCATATAACTGTTAGCAGGAACGTGATTGATGATCAAGATCCTTTTAGTATTCTGACTGATAATACATTCAGCTCTGAAAATTTGTTAGTGTTTTAAGGTACTTTCCATGGCTAGTTTTTGGTTTATGTCAGGGTAAGATGAGCAGACGCAGCTGACATTCCATATGGGTCTGTCACTACGCTTGCCACATACACCCACATTCAAACTACTTAATTTTATATATATTAATAATAACATACAGTAAGAGACTGCAACCTTAACACATTTTAGCCACCATACCGAAACGTCGTCGTAAGCTCCTCTCTTCTATGTGCGGGTTGTGTGTGTATTGTTCCAGTCACGGTATTGTGCCTTTTTTTGTCATTTACTCTCTTTCTGTCTACGTACAACCGTTTTCACTGTTATATCCTACTCCCGCCTTTTCCTCCTCGCCGTTCTTGCCATCCCTCATCTGTCTTCGGTATATAAGCCTCATCTTCTCGCATATTCTGCACTTTTAACAAGATTGATTGACTGAACACATCGACTCCAGGGTATGGGACCGCAGTCACAT
This sequence comes from Cherax destructor, assembly GCA_009830355.1. Classification (NCBI taxonomy): domain Eukaryota; kingdom Metazoa; phylum Arthropoda; class Malacostraca; order Decapoda; family Parastacidae; genus Cherax; species Cherax destructor. Next base: position 383,240 of record WNWK01000304.1, on the reverse strand, counting down.
CTTCCACCGTTCTCTATAGTGAACTGAAGAAGCCACTGGCTGGCGAAACATTCCCAAATGTTGCACAAGTGTCTCATTTATCAACTTGTCGGTTTTCTAATCATTTATATAAATTCTTACCCTCCCTTTTATACTGTAAATCATCAAAAAATTACAACCACCATCAACGACACATGAATACGAGGGAAAGATTTTCCCCCACTTCCCAAGAACAGATGGAAATGAAACTTTGGATACAAAAGAAGCAACTAAAAGGAATTGTGTATACAGAATGTTAGACATTTCAAACATCTTACGTGTTCATAATACAAAGATAATACTAATAATATTGCCAGTGTACAAAATAATCTTCCGTTTCATACGACAAGACGATAATACCTCTCTACATTATTTGTTGCAATATCCATGGTAATTTTGTGTTACACTCTTCAAGAATCTTTATATCGTGTTCTTAATAATAATTTGCATAATCTTCAGTAAAATATATTTCTCATCGAAACACGAAGGCATTTTGTGATTCTTTGTGTGTCAATGGCCAGTTTCCAGTAAATTAATACTTCGCCCTCATAAATAATTTCTGAAACACTGGTATTGCTGTAAATTTATTTGTCTCTTCGACCATTTCAAAATTTTCTCAGTAACTTAATCAGCACCAGTTAATTATTTACAAAAACATCATTCATTTTTTTAACAGATAATTGTAATTTCGTTGATATATGAACATGGAAGACAAAGATGGTTCTGAGGTTATCCCTTCAAGAAAGAACTCGAAATAATGGATTCATTGGTTTTTTTTATATATATATATATATATATATATATATATATATATATATATATTGATTAGTCAAGAAGATTGTCCCTGAACGTTTGAGAGGTGTGGTGAGAGCTCAAGACCCCAGGTTCATTGAAGCAGCCGTGCGGTGGGACAACCTGGCAGACTCCTCCAGTAGACCAGGTCATCCCAAAGAGCACAAACAGTCCCACTGGGACAAACCGATCATGGAAAAAATTGCCAACACAGTGCTCACCAACGCTTCAGAAAAGGACAAAGCTCGTCTCCTAGCGGTGAAGGCACCACACTCAGGAGATTTCCTTCTAGCTGTTCCCAATTCCTCTCTGGGGACTCGAATCGACCCACAGGCTATTCGGATTGGTGTTGCGCTTCGCCTAGCCGCCCCCATACTCACCGAACATAGGTGTATTTGCGGCAGGGCGACGGCTGATCATTTCGGACTTCATGGTCTCGTGTGTCACACATCAGAAGGGAAGTATGCTAGACATGAGGAGGTCAATGACATCATAAAGAGAAGCCTCGCCACAGCCCGTTGCCCAGCTCAACGGGAACCCCAAGTGCAGAGGTCTGATGGAAGTCAAAAGCGTCCTGATGGAGCCACTATGCTACCCTGGAAGGATGGTAAGCAGATTGCTTGGGATTACACCTGTGCTGCCACAAGGGCAGACACCTACTTGCCATACTCCGTAGCTGAAGGGGGTGGAGATGCCAGCGACGGAGACCCAGAAGACTCGCAAATATGAAGGCCTTCTCCCTTGCTCTAATTTCATCCCAATAGGGTCGGAGACCCTTGGAGCATGGGGCAAGTGTGCTCTAAAGTTTTTCAAAGAGCTGGGTAAAACCCATCATAGAAACCAAGGATACAGGGCGACCAGCTCCTCTTCAGAGACTCAGTGTTGCGATCCAGAGGGGAAATGCCTGCAGCATTCTAGGCACGCGGCCCACTGCCGGGAAGCTGGACGAAGTATTTGACATGAGTTGTTATCTATGTTGTTTTACTCCCTATTGTATTCTTGTCAATGTATTTAGTCTTGAAATAAAGTTTATATATATATATATATATATATATATATATATATATATATATATATATATATATATATATATATATATATATATATATATAATAAACAGACAGAGAGAGAGAATATAAACTTTAAGATTTGCGATGAAGTCAGAGACCTGTAATGCACAGCAAGGCTTCACTGTAGTGGACTTATTGATGAAGACAGAACATTGTCAGACTTGACTGATCTCCAGCCTGAACGATGTGCTGCCTGAAATTCTTGCTGTGCATCAAGTATGTGTGCACTCACTGTGGGCACGCTGCCACAGTTGTTGTCTTGTGGAGAAGTCGTGCGATCGTGGTTTGCTTATGAGACTTTTCACTGTGACCGAGGTTTGCTTGTGTTCCTTCCATTGTGACCGAGGCTTGCTTGTGTGACTTTCTACTGTGACCGAGTCTTGCTTGTGTGACGTTCTACTGTGACCGAGGCTTGCTTGTGTCACTTTCATGTCACCAAGTCCTGCTTGTATCATTTTATTGTGACCGAGTGTTGCTGGTATCACTTTCCCGTGACCGAGTCTTCCCTGTGTCATTTTCTGGTGACCGAGTCTTCCATGTGTCACTTTCCGGTGTCCGAGTCTTCCATGTGTCACTTTCTGGTGACCGAGTCTTTGTGTCACTTTTCAGTGAGCGAGTCTTCCTTGTTTCACTTTCTTTATCAAATTTTCGTCATTTTCCTCCCTGTGCTAACTCAACTAAAAGTCATGTTTTTGTTTCTCATGGCCACTTTCATTTCACAAATTTTTTAATTGTATTTCGCTTCCGTGAGTTCTTACTAATAATGTAAATACCTTACTGTTGTTATTTGCAGATGCTGCGTTTCTTATTTGCCGTATTCCCTCTACAATCTGATTTCATTTATATGTTTCTCATTTCCTGTATTCCCTCTGCAATCAGATTTCATTTATGTTTCTCCTTTCCTGTAGTCTTGCAATCTGATTGTTTTGTTTCTCATTTTCTGTATTCCTTCTGCAATCTGATTTCATTTATATGTTTCTCATTTACTGTATTCTCTCCGCAGTCTGATTTTATTTATATTTTTCTTATTTCCTGTATTCCCTCTGCAATTTAATATCACTTGCATGTTTCTCATTTCTTGTATTCCCTCTGCAATCTGATATAATTTGGCTGTTTCCCTTTTCCGTATTCCCACTGCAGTCTAATATCATTTGCATATTTCTCATTTCCTGCATTCCCTCTGCAATCTGATGTAGTTTGCATGTTTCTCATTGTTGCCTGTCAATTTCAATTTCTTACATGCATTCTCCTTGCACGTAATAAGGGTTAATAACATTTTTGGCATGTAGACTGGTTTTAGTTATTAATTTTCTCTGGTAAGAGTATTAGGGTGTTATCCTAACCTAGAACGTTATACTATCTCTTCTTTGTTTACCACCACAACTGCTACCCCAACTATTACTGCCACTACTACAACTTATACAAATACTACTACTACTACTACTATTACTACTTCTACTACTACTAATAATAATAATAATAAAAAAAATACCACTCCGTTCTTCCTCGACCCTTACCGTATTGTCTTCAGGCCTTCTCTACTTCCTCACCCCAATTGTATCTTGACAATTGTCTAAGGCGGACAGGAAGGTCACTGTAATGGTCGTCTCCTAAGCAACGGTTTATTTTTGGTGAATTGTTCTAGCTACAGTATTGTGATTTTTTTTTATTCTCTAAGAAAATTACTTTGAAGTGTTATTTCTCCAGGAAGATTTTTGACTTTTGGCGTTCTATAAGTATATAGAGATAGACAGTATAATAACCAATGTGACATATGATATATTATGATTTTTTTTATTAACACATCGGCCGTTTCCCACCCGAAAAAGAAAAACTTTCATCATCAATATTAAGATATATTAAGCAAATTTCCTAAATTTGCTTGTAACAGATAAGTGAACAGAAGATATAAATCCAGATGTACTCCTGTTAAACGTTTTGGGGGCCTAGTTTCTAGGCCTTTTGTGAATCCTTAGGCTCTTGCGCTACCATCCACAGGATGGATATAAGCTGCACAATAAACTGGTCACTTCGGTGGTAAAATCTGTAAGGAGTTAGCATTAGGTGTTATCTCTCTAGTTAGATTATCAGGTCGGGCTGTTATCTCTCCATTACGATTCTTTACTAAGGGTGTTATCTCTTTACCCACGGAATCATAATAACGCGATTGCAAAGAAAGTTATCTGCCGGGGCGCTTCGAACCCATCTAGTACTGTGATTCTTAGTTAAGAGTTACCTCTTTAGAAACACTATCTAGCTTCTCGTGTTATCTTTCTAGTAAGCCTATTTTACAGGTGAATGTAAATCACATGACTCGAACAATATTTACATTAAAACACAACTATATTTACAAACATGCACTACATAACATCACCACTCATTTACACTATTCACTTCACTACACATTTACAATATAAACAGTACACATTTGCAATATAATCAGTACACATTTACAATACAAACAGTACACATTTACAATACAAAGAGTACACATTTACAATACAAACAGTACACATTTACAATACAAACAGTACACATTTACAATACAAACAAGACTACACATTTACAATTTTTACATTCACAATAATATTACAATAGATACCCCAGAATGCTACCACACAATGCTAATTGGTACCACACATAAAGATACCATATACTATATAGAGGTAAACGTGCTGTAGAGAGGTATACCTAGTACCAGAATGCTACCACACAGATATACCACGCAACAATTCTACTACACATAGGTACCACATACCACCGTGCTACTACACACACTGGCATCACTTATGACAGTGCTACCATTCAAAAACAGCACGTACCACAGTGCTACCACACAGAGGTAACATGTACCAAAGAGTTAAGGTGTGGCCCAGAGTTTCCACACAGAGCTACCACACAGTGCTACAACTCACTACTATCACACAGTGTCACCACTCACTACCACACAGTGATACCACACAGTGTTACCACTCACTACTACCACATAGTGCTACAACTCACTACTATCACACAGTGCTGCCACTCACTATCACACAGTGTTACCACGCAGTGTTACCACTCACTATTACCACATAGTGCTACCACACAGTGTTACCACTCACTACTACCACATAGTGCTACCACACAGTGTTACCACTCACTACTACCACACAGTGCTACAACACAGTGCTACCACTCACTACTACCACATAGTGCTACCACACAGTGTCACCACTCATTACTACCACATAGTGCTACCACAGTGTTACCACTAACTACTACCACATAGTGATACCACAGTGCTACCACTATCACATAGTGCTACCACATAGTGCAATCACTCACTACTACCACACAGTGCTACCACACAGTGCTATCATACAGTGGTACAACTACCCAGTACTACCACACAACGCTTCCACTCATAGCTACCACACAATGGTACCTGTCAGAGCTACCACCACTCACTGCTACCACACAGTATTACCACTCAGTGATACCACACAGTATTACCACTCACTGCTACCACACAGTATTACCACTCACTGCTACCACACAGTATTACCACGCAGTGCTGCCACACAGTACTACGACCACACAGTGCCACGACGCAGTGCTGTCACACAGTACTACGACCACACAGTGCCACGACGCAGTGCTGCCACACTCATTCTCATTAAAAATTAAGATATAATTAAATGTTTTTCGCGTGTCTTCAATGTATAGCCCAGGAACACCAAAACTTCGCTGGCTTGTTGACTGACTGACTAGGTGACTGGTTTATTGACTTTCTGGCTGACTGACTAGGTGACTGGTTTATTGGCTTTCTGGCTGACTGACTAGGTGACTGGTTTATTGGCTTTCTGGCTGACTGACTAGGTGACTGGTTTATTGGCTTTCTGGCTGACTGACTAGGTGACTGGTTTATTGGCTTTCTGGCTGACTGACCAAGTGACTGGTTTATTGGATGTCTGGCTGACTGACTAGGTGACTGGTTTATTGGCTGTCTGACTGACTAGGTGGCTGTCTGACTGACTAGATGGTTGTTTTGTTGCTTAATTGAACTGACTTGGTTCTTGGTTTGATGGCTGACTGACTAGGTATATAATTTGCTTGCTGATTTGCTGACTGACTGCCTGACTAGCTGTTGGCTGAATAACTAGCTGACTGGCTAACTAATTAACTTAGTGACTGACAGACTACCTAGCTAGCTGATTGGTTGTGTTGTGAGACCAGGACACATGACTGGTGGACCTCAGTTGGACTCTCATTCAAGACATTAACACCTCTTACTAAACATCTGTTCCACATTATTTCTTGGATCAAGATCCCTTCATCTGTTTTACAGTAGAATGAAAAATGTTTGATATGAACTTTCAGTTTATTTCTAATAATGTGTAAACATACTGAGTGTCCGTGGTTCGATCCCCGGCAGGATGGAAATGTTAGGTAAGTTTCCTTACACCTGCTGCCCCTTTTCACCTAGCAGTAAGTAGGCACCTGGGTGATAGCCGACAGTTGTGGGTGTCATCCTGTTGGTGGTATTATACATTAGATAGAGCTGAGGTAGGATAACAGCTCTTGGCCTTTAAAACTGATCTGTGAAAAAAATAATGTAAAACAGTGCCTTCCGGAACGTTTAAATTTGGTGGAGAGCTAGATTTTTGTTCTTATATACTCATGCAAGTTTGCATTGTTTACCTATTTTAAGTTACCTTTGATAAGTTAAACAAGTGTTACTTCCTGGCCTGGCAGGAAAGTCAGTCAGGTTACTGAGTCGACAAAAGAAATTTTTTATCCTTAAGATTTTTTAATTTCTGTATATATAAGTATTGGATTTAATAAACAACGCAAAATATAAATAAAAATAATAATAATAATAATAATAATAATAATAATAATAATAATAATAATAATAATAATAATGACATTTTTAATACAAACTATAAAAACACTTAATTAGTAAATCTATCTGCAAAAATGAAAAAGGTTTAACAGTAAATCTTTTCTACACGCATGTGTGTATTTGCTTGGAACACGCAATGATATACAAAGACATCAGGAAGGATACACGTACACACACACTCACGTTCCTTGACTGGTGGTCTTTGGTGGTGCGTGCGTCAGGAGAATTGATCGCTAGACGTGTTTGTCTTCTCTCTTGTCTTGGACGTGTGTGTTGTGAGGGGTGGTGGGCATGGGAGGAAGGGGGGTGATGTAGAAAGGAGGAGAGGGAGGTGAGGTAGTGTATCTTGTACCTGTATTTGTTGTATGAGGCGTAAAGGGTGAGTGAGAGTGTAGAGAGTGAGGATGGGACTGTGTTCTGGACTTGAGTGTTGTCTGCTTGCCTATTTGTGGTTGCACAAGTCGAGTCTCTGCTCTAGCCCGGTCCTTGCTGGATTTACTCAGATCATTTCACTTTCTGACTAACCCGTTATCGAAGCAATACTTTTTGACAACCCTGTATCTCATCAGTGTCTTCAACTATGAACTGTATCATAGGAAACCCGTTTCTCGCTTCTCGATCAGCCTCTCTGAGTCCACCCTAACAAGTTCTACTAGCATTTTGATTCTTTTGTCCTTAATACCGTCAGGGTAGGTTCCTTTAGTCTCTCTTTATAATTCATAACCCGTATCTCCAGTACTAGTCTTTCTTGCAAATCTTTGCATTTTTCAACTTTATACGTCACATCTGGCATATGTTGTATAAAGAGTCGTGAGTCTCTCTTTGCTGAGATTCCTGTAAGATAACTTTAGTCTCCTCAAATGAGCATTCACTTCAGAGGTTATTCTGCTGATGTGCACCTCAAGCAATATGCTGACCCATGGATCTTTCTCCTTGCGTTATGTTTGGAGCCTCTGTCTCCTGAGTCTATACTCAGCTTCGAGTCTACTTGAATCTTCCCATATTATCATAACCTGGAGTCAAATTCCAGTAGTCTCCCTTTCGATCAATCCTGCAGTTTGTTCAGGTCCGTTTGAAGCTTTTCCTTGTCTTCATCATACCTTATTATCTAATTATATTTAATATGCAAACAGATATATCTGACTTTATCTCTTCTGGTGTGCCATATACATACAGTATACATGGTAACGGTTCCTATACTCAGCAACACAGTTTTTCTTCTTTTGCATATATATGTCAGGCTCTTTTGCTTTCTTTTGTCCTTTGCTTTCTATAGTTTTCTATGCTCTGGCATCTTTGCATAAACCATAAGTTCTCTATGTTCTCAGTATTGCCTCGTCTTCTAGGTTCGGAATTCCATTTAGCCTTCCTGCGCTCTCTGACTGGATATCATTCCATCTCATTCAATGTCTTCTTTAGTAGTTTCCTATCCTATTGTGCTTCAGAAGCTTTCTCATCCCTGCATATTTTTTACTTCTGAAATCTGGTTTCTCTCGTTTCACGCTTGCTATTCTTTCCCCAGTGTTGACTAGCACAAGGTATTTGAAACTCAGTACTGCATGGTGGCTAGCATCCAGAGGCCTCTCACATTTTATTTTACCTACATCAGACGCTCTTATGGTGAGTACTGGATGCAGTTTGGCTGATTCAACAATTCTCTTGTGTTGCTTACACGTCAGCAAGAATGTTTGTGTCAGTTGTGTATACATTAGCACAGGTGTACACATCACAAGTGTACATGACAGTACAGGTGTATACGTCAGCAATTGTGTACACGATAGCACGGATTTACGATCAGCACAGGTGTTCACATCAGCAGTTGTGTACATGTCAGTACTGATTTACTTTCAGCACAGGTGTACAGGCGTGTTCATCAGTACAGGAGTACATATTGGCATATTTCTTTATTCTGGAAACGCTTCGCCAGCCATTGGCGTCTTCAGTACAATACCGAAAATAACTGTTGAGGATGAGGTGACGTTTGAGGTAATCAGTTCCTCAGCTTGGAGTCGACGTGTTCAGTCCATCAGTCTTGATAAAAGTACAGCATATGCGCAGATAAGAGGCTCATATACTGCAGACAGGTGAGGTGAAGCAGCAGTAGGCAGTGAATTCTTCAGAGCTTTCCTGAACCTGTAGGAATGACCTACTTCCACTACTAGATTTTACCACTGGTATCGCTGCCTACCACTGCGTCAGTATAGGTGTACTCAACACAGGTGTACATGTCAGAAGAGGTGTACATGTCAACAGAGGTGTACTTGTCAATAGAGGTGTACATGCCAATAGAGGTGTACTCGTCAGTAGAGGTGTACACGTCAGTACAAGTGTACACATCAGTACAGGTGTACTCGTCAGTACATGTGTACACGTCAATACAGGTGCATCAGGTTCAGTTAAGTGTTGCCAACTTAATTAAACCCCATCATTTCCGACTAAGAAAAATGCGACCATTAAGATCCCCAGTGAGTCTAAATTCTCGTATATAATAACCCAGCAGTGAAATACATGTATATAGTAACACAGCAGTAAAATATATAGTAACCCAGCAGTGAAATATATAATAACCAAGCAGTGAAACATATAGTGACCCAGCAGTGAAATATATAGTAACCCTGCAGTGAAATATATAGTAACCCAGCAGTAATATGTAATAGCCCAGAAGTGAAATATGTATTAAACCAGTAGTGAAATATAGTATACCAGCAGTGAAATATATAGTAACTCAGCATATATATAATAACCAGCAGTGAAATACATAGTAACTCATCAGTTATATAACCCAGCAGTGAAATATATAACATAGTAGTGAAATGAGTAATAACCCAGCAGTGAAATGTGCAATACCCCAGCAGTGAAATTGAGTAATAACCCAGCAGCGAAATGATATACCGACTACACACTATGCTAACGTTATTTCCTCACCTCGCATTCACAAATTATAAAATACCCTTCTCTCTCCCTCTCTTTCCCCTCCCTCTCACCTCCCTCCCCACTTCCTCCTTCTACAACTCCCTCCAAACCCCCCCACCCCCACCCCCCCAAAAAAAAAATATATATATAAGTGTATGCTCTTTTTCAACGCAACTTTACATTTTCTTTCATTGTCGACGAGGAAAAAATAATATATATTTTATGGAATATTTTACGAATAAATGTAGAGTGTAACTATAATTTTAAGATATTTTTAGGTCTTTTAGGAATTTTGTCATCGTATGGTCAGTGTGATGTACAGTGTTTCCTCGTTATTGTGTCAGTGTTGACCTCTAGTGATGTGTGTCATGTGACTCGTATGTGTCAGTGTTGACCTTGTATGTGTCAGTGTTGTCCTCGTAGTGATGTGTGTCAGTGTTGACCTCGTAGTGATGTGTGTCAGTGTAGACCTCGTATGTGTCAGTGTTGACCTCGTATGTGTCAGTGTTGTCCTCGTAGTGATGTGTGTCAGTGTTGTTCTCGTAGTAATGTATGTCAGTGTTGACCTCGTAGTGATGTGTGTCAGTGTTGTCCTCGTAGTGATGTGTGTCAGTGTAGACCTCGTAGTGATGTGTGTCAGTGTTGACCTCGTAGTGATGTGTCAGTGTTGACCTGGATTCGTTTAAGCGTGACCTGGGTGCGTATGTGCGCGACCCGGGTCCGTATATCAGTGACCTGGAACACTGTAATCGTAATTTGGAACCAAGTAAATGACTTGGGTCCGTGGAAGCGTGACTGGGTCCGTATAAGAGGGAGCTTGGAAAAAATAAGCGTAACCTGATTATTGGTGACCTGGGAATGTTATTCGTGCCCTGGGACTGTATAAGCATTACCTGGATCCAAAATAATTGTGACCCCGAGACTGCAAAAACTGTGACCTGGACTTATATAAGTGACGAGGCTGTGTGTTTGTGGTTGTGAAGCTATGAGCATGTGTGTAATTACCGATTGTCAAAGGCACTTGTCGATAGACCTTTGGCTTGGAGGTAGGTAGATGTGGGGGGGGGCTGTGTCCGCGTCCTTGTAATCCACTGTGTGTACGTGTTATCGTAATTTCCTTTTTTTTGACTTATGTATAATTTCCTATTGATATTAACTGGCTTGTAGTTTCAGGCTCAGAGCTTTGATCATGGTGTCCAGTCTATCAGTAATTTTTAGTAAATTCCAATAGATGCAGGATTTAGTATTTTTTTTTTTTTTGACCTATTGCCTTGGTCCAATATTTATGAGGAGAAATGTACTAGTATGGTCTCAGCTTTATTTATTTCACAATTTACAAGTGTGACTTCTTGTTACCCTTGTTGAAAGTAATAAAAATTATATTTATAAATTCTTTCATGTCTTTTTAATAACTTTTTATGTGGTTATCATATCTCCTCTTCTCCTATCAGCCAGCCTGAGTTTCTTTAGTCTTTTCTTTATCATTATAATTTCTATTAGTTAGCTCTAAGGTGTATTTTATAGATCATGGATTTTTTAATCTTCTGAGAAGTGAGAGGATCAGCCGACAGCTGAAACTAATTTTTTTTTTTTGCCTAACAAACGTGTTAAATACACAGCTTTATCTCATCCACACATTTGAAAGTAAATTTATAGTTTGCCAGTGTAGAGAATGAATCTCATACATTTTCGTTTATGTGAAGTCCGGATTACAACTTTTTGCTTATAATAACTTATCTCTCTCTCTCTCTCTCTCTCTCTCTCTCTCTCTCTCTCTCTCGTTGACTATTTTTTCACATTTTCACTAAACTCTATATTCCATCTATCACTTCATTATTAATGAATTATCGTGTGTGCGTCGAGTGCGTACGTGTGTATGTGTGCTGGCGTAAGTAGGTGTGGAGCGTTTGTAACTTATCCTAAGTGCGTAACTACGTACGTGAACGCATGCGTGCCCCGTGGCCTGGTGACTAAAGCTCTCCTTTCACACGGCGAGGGTCCGGGTTCGATTCTCGGAGAGAGTAGAAACAGGCGTGTTTCTTTACACCATTTGTCTATGTTCCCTATCAGTAAAATGGGTACCTGGGTGTTAGTCAACTGGTGTGGGTCGCATCCTGGGGCAAAACTGACCTAATTTGCCCGAAATGCTCAGCATAACAAGCGGCTTTCTATATAGCAGTATGTCATTGATGTCAGCTAGGACTGTATACCTTGTACATGTACTTGTAGTAAATAAAGATATTATTAAACCACTGTGAACAAGCGGGTGGCTGTGTCAGTGTTTGTTTAATTGTGTGCGTGAGTGCAGGCGCGTTTCATGTATGCGCAGAAGTGACGCGTTTGTAGCTGAATGTAAGAGAGTTACCGTGTGCACATTGAATTAATGTGCGTTTTTTTTGTAGTGTGTGTAAAGCTGTCTGTATGTATACGTGTGCATGTAGCTTTGAGTACGTGTGCGCATGCGTGAGTATCTGTGTGCGCGTGTGAGCTACTGTGGGATTATAGTATCAGCGTGTGTGCATGTGGGAGTAGCTGTGAGCGTGTGTGCGTAATTGCGTAGATTTGTGACTTAATACCTTGATGCTGATTACTTTTTGATTACGTGTTGTTATTTTTCTAATTTAATCATTAGTATAATTGAATCACTCACTAAAGCTCTTAAATGTTGCTGCTACGAGAGAGAGAGAGAGAGAGAGAGAGAGAGAGAGAGAGAGAGAGAGAGAGAGAGAGAGAGAGAGAGAGAGAGAGAGAGAGAGAGAGAGAGAGAGAGAGAGAGAGCGAGAGAGAGAGAGAGAGAGCGAGAGAGAGAGAGAGAGAGAGAGAGAGAGCAGATAGAGACAGAGAGAGACAGAGAGAGACAGAGAGAGACAGAGAGAGACAGAGACAGAGAGGCAGACAGAGAGAAATGGAGGGAGAGAGGTGAGGGGATATATAAAGAAGAATATAAAGAGGATATATAAAGAATTTGAGAATGAGAGACTAAGTCAAATAGACACAAACAACAGAAACCGAAACTCTACCTTCCCAACATCCCCGCCCCTCCCCACCTCTCTCTCTCTCTCTCTCTCTTTCTGTCTGTCTCTCTCTCTCCCCTTCTCCACTCGAGGCATTCTTACGCGAAGGAAAAATATTCAAGCACGCAAGAAGTTCATCTACTATTTTCTTGCCCAAATTCACAAACATTTCGTCCACAAAGAGCAGCAGCAGGATGTGACAGTAACAGCAGTAGTAGCAGCAGCAGCAGCAGTAGCAGTAGGAGGGGAAGGAAGATATATAAATAAGAACTAAAATGAGGATATAACTTCAAAAAAAAAAAAAAAGATATTTTCGCTAACTTTTCATTTCGCTAATTTTTTTGCTCCTAGGTTGGTTATCATACGTTTATTTACGTTTGCATAAAATCCGTCTTTACACAAAGTTATTCGACAATAATGCGAGCGCTTAAATGAGTGGCAGAGGTGCGCCGGTGCCTTATTCTGTGAATCAGAGTTTTGAGTGTTAATATCGCCACGGATGCAGTTTATGTTGTTTAGGTTAGTATGAGTTGTGGGAGGTGCAGCAGGTGCAGAGGATGTACTAGAACATGGCAGTTTGTACGAGGGAAAAGAGCCAACAGTTTGAAATAAAATACTGTTTCAAAAAATTACCAGATCGCCTAGCATCTGATGAAGATTCCGTTTAGGAATCGAAAGGCCTTAAGCTCTATTTCCACCTCCTGTTATATATATATATATATATATATATCGTGCCGAATAGGTAAAACTTGCGATTTTGGCTTAAATACCAACGCTCTTCTTGCCGAATAAGACAAGTGAAAATTTGTGTATGCAATAATTTCGCAAAAATAATTCTGAACCTAATGAAAAACAAATATTTCATTGTGTTTATTATTAAATTATTGTAAACTTATCTAAAAATATATTTAGTTGGATTAGGCTAAATTAAATTGCGCTTGTTATAATAAGGTCAGGTAAGTTTTCGAAGGTTCTTTTGGAACAAAATTATTAATTTTTAAATTAACATAAATAAAATAAAATATCTTTAAACGTATAAGAGATAATTTTAGGAAGGACTTAATTTTAAATGAGTTCTTGCTAATTGACCAATTTTACCTATTCGGCACGACATATATATAATGTGGAAAGAGAGAGAGAGAGAGAGGATTCTGACTAAGAAAAACAATATTTTTGGTGTATATACCACAATCCACACAGAGAAAAAATAAATCTACACAAATCCTTTTCAATAACGGGTGACCGACGTCCAGAACCATCCTTCTTAACCCCCATTCACCCCCCCCTTCCCCGCCTCTACTCCAGAACTATCAGTTTTCTGCCCCACCCTCAACATACCTCAACCAGCACCACCCCATCCAAAATTTATCCCCACCAACACCACCTCATTCTCAAAATAACCCCACCAGCACCTCCCCACCCATAATATAACCCCGCCAACACCACCCCGTGGTCAACATAACCCCATCAACACCATCCCGTTGTCAACATAACCCCATCAACACCATCCCGTTGTCAACATAACCCCATCAACATCATCCCGGTGTCAACATAACCCCACCAGCACCACCCTACCCATAATATAACCCCACCAACACCACCCCGCCAGCACCACCCTACCCACAACATAACCTTGTCTCTTACCTCAAATAATCTCCCCAATATATTAGTTTCTCTCTGTGTTTAACCTTCACTCCCTGGAAACAACTCGTAGACAGACCTAGAGAAAAAATATCATGTGGCTCCCCAAAATCTATATCATGCAGCGGATGATCATTTTAACGCATAATGGGAATTCCATTTGCCGTATGATTAAAACCCTAACTGTGGGGAACTCATGAGGAATGGCCCACGATCATAGCTTATATACGTCCTTAATGACGAGGGAGTAAATGGGATGAGAGAGAGAGAGAGAGAGAGGAGAGAGAGAGAGAGAGAGAGAGAGAGAGAGAAGAGAGAGAGAGAGAGAGGGAGAGAGAAGAGGAGAAGAGCGCATTTTTATTTATTGCAGGTGAAGTTAAAAAGGTCAACATAAATTGTCTGGCGCCAGATTTAATGAAACATAGGACCTCATAAAACCACATTTTAGTATACAGACAACCTCATAAAACGACCATTTATTATAAAGACCTCATAAACGATCATTTAGTATGCAAATGGCCTCGCAAAACAACCATTAATATACAGATCTCTTAAAAAGACCATTTAATACACCGACTACCTCACAAATCGACCATTTAGTAGTACACAGACGACCTCATAAAACTATCTTCCATATTCCAGAATAAAGTTTTCACAAATAGTACGAATACGAATAACGAGGGACAAGGGAACATTAAAGTTATCGAACAATATACGATTACGAAATATTAGCCAATAATCGTCTGAATTTGAACGCCCGAAAACTGACGAATGATTTAGCTGTGAAGAATTTGTGACACTGAGAAATGGAATAATGAGTTAGGGAATCAAGAAGCATAAATTGTGTTTCTTTTACTTGAAACTTGTAAGTCACATTAATTAAGGATTATTACGAAGGTTCTGTCACGCACAGGTGAAGTAGTGGAAGCAAAGAGGAGCGACACTGGCACACAAGCCTGTGTCATTACAAAGGTAAATATGGCATCGCACACACAGCTGCTTAAGTGTACATAGCGCACACGACTGAGCCACAATATATGTGTATGTACACACAAACACACACACACACACACACACACACAGCACACGAGAGAGGAGAGAGAGAGAGAGAGAGAGAGAGAGAGAGAGAGAGAGAGAGAGAGAAGAGAGAGAGAGAGAGAGACTGGTGAAAAAGTTATAGAAGCAGGCAGGAATAACAGGAAAAGTACTGCAATAGATCAAGGCATACCTGACAGGAAGGAAACGACGAGTGATTATTCGTGACAAGGTGTCAGAATGGGTACGAGTGACGAATGGGTATTCACAAGAATCAGTCATAGGGTCGGTGATGCTTTTTGTATACGTGAATAACATGACAGAAGGGATAGAGTCAGAGGTATTCGCAGATGACATGAAACTAGTGAGGAGGATACAAGAGGACGAGGACCAGGAAAGGCTATGAATGGATCTGGACAGGCTGCAGGCCAGGTCTGACAAATAGCTCCTGGAGTTTAACCTCACCAAGTGCAAAGTTATGAAGCATGTCGAAGGACAAAGAAGAACTCAGACGGAGTACAGAATGGGGGGAAAGAAGGCTAAAACCTCATTCAAGGAGGACCTTGAGGTGAGTATCATACCGAGCATATCCCATGAAACGCAAATAACTGCTGCAACAAATGCGCGTCTGGCAAATATAAAAATAGCTTAACGACCATCCAAGTAAGGAGACATTTATGACATAGTACACCGGTACATCAGGGCCATACTAGAGTATGCAGCGCTTTTATGGAACCCACAAGCATATCAAGAAATTGGAGAAAGTGCAGAGGTCTGCAACAAGACTAGTCCCGGAGCTAAGGAATATATCCTATGAGGAGAGGTTAAGGTAATTCATTCTGGAGGACAGGAAGACTATGGGGGATATGATAACGATCTACAAAAATACTGAAAGGAATTGACTAGGTGAACAGGGACAAAATTATTCAGAGATGAAAAATAGGAACACGAGGGGAAAGCTGAAAGTTGGATACTGAGATGGGTAACAAGGATGTTAGGAAGTAAACAATCTGGAAAGTGAAGTGGAAGAAGCAGGATACATACATAACTTTCAAAAGAGGTAAGATAAGGCTCTTGAAACTAGGAGTAGACCTAGCAGCGACCAACGAAAAAGAGGGGGCTGGAGCTGTGAATCGACCCCTCCAACAACTACTACTACTACTACTACTATTACTGCTGCTGCTGCTGCTGCTGCTGCTGCTGCTGCTACTAATACTACTACTACTACCACCACTACTATTACTAGTGCTACACAAAAGAAAAAATGTCAATGGACAAGTGCATTTGACAATTAGTAACTAACTGACACACATGAACAATGATTCATATATACATTAGTGATTATACATGTATACACTGCTACACGCATGTGCCCAATACTCACGCTAGTTCTCCTCTAAATTGATGTTCACATATATATGTATTTGTAACAGAGCATGTATATAC
The DNA here is from genome assembly GCA_009830355.1 of Cherax destructor. Lineage (NCBI taxonomy): Eukaryota > Metazoa > Arthropoda > Malacostraca > Decapoda > Parastacidae > Cherax > Cherax destructor. Next base: position 366,423 of record WNWK01000304.1, on the reverse strand, counting down.
AAATACAGCTGAACTAGGGTACCGAGTACACTCACTTGTCTTCCATTCATATTAACAAGTGTATAATCACGTAAATGAGTATACAAACAGGCACAATTACATTCAGGAAGATTAATAGTTAGAGGGAAAGGTTAATTAAGCCTGCTACAGGTACCAGAGTGGTTGGAGGACCCAGGTAAAAAATAAGTTGATATGTTTCCTGATGTTTCTCTGGAGCCAAGCTGGTACAGTGTGGTATGCTTGTAGTTCTTGTAACCTGGTTTTGACGCAGTGAGTAGTAAAAGAGTCCAAGACTCGCCCTCCGAACTGCTGCTGCTGCTCTCTCTCTCTCTCTCTCTCTCTCTCTCTCTCTCTCTCTCTCTCTCTCTCTCTGAATGTAAGGATTTTTGCAGGGTTAGAAGAAGAGACCCTTCCTTTAATTATAAAGTAAGATCTTCTACATATTTCAGCACATGTAAAACCCTTCCCTAAATTTACCTTTACTAAACAGTTATTGTTAAGAAGCACATTTAAGAAACAGGAGGAACTTGGAGCCAGTTGTTGGCCTGAGATTTCATTTGGTCAGTTGACTTTATTACGCTAATTTTCATATGATGTAAAATGTTAGGGGTTTGAATTATTTGAGAAATGAATGATCTCTGATAAAATGATGCTCTTGTAAAGAGTACAGCCAGAGTACAGTTGCTGCACATCTTGGGAGTACAGAAGCTGTCCTCTTACTGTCCTCGAAGTGGAGCTAAGTGTGGGACCTTGACGACATTAGTCTTGTATTTCCGAATAATGACACCATCTTTCAGGTGTTGAAGGCGCTGCTGAGAAAACATATCTATCAAAGCCGGGTTCAGGCGAGAGACGAGACGCCTTGCGCGGTTCTGCATTCTGTCCAGAATTTGTAGATGAGACGGTGGACAAGAAATCCTAGAAAATGGTGCATAATGAAGGAGAGAGAGCTCACTAGTGCCTCGTGCAGAGTTTTGCAGCCGCTTCTGTTGACTAAGTACGAGATACGACTTGGCAGTGTTAGCTTCATGGCTGCCTTGTTTGCATGATTTATCACCTGATTTTTCATCTCTAATTAGAGTTGAATTTCACGCCTAGGATATCCATTTTATCAATAAGCTCTAACACTCTTCCACTTCAATCTTGCTACAGGTCAAGTTTCAATATTATGGTGTCTAGAGTCCATCGTCATTTGTGTTTTCTCAGTAAAAATGTAACCTGCCACAGTTTTCTACGTGTTGATATACCTTTAAGCTATGTGCTCAAGAGCAGCTGCTATTTGTTTTTCATATGTAAGTATATATCACATTACTGTCATCTGCATATGCAAGGGAGTCTGCCTTGAGGTGAAAAGGGTTATTAAAGTAGACATTCTGTAAAACTTCCTTATGGAACTCATGCACCGACTGATTGGCTTGTAGAATCGGTTCCGTTGAGAACTACTTCAAGAGATCTATCTTGCAAATGGTGTAGCACAGATCCAGAGTTTGAGAGCTTGCAGTTTCGCCAAGAGTGCCTGGTGTCATACACGGGCAAAAGAACCAGCAAAGACTTACGCTTCCACATGGCTGATCTTGGATACATCCATAGATTGGTGCCACACAGTGTAGAGGTTTAGCAATAGATTAGCTGCAGAGCTATCTTTTCTGAAGTCATTTTGAAGGTCACAACGAAGAAAGAATAGTGTGAATAAATGTGCAACATTTGGGTATCTATATTCTGGAAATGTATCGACACTCAGTGACTTCTTCAGTCCAGTGTAGAGAAACAGTGGAAGACAAGAGGAGTTTGAGATAATCAGTTCCTCAGCCTGGAATAGACGTGTTCACTCCATCAGTCTTGACAAAAGTGTAATAGTACTATTAGCCTCAAGAATTTTGCCAGTGATTGACAAGATCTGCTCTGGTGTGTAGTTGGCCATTACTGTTCTGCTCTTCTTTTCGTAAATATAAACATTTTCTTTTTACACAAAGGCCATTTACGCTACGCTTGACAGGGTGGATGGATGCGAGTTAGAGGCATTGCTAACTGATCGGCAAACATCTCCGCAATTTTAGGTTGACACTGCCTGGGTCCACAGCCTTATCATGGTCTAGACCAGACGTACTCCATCCTGTCAACAACTTTGACACAGTTCTTGCAGAGGGTTCATAAACGAATCAGGGGCTTGCATTTTGGCAGCGAGATGATCAACATGTAGGTCAACCATTTCTTGATTGGTGGTAGCGAGAGTGCCTCCCTTCGATTAGAGGCGGAATGGTTGCACCATTGATTCAATCTCTAACTCGTCACCTACAGAAAATCAATATACAGGATTAACACGTAAGTCTCAGTACACTGGACAGGCGCCACTACGGCTCAAAGTACGTAATACAGAACAGCGTAACTGCCAGGTAAACCAGAATTTTCTGTCATTCGAGATCATGCACATGAGTTAGACCACTGAATGAACGACACTGCAGTCAAGGTCTTGACAAGTTACTCTTCACACACGGAGTTGTGGCTGGCAGCTCTCTTAGTTTGTCATCTTTAGCAGAGTATCAAGTGAGAGCTCCAGAGAATCCATATCTTTTATTAATATTGTAATTTTGTATTATGTATGTGTGAACTGATTCTCACTTTTAAATATTTAATATTTTTAAATTGCAGTGTTTTACCCATTATAGACTTGCGATTTTTGCTTAAATAGCAACGCTCTTCTTGCCGAATAAGGCAAGCGAAAATTTGTGCATGCAATAATTTCGCAAAAATCATTCTGAACCTAACGAAAAAAAGGAGATATATTTTTTTCGTTAGGTTCAGAATGATTGCAAAATTATTGCATGCACAAATTTTTGCTTGCCTTATTCGGCAAGAAGAGCGTTGCTATTTAAGCCAAAATCGCAAGTATATATATATATATATATGTCGTGCCGATTAGGTAAAACTGGTCAATTAGCAAGAACTCATCTAAAATTAAGTCCTTTCTAAAATTTTCTCATACGTTTAAAGATATATTTTTTTCATTTATGTTAATGTAAGAATTTATAATTTTGTACCAAGAGAAACTTTGAAAACCTACCTAACCTTATTACAACAAGCGCAATTTAATTTAGCCTAACCCAACTAAATATATTTTAGATACGTTAAGATTAATTTAATAATAAACAAACACAATGAAATATATTTTTTCGTTATGTTCAGAATGATTTTGGCGAAATTATTGCATACACAAATTTTCACTTGTCTTATATGGCAAGATGAGCGTTGCTATTGAAGCCAAAATTGCAAGTTTTACCTAATCGGCACGACATATATATATATATATATATATATATATATATATATATATATATATATATATATATATATATATATATATATATATATATAATATGAACACTGCTACTAACGGGAGAATATGCGTAGGTATGAAACAGTTAAAATTTTGTTGACCTTTACTGGCGTAATGGGTAAATACGGCCCTAAATTTTAAGCAATTAGCTTTTGCAAGCAAACAACACATTATTTTTCCCCTTTTCCAGTGTCTTTTCCTTTTCCTTTATTCCTTTTATTTTTAACTCTCATTCCTCTTTCTCCCTTTAATTCTCCCCTTCTTCGTTTCTCTTCCTCCTCTATTAAACTCTTTTATCCTCTTTCTCCTTCCTCCTCTTCTTTACTCAAAATCTTCTAAATAAGACACATTTGTCTTACTCATTTATTCTCGGTATTTTATACCATTATTAAGACGAAATTCTCATTCCTCTTTCTCCTTTCTTTAACCCTCATTCGTCTTCTGCTTCTTCCCCTCGACTACTCGTTTATCTTTCCTTTCTCTGAACCTTTTTCATCGCATTGTTCTTCGTCCTTTCTTGCTCCGTAATCTGCTCTAATAACCCTTAGCCTTTTTCCCTTCCCTTTCATCTGCTCCTCTTCACCCCCCTTCTTTCCGCTACAACAATTTCTTCCCCCTCTTCCCTTCCATTTATTCATTCCCCTTCCTCCGTTCTATATATTCCTTTCCTCTCCTCTCTTCCCCTCTTAACGTTTACCCTTCCTCCCTGCCACTCCTCCTCAGTCATTACTCCATCTCCTCCTTTTTCCCAACTCCCTCTTCCCTCCATGCTGTCTTTCCCCTCTTCCTTATTTCTTTTCTGCTGTTGATAAGTTTGGTAAATATCAGACTCAGTTACACAATAATTTCCTTGAGTTAACTAAATAACTTACTATTTTATTACTATTTTAGAGAAATTCCTCCGTTAAACACACACACACAAACTTATCCAAACATTGGCAGGTTTTCTATCTCTAAACCCACAAGGATTATATAGCACTGCAGCGCAAGATGTGCTAAAGATGAAATATACGAAGATCAAAGACCAGCCAGGGTTAAGAGTATACAAGACAGTAAGACTAATGTGTAAACATGATAGGACAGCAGAAGGCTTATAAAGCCGAGGTATCACTTCACATATGACCTTACACCTGACCCAGCACACTGAGCGTGGGAGTGTAGTAAAGATTTAGTCATGTCACATGCTAAGTAAAATTTATGAGTGACATGTTAGGTATAACATCATTTTTTCACAAATTCTGTTAATTATAAATTAATCTAACATATATATATAACGCTGAACTAATATTCATATTAATATCAATGCTTTTTTTTTATGAAACTTGATTCGATTATATTTCTCTCAAGCATGGACCAGCTTGATACAACTTTGTCGGACTTTTGAAAATCAATTTGGTGGTTGAAATCTCTCACATGAATAAACAGAGCATTAGACTTTTGTTCAGTTCTAATGCTATGAGTGGCTCGCTCACTCTCACTCTCTCTCCTCCGTCTCCCTTTCTTGAGTCTTTCCCTCAATCTGTTTGGATATTCAGTGTTTCTTTTTTAATTGACGTCATTAGATACTGAGCCCTTTACGGATACTTTTTACCCAACACTATTATACTTTCAGTATTTTAAAAATTTCCTAAACAGTATCATTCTTTTCAGGACATGAATTCAGGAGGACTGGAATTTTCTCACTCATAATATAACTTCCTGCAGGGCTGAGATTTCTAATAAAGAAGGTGATTTCCAGGATAACTAGAGTTTTCTTACACAGGGATGGAGGTTTCTAACATTGGGTAGGTATTCAGTACCTCTTACGTTTTCCAACACAGAATAAAACTTCCAGCAGATGAATAGCTTTTCAGCATATGTACCTTCCAGTAGGACTGGAGTTTCTAACACACTGCATAAGCAGCTTTTTCCTGGATTCAACTCACAACGGTCGGCTATCATAAAGAGCTCCTATTTTTCCTTCTAGGTAAGCAGGTACAGCAGCGGTAAATGGAAAACTACAAGGGTGAGTTCAGCGTAGTAAAGGTAACCGTGTGTACTGATGACGCTGCGTGTTTAAAGGGCACGTCATTTTTTCTGTTTTCTAATTATATGTTATTTTTCCCCTATAATCTGCCTTGTCCATAATTACTATCGCATTTGCTTTGTCCACTTTCGTAAGGTGAAGTCCAGGATCTTTCCTTAATTCATGGTATAACTTAACAAATCTTTATGTTATACCATGAATTAAGGAAATATCGTAGACTTCACCTTACGAAAGCAGACAAAGCAAATGCGATAGCAATTACGGACAAGTTACACTACAGGTGAAAATAAACATGATATTAAGAGACGGAAACTCACGCGCCTTTTAAACTATTTACAGACTATCTGCAGAATGGTCAGTCATGATAACAATGACGTCAAGGCGGAATGTAAACCTTTATTTAGACAAGTTTTCACTTGAAGACCAAGCTTCTTTATGTCTATAAATTGAAAAAACTTCATCTTCAAGAGAAACATTCTTTCCCGATCTGCCATTCTGTCTTGTTATCAACCTGTCAGTTTTGCAGCTTCTTCTCCAGCGCTAGAAACATTGTTGATATATATTTAGTCACTATTTTCTGCAAGGTTAGTAACGAATGGGTGGAAATGAAAACTAGAGATATGGGATGGGATCCCATCCGTTTGTGTATGAGGTTCTGCTAAAGGAAATTCACTCATATAATTTGATAATTATGTTAGATTAAAAGGGCAGAAAGTAGTACACACAAAGAATTCGAGTCTATATGCTGCCACTGATGTTGGGTGTATTGTATTTATCAAGAGAAAAGGGTGAGTGGGAATGAATGGTTTTGAGAAGGACCTTCTTATGTTCAAATGACGTGGTCTTAGCTTCATTATAACCCGCTCAATAGAGTTTAGATTAATATATGAACATTACGTACACTAGTAAAAATGTCTCACGATTTATGCGTAACCGAAAAAAATGAAAAAATTAAATAACCCGTGAAAAAAATCTCCAGGCTTGGTATGTATAGATTTAACTTATTAGAAAATGTTTCGGTCCTGGGACCGAAATAGATTTACTTAAGCAACTCGATATCTCTGCTCTGACCCTTCCATGCCACCTCGCGTTTTTTTTACTCAAACAAATTCATTGAAACAGAGCAACACCTCTGTTCTGACCCAGCCTGTCACCTCACTTCCATGTGATACAGCAAACAATCTTATTGAAACACAGAGCAACACCTCTGACCTTGTAATACAGCTAACAAACTTACTGAAGCACAAAACAAGACCTCTACTTTGGCCTTGATTATCGCCTCACAACTTGTATGAGATCCATTACGAACTTGGCATAGGTCAGAAGCATTCACTTCAACCTGAAATTCCTTTATGTTTTTTCCTTCCCTAATAGGCGAACATAATCAGTTAACTTGTCTATTTTGCAATTAGCGAACGAAGGATAAAGCCTCCACTACCCATGAATGATTCACTTAGGTTTAGTGTTTTACATTATAAAATCTATATTTTCATGGTTTTATTGTTACCTTTAGTACTAGATTAAACCATATAAAGCTAAAGAGAAACTCAAGTAACTATGGCCTTTCTTTATATATATATATATATATATATATATATATATATATATATATATATATATATATATATATATATATATATATATATATATATATACTGATCTCTTGCCGAAGGAGACGGAACCTACGAACCTTGCAACAAGGTTCGCAGTGCTTTATATATATATATATATGTGTGTGTGTGTGTGTGTGTGTGTGTGTGTGTGTGTGTGTGTGGTTGGGTGTGTGTGTGTGTGGGTGTGTGTGGGTGTGATATTTGTTATCGTTGATTTTATTTTCACCTAATTCCGAATGCTCTGATTTTATCAGTAAGTTTGAAATAAAATAATAACATCAACAAATACAACAACGACGACTACTACAATAAATATTATTATTGCTTTTATTATAATTATTATTATTGTAAACAATAATAATTTTAATACAGCTCTATGTGTTCACTGTAATACTGTATTGTGCTAGGGTTCGTACATTTGTCATGGTGAGTTTTATTAGCCACATAATCTCTGTAAATTACAAAGGATGAGCGTCAAATAATTTATGTTGGGACAGGCTGTCACAGCAATGAATCACACACGGCATAATTGATTGTGTCTTGCTATTGTGTATTTAATTTTATTATTATTGTCTATAAATGTTTCATGTTGGTCAGCCAGCACCTTTTCCGCTTGTTCTTTCTTCTCTATCTCCCAGTCTGTCTGTCTGTCTCTCTCTCTCTCTCGATTGCTCTCTCTCTCTCTCTCTCTCTCTCTCTCTCTCGCCACCTTCACTCTTTCTTCCTATCCACAAATCATATTTTCATTTGAAATCGAATCACATTTTTCATCAGTGTTCCTTTTCTTTACAAATCACCTGACAAATTCGCTACGGGATCCCTCTTTGAATTTCAACTCCTGCATCAACAACTGGGAAACCCGAGGTTCACTGCTAGAACCTGGCTTTTCAAGACGAGAACTGATATTGAGAAAGAGAGAGAGAGCGAGAGAGCTAGAGAGAGAGAGAGAGAGAGAGAGAGAGGAGGGAGAGAAAATGTGATTTAGCTCCTGTTTCTAAGGATTGTCTATTTCTAGAAATCCAGAAATTTTTATATCTCTGGGCTCCTTCAAGAGTTTTTTAGGCTTTCTTCTTTCCTCATTAAAAAGCAGCTCACGTATGTTCATATGTTGTTGATACTGCAAGTCGGTTGCGGTATCTGTGTATTACGGCATCTGTGTCAGGGGACTGTTGTCTAAGATTGTTTCCGCAGGGCAAGAGGATAAGGGAAAGCGAAGGATATAAGACTGTTAGGAGCGGTTGGTCTAATATACAGTATCCTCACAATATTTTTAGTCAGGTTACAAATCTGAACGCTGAAGTTTATCATTATGGTCAGGTAAGTTAAAAAAAAATAGTTTAGATTCTCTACAAAACACAGAATTATCTGGAATATTTTGTGTTACCATTCTAATAAATATTTTCCTGGGGACTTTGAAGTTTGATATCTAGAAAGCTTTAATTTGCTTAATTTAACATTAAAAAATACCTACCTAATTAAATTATGCAGGCTCTTATCAAATAAAAAGACAAATTGATTACCTGTGTTTACAAAATTAACAATCCACTATTATTTTATATAGCTCACCTGTATATTTAGAAGTACTCAAGACATTACATTAGTATCGTGTGCATTTTACTTATAGATGTTCAATATACGTACAACGATTAAATAGCACAATACAGCCTAAACACCAAAACAAACGTAACTGCTCATTATCATACGTGAAAAACGTGTTTCTCTGTGTTGCATCGTAATGGATAATCTGGATATATCTACATCCGTCTGTTCATCATGTTTGGTCTTGATCTCGGATGTTGGAGATCTGAAGATCTCCAACAGAGGGTTTCTCTAGATTGCCTCGTGGAGAGACGAGGTGCGATCTACCAGCATTGACTTGCGGTAGTTATTGTACTGATCCTTTCCTGGAGCTTCTCTTGTGCGGATTGTACAACCATTAGAGTCATCCAGGACATTGCTCGTTTCGAACGTTAACAATTCTTTAGCGTTATCTAGCAAGGGACTGCCATGTTCACAACGGTCTGAACCTTACTTGGAGCCTGCAGTTTTCAAGATTTTTTGGGGCAAATATTTCTTATTAGTGGTTGTGATTAGATTCTACTTCTCAATTTTAGTATTCTGTCTCGAACTCATTCATGGAAATAAGTAAAGGACCCCAATGGAAATAAGTCACTCTGTCTGACTTTTTGGGTTATCCTAGGTTCTCTACACATATGCTGCTATGTATGATAATCTACGTAACTGTATTTGTGTATACCTGAATAAACTTACTTACAGAAGCCGAGCTTGAGCAGGGCAGCCTACTATCCTTTTCCTGAAGACAGATAGATTCTTTGAGTTCCGTAACATCTCCCGAACCCTTGACCACGTCATTGCTCTGCTCATGGACCAAGTCTTTTGCATAGTCGAAAACCGACTATGCAAAAGTGGTGTATGTGGTATAGACATCACATTTGAGGATCCATGTTTTGTCTCAATTCTTCTTTGCCTTTTTCAGTGTCTGCTGCTCAGCGAACTTTAATGTGTCATAGTTTGGCCAAGGCCAAGGCCAAGGCACTCATTGGCAGCAATGTCGCGTCCTCGTTTATAGGAATCATGGAGGAAGAAGTCGGCAGTGAAAGATGAGGCGATCGCCGTTGGTGTGATAAACTATAATTATGTACATTTCAGGACATTTATTATAGATATACGTATCTCCACAAGTTACTTAATCTGTCCCAATACAGAGTAATCTAAAAGTGAATATCATATAATGGAAAGTGCAGTGACCAGTAGCAAGGAAGAGGTGAGACAGGAGGCGAGTCAGGTTGTAGAAAATAGGTTCTACAGATGTAAGCGAGATGACCTGGCTTTTGAAGAGAACCTGCCTAGCTTGATTCAATATGCTTGCTGCAGAGCCTTCCCATGTTCATTGACGTGGCGGCTAATCCTAACGGGGATAATAATCTTTCAGCTAAAAGTCTGGAAACACTGATGATCCTAGACCCTTGCTGTATTGTGTCGGTTGTGGCATTTACAACAGCTTTCAGAAACTTTCGCTTCTGTTGGTTGTTTTCGCGGATGAATAGTTATATTTCATTAGGTTTCATTAAGGTTCCACATTTATTTATCTGCTGTACGCAAGCGCTGTTTCGGTCATCCAGTCTGCAGACGTTTCTGTATTCACGAACTTTAGCACCTCATGATCTTCAAGTTTGAACCACATTCTTCCTGTCGCATCCTCGACATTCCTTCACTGGTCGAAGCTCTCTCTCAAGTTCTTGTTTAATGATGCGGTGATCAGAGTAGCCACTATACACTATACAATAATCTATTTTTGCACAAATAACCAGCACATAGAAGAATGAAACTTATAACGACGTTTCGGTCCGAATTGGACCATTGACTAATCACATAGAAGCGGGAAGGGAAGGGTGCCAATATGTATATGAGAGGAGGACAGGACCGGGAGAGTGAGAAGACTGATGAAGCTCCTTGTGGCGAAACGTTTCCCTTGAGTGAGGAGCTCAACAAAGGCTTTGTTTTCCTCTCCTTTGGTGCTGTCAAAACATTTGCTGACTGCAGACTACGATGGTGATGTCTAAGTCCAGCCAAGAAAGTCAGGAGAAATTTTGAATTTAGAGCAATATGGTGTCAGGTAAGACTGTCTGGTAAGACTGTGTCTGGTATGACTGTGTCTGGTATGACTGTGTCTGGTATGACTGTGTCTGGTATGACTGTGTCTGGTATTACTGTCTGGTATGACTGTCTGGTAAGACTGTCTGGTAAGACTGTCTGGTAAGACTGTGTCTGGTAAGACTGTGTCTGGTGTGACTGTGTCTGGTAAGACTGTGTCTGGTAAGACTGTGTCTGGTAAGACTGTCTGGTATGACTGTGCCTGGTAAGACTGTGTCTGGTAAGACTGTGACTTAGTTCTCATCTGCATCAAATGTGTCTTATCTCATGGAAGTGTCCAACCTCCTTTAACAAGAAGATACATTTCTTTAACTTTGTACTCTTCCTACTTTGCGTATTTTGAATTTTCCCTGATTAGACTTGGGCCACTCGGCTCGAGGTCTAGAGAACTTCTTCGCAGTTACATCACCTTTAAAGTGCAGATTCACAGGGAACTTGTTCAGTTTTCATAATCCCTTGTCACTGTTCAGGAATATTCAGTATGGGTCTGGTCTGTATCCAGCCCCAGAAACATTGATGGAACACCTTAGTACACAAACAACCCGCACATAGGACACACAAACTTACGACGACTTTTCGGTCAGACTTGATCCATAGACAATATCACATTGGCTCACTCTCCCTTTTTTGTTAGTGTGACTTTGTAAATGGTCCAAGTCGGACCGAAACGTCGTCGTAAGCTCCTCTCTCCTATGCGCGGGTTATTTGTGTATTGTTCCAATTACGGTATTGCGCCTTTTGGTTCTTCATGAGCATCTTGGTACCTAACTCGCATTGTATAATCCCTGACTTTTCTACAAAACAAATTGTATAATATTGAATTACCATATGGCTATATCTGTATCATATAAGGGACTTGAACAGAATTTAAATATGTTACCATTTAACTTTGTCAGAGAAGTAGTTCAATTCGGTATTCGTTAGGTATTTTATGATTAGCCTGTCGTTTATCTTAATTATTTGCAAGAGACTTAAATATAGGAAATATTTTTTCGTATTTTAGTATTCTTTATGCTGTGCATTAATAATTTTGAGCTAGGTTTCATTTTGACACAGGCTTCATTTTGATACAGGCTTCATTTTGACACAGACTTCATTTTGACAGAGGTTTCATTTTGACATAGGTTTCATTTAACTGTTGTCAAGAGGGTACCTGCTGTTTTTTTTCAAAATGTTTCGTGATTCTCCGGGCTTGGATGCCTAGGTTGGACTGCATGCTGCAAACTCAACAGTCTTATTGATCAGACATCCACCAGGAGGACTGATCAGGGAGTGAGGCTGAGGGAACCTGCAGCAGGTAGGTTTGTATAATCTGGCTGCTACTTTGACCAGCTGTACATCTATCAACACACACTCGTGATAGTACTTTCTGCCTTATTAATGATGTGATATATGTTTGAGAGCCATAAGAGTTATAGTCATCTCTGTTAACATAATAATTAATTGTGTATATTAATTTTACATGCAAAGCTTTATCAGGTTGATTAGCTAGCTCGTCAACAATAAGCCCATTTCGCTTTGCATAATAGTGACAGCGCTCGCGTAGGAAACATTAATCTTCAGCTTCGATCGTGAGTGGGATGAACACTTTCCATACATTTAAAAAAATCTTTTTACATTTTTTATTGATACGTTCTGTATGATCATACCTTTATCAATGATTTTTTTCCCACCACGTAACCCACCCACCCACTACTTACTCCTGCACACCCTTCTCGAGCACCTTTTCTACCCTCAACTAATCCCACAAACCCCTACTATTTTTCCACTTCGTCCTAAAATGTTTCTGAGTTTAGGTGAATGTGAGTTGGACTTTGTTAGTTTGAGAAAGTAGGTCTGCAGCAGTGCTCCTTCCATCTTAAGTGGGTGTGACTTAGGCATGCCTAGCATGGAACAGTAGGCCTGCTGCAGTGCTCCTTCTCTCTTATGTTCTTATGCATCATCCCCACCTACGATGATCTATGCCACCTACAATGTCTCCATCCCGACTCACGAAATCGTTAAGACACGATTGCAAACAAACCACGTTACGAGTATTGTAGCTAACGCGCTGGTCTAGAGTTTTACGACACACTAGCCGCGAGTTCAATCCCCAGTCGTACCGTGGTCTCCATCCCACCTACGATGTATCCATCCCACCTACAATGTATCCAACCTACCTACGATGCATCCATCCCACCTACAATGTATCCAACCTACCTACGATGCATCCATCCCACCTACAATGTATCCAACCTACCTACGATGTATCCATCCCACCTACGATGTATCAACCTCTACCTACCGCCTACTTGCCAAACTGATCTCCCACGGGAAAATCCAACAGGAAGTAGAGGTGGCGAGGGGAACTTGTGCTCATCACAGCCACAGACAACAATTAACTTGATGATGCTTCTTAGCTTCACCTTTTACCTGGCGCTCCACAAAATGTGTTGTATTACTCGTATTACTTGCTAAAATTATCCCCAAATCAATACTTGCACTATAATAATGGATTGTTTATCCCTAAGTACCTTTTTTCCAAAGGCAATTTTTTTACACTAGTTATTTATGTTAGGTAAAATAAGATTTGTTAGGTTAAAAGACTTAGATGCAATTAATGTGACATTAGTTGCATCTATGTCCTTTTAGTTAATATTTTGTTAGTAATTCTATCATTATTACTAAGATTAAGGTTTGGTTAGGTAAAATTAGATTAGGTTATGCTAGGTAAGGTCAGGTTATGTCAAGTTTTGTTTAGGTTAGGTTTTGTTTTTGGTTTCGTCAAGTCAGGTCAGGCCAATTTAGAGCAGGTTCGATTAGGTTAGGTTAACGTTAGGTTATCATCTGTTAACCAAATTTAACCAGTAATTCATTAAGACCAATAATATGTAAACACCAAGCAGTCTCCTGGTGAACGAACAACACCAGAAGACTGAACAAGACTGAGAAGGCTGGAGAAGACCGAGCAAGACCAAAAAGTCTGAAAAGACTGAATCAGACTAAACAAGATTTGAAAAGTATTAATATTGGTAGAATTACCGACAATATTGCATTCGTGTCCTTTTACTTAACAAGATTGGAAAAGACTGAGCAAGACTTAAAAAGGCTAAACGAGGCTGAGAAGATTGAAAAGACTGAGTAAACATGAAGATCATAACATTAACTTTCACCATGGCGTGAGACTGACGCTTTACCCAGGGCCTGAAGTCACGGTCGCTTCACCCAGGGCCTGAAGTCACGGTCGCTTTACCCAGGGCCTGAAGTCACGGTCGCTTTAAACAGGGTCTGAATTCACGGTCGCTTTAAACAGGGTCTGAAATCACGGTCGCTTTACCCAGGGCCTGAAGTCACGGTCGCTTTACCCAGGGTCTGAAGTCACGGTCGCTTTACCCAGGGTCTGAAGTCACGGTCGCTTTACCCAGGGTCTGAATTCACGGTCGCTTTACCCAGGGTCTGAAGTCACGGTCGCTTTAAACAGGGTCTGAAATCACGGTCGCTTTAAACAGGGTCTGAAATCACGGTCGCTTTAAACAGGGTCTGAAGTCACGGTCGCTTTACCCAGGGTCTGAAGTCACGGTCGCTTTAAACAGGGTCTGAAGTCACGGTCGCTTTACCCAGAGTCTGAAGTCACGGTCGCTTTAAGCAGGGTCTGAAGTCACGGTCGCTTTACTTAGGGTCTGAAGTCACGGTCGCTTTAAACAGGATCTGAAGTCACTGTCGCTTTACCCCATTGGTCGGTGTACCAAGGGGTCGGAATGGTGCCAGTGGAACTGGCACCATTCCTTTTCCTGGTGTCTACAGTTCCTCTGGCATTAATCATTGTTCTGGTGCCTACAGTTCCTCTGGCACCAATCATTGTCTTTGTGCCTACAGTTCCTCTGGCACCATTCCTTGTCTTGGTGCCTACACTTCCTCTAGCACCATTCAGTGTCCTGGTGCCCACAACATTACTACGACCATTACTTGTTCTGGTGCACATATTCAGGTACTATTTTCCTTCCTGACTCACGGTTCACGATGGCACCCTTTGGTGTCAAATCTTCCAGTGGCACCATTCTCCATTATGGTGGAAATAATCCCAGTGGCACCCTAATTTCAAAGGGCCTACATCCTTTTCTAAGAATGTTAAATTTATCCTCATATTTCACAGAAGTTGTCACCTGTTCTTCCGTTTCTCTCGAAGTTCATTAGGATGGAAATTAACTCTGAGTGTTATATTTCTCTCTACTTTCAGCAGCACTATTTTCAACACTACTACTCTCAACAGCATTATTTTCAGAACCATTACTTTCAGCAGCATTATTTTCAGAACCATTACTTTCAGCAGCATTATTTTCAGAACCATTACTCTCAGCAGCATTATTTTCAGAACCATTACTTTCAACATCATTATTTTCAGAATCATTACTTTCAGCGGCATTATTTTCAGAATCATTACTTTCAGCAGCATTATTTTCAGAATCATTACTTTCAGCATCATTATTTTCAGAACCATTACTTTCAGCGGCATTATTTTCAGAATCATTACTTTCAGCGGCATTATTTTCAGAATCATTACTTTCAGCAGCATTATTTTCAGAATCATTACTTTCAGCATCATTATTTTCAGAACCATTACTTTCAGCGGCATTATTTTCAGAATCATTACTTTCAGCAGCATTATTTTCAGAATCATTACTTTCAGCAGCATTATTTTCAGAATCATTACTTTCAGCAGCATTATTTTCAGAATCATTACTTTCATCAGCATTATTTTCAGAATCATTACTTTCAGAATCATTACTTTCAGCATCATTACTTTCAGCACCATTACTTTCAGCATCATTACTTTCAGCACCATTACTTTCAGCAGCATTACTTTCAGCATCATTACTTTCAGCATCATTACTTTCAGCATCACTACATTCTGCGGTGCTACTCTTTTGGGCACTACTCTCTGAGAAAGTATTCTATGTGACCCCCTTTCAGTGACATTGCTCTCAGCAACTGTACTCTCAACTACAGTACTCTCAGCAACAGTACTCTCAGCAACAGTACTCTCAGCAACAGTACTCTCAGCAACAGTACTCTCAGCAACAGTACTCTCTGTAACAGTACTCTCTGTAACAGTACTTTCTGCCCCAGTACTTTCCACCAGCCATCTTACCGTCTAAAGGTTCCACACCTCTAATTGTTTATTCGATCCCTGGCTGCACTTGGCCGCACTAGGTTGCACTTGGCCGCACTTGGTCACACTGTTTTACCTGCAACACTTTTCCGTCCTTGGTTGCATGTGATTGTACAAGTCCACACTCCTTTTGCATCACCTTTCCAAGGGTTTCATTTCTTAAATTGCTGATTCAGTCCTCGGCCGCACTTACAACCCTCTCTCATCCTGGATGAATTACAACAATTAGATATGCTGAATATTGATGACAAAGTAAAAAAAAACTTAAGTTAAATCAAGTTTATAAAATTGCTCACAAACAGTGTCCATAATATTTTGCTGCCAATTTTGTCAAGGCTGGGAACCAAAGCAGTCATAGTACTAGGGGGAGAGAACACAACTTTGTAGTACCCACAGTCAGTAGCCAGGCTTCAAACACCTTTTATTGTACAGCAATAAAGGAATGGAACAGACTGCCTGCACATGTCAAAGCCAGTCATAGCATGAGCCAGTTCAAGATGAGAGCAAATAGGTACCTAATGAATGTAGCGACAGAAAGGGAGGAGAAGGATTTTTTATTTTTTAGTTAACATACATGTAAATAACTCCTTTTACCTTATTTCTAGTATATATCCTTTATAGTATAATAACATATATATCCTACAATGTATAATATTAAGGTATTAAAAGGACCCCAATGAAAATAAGTCACTCTGTCTGACTTTTTGGGTTATCCTAGGTTCTCTACACATATGCTGCTATGTATGATAATCTATTTAACTGTATTTGTGTATACCTGAATAAACTTACTTACTCAGACAGACACCATACATTATCCATCCCTTACCGACTTTTAAATCTCGGTAAAATTATATGGAACTCATCTTTGCTCACATCCAGAATGATAGAAGACTTGAAAGGCAGATAGATGGTGTGTTTGTGCGAGGTGGTGACCTACCCGTAGATTGACCACTGCGAGGTGGTGACCTGCCCGTAGATTGAATACTGCGAGGTGGTGACCTACCCGTAGATTGACCACTGCGAGGTGGTGACCTACCCGTAGATTGACCAGTGCGAGGTGGTGACCTACCCGTAGATTGACCACTGCTAGATGGTAAGGTGACCTACTCATAGATGATTTAGATAAACCAGTGCGAGGTAGTAAGGTGACCTACCCATAGATGACCTAGATAGACTAGTGCGAGGTGGTAAGGTGACCTACCCTTGATGACCTAGATAGACCAGTGCGAGGTGGTAAGGTGACCTACCCATAGATGACCTTGATAGACCAGTACAAAAGGAAACAGAAAAACAAATATAAAAATAAGTTTAAAGTATAAAATAGTCAATATTAAATGTATGTATATTATATATGTCGTGCTGAATAGGTAAAACTTGCTATTTTGGCTTAAATAGCAACGCTCTTCTCGCCGAATAAGGCAAGCGAAAATTTGTGTATGCAATAATTTCGCAAAAATAATTCTGAACCTAACTAAAAAATATATATTTCATTGTCTTTGTTTATTATTAAATTATTGTAAACTTATCTAAAATATATTTTGTTGAATTAGGCTAAATTAAATTGCGCTTGTTATAATAAGGTTAGGTAAGTTTTCTAAGGTTCTTTTGGTACAAAATTATTAATTTTTACATTAATATAAATGAACAAAATATATCTTTATATGTATAAGTGAAAATTTTAGAAAGGACTTAATTTTAATGAGTTCTTGCTTATATATATATATATATATATATATATATATATATATATATATATATATATATATAATATATATATATATGATGCAGAGAGAGAGAGAGAGAGAGAGAGAGAGAGAGAGAGAGAGAGAGAGAGAGAGAGAGAGAGAGAGAGAGAGAGAGAGACAGACATACAGAAACAGTGTTATAACTCACGCAAGGTGCCATTAAATGCAGCTTTGTGTTTGCACAAGAGCCGAGGTGCCGTACCACTGATGGAAATGATGTTTCGTTCTCTGGCGAGACTGTAAATGATTTATTCTCTCATTCTGCAAGCTAATGCTTGAATATTTTCAGACATTACACTTTCAATGTTTTCTTCAAGGATCCTGTCAGTGACGTTGATACTCTTGTTACTTTCGTCAGATCTGTATTTTTTTATTTGTATGGTATGGGGAAATAAAGTCTGATAAAAGCTTCGTCGGTAATTAGAACGACTATTGCTCTTTCGCTTTCATGTCCTGACTCCTGAGTATTTTGACGAGAGTATTGACTCTCTGGCACCCTTCTACTCTGGCACCCTCACACTCTGGCACTCTCGCTCTCGCACCCCTCATTCTCGCACTCTCACTCTCGCACCCCTCACTCTCGCACTCTCACACTCTGGCACCTCCTCACATTCTGGCTCTCTCACACTCTGGCACCTTTACACTATGGCACTCTCACACTCTGGCACCCTCACAATGGCACTCACACTCTGGCATTCTGGCACTCACACTGACACTCTCTCACCCTCACACTCTGGCACTCTCACACACTGGCACCCTTACACTCTGGCACCCTCAATTTTTAGCACTCACACTCTGGCACCTTCACACTTTGGCATCCTAACACTCTATCATCATCACACTCTGACAGTCTCACACTCTGGCATCCTCACACTCTGGCACTCTCCACATTCTGGTACCCTCACATTCTTGCACTCTCACACTCTGGTACCCTCACATTACGGCACTCTCACACTCTGGCATCCCTCACGCTCTGGCACCTCTCACACTCTGGTACCAATCACACTCTGGCACTCCTCACACTCTGGCATCCTCACACTCTGGCACTCTCCACATTCTGGTACCCTCACATTCTTGCACTCTCACACTCTGGTACCCTCACATTACGGCACTCACACTCTGGCATCCCTCACGCTCTGGCACCTCTCACACTCTGGTACCAATTACACTCTGGCACTCCTCACACTCTGGCACTCCTCACTCTCTGGCACTCCTCACTATCTGGAACTCCTCACTATCTGGCACTCCTCACTATCTGGCACTCCTCACTATCTGGCACTCCTCACTATCTGGCACTCCTCACTATCCGGCACTCCTCACTATCCGGCACTCCTCACTATCCGGCACTCCTCACTATCCGGCACTCCTCACTATCCGGCACTCCTCACTATCTGGCACTCCTCACTATCTGGCACTCTTCACTATCTGGCACTCCTCACTATCTGGCACTCCTCACTATCTGGCACTCCTCACTATCTAGCACTCCTCACTATCTAGCACTCCTCACTATCTAGCACTCCTCACTATCTAGCACTCCTCACACTCTGACAACCTCACACTCTGGAACCCTCACACTCTGGCGCGCTCACACTCTGGCGCCCTCACACTCTGGCACCCCTCTCACTCTGGCACCCTCTCACATTCTGGCACCCCTCACACTCTGGCACTCTCACATTCTGGCACTCACACTCTGGCAATCCTCACATTCTGGCACTCTCACATTCTTACACTCTCATACTCTGGTACTCTCACACTCTGGCACCCTTCACTCTGACACCCCTTACACACTGGCACCCTCACTCTCTGGCACCCTCACACTCTGGCACCCCTCACACTCTAGCACCCCTCACACTCTAGCACCCCCCACACTCTGGCACCCTCACACTCTGGCACTCACATTCTGGCACCCTCACACACTGCAACCTCACACTCTAGCAACCTCACACTCAAGCAACCTCACACTCTAGCAACCTCACACTCAAGCAACCTCACACTCTAGCAACCTCTCACTCTCGCACCCCTAACTCTGGCACTCTCACTCTCGCACTCTGGCACCTCCACACACTCTGGCTCTCTCACACTCTGGCACCTTTACACTCTGGTACTCTCACACTCTGGCACTCTCACTCTGGCACCCCTCACTCTCGCACTCTCACACTCTGGCACCCTTACACTATGGCACCATCACTTTATGGCACTCTCACACTCTGGCACCCTCACACTTTGGCATCCTAACACTCTGACAGTCTCACACTCTGGCATCCTCAAACTCTGACACTCTTCACATTCTGGTACGCTCATATTTTTGCACTCTCACACTCTGGCACAATCGAACTCTGCTACCCCTCATACTCTAGCACCTCTCACACTCTGGCACTCATACACTCTGGCACTACTCACTATCTGGCACCCTCACACTCTGGTACCCCTCACTCTCTGGTACCCCTCACTCTCTGGCACCTCTCACTCTGGTACCCCTCACATTCTGGCACTCTCACACTCTGGCACTCCTCACACTCTGGCACCCCTCACACTCTGGCACCCCTCACACTCTGGCACCCCTCACACTCTGGCACCCCTCACACTCTGGCACCCCTCACACTCTGGCACCTCACACTCTGGCAACCTCACACTCTGGCAACCTCACACTCTGGCAACCTCACACTCTGGCAACCTCACACTCTGGCAACCTCACACTCTGGCAACCTCACACTCTAGCAACCTCACACTCTAGCAACCTCACACTCTAGCAACCTCACACTCTAGCAACCTCACACTCTAGCAACCTCACACTCTAGCAACCTCACACTCTAGCAACCTCACACTCTAGCAACCTCACACTCTATCAACCTCACACTCTAGCAACCTCACACTCTAGCAACCTCACACTCTAGCAACCTCACACTCTAGCAACCTCACACTCTAGCAACCTCACACTCTAGCAACCGCACACTCTAGCAACCTCACACTCTAGCAACCTCACACTCTAGCAACCGCACACTCTAGCAACCGCACACTCTAGCAACCGCACACTCTAGCAACCGCACACTCTAGCAACCGCACACTCTAGCAACCGCACACTCTAGCAACCCACACTCTAGCAACCCACACTCTAGCAACCGCACACTCTAGCAACCCACACTCTAGCAACCTGCACACTCTAGCAACCCACACTCTAGCAACCTCACACTCTAGCAACCTGCACACTCTAGCAACCTCACACTCTAGCAACCTCACACTCTAGCAACCTCACACTCTAGCAACCTCACACTCTAGCAACCTCACACTCTAGCAACCTCACACTCTAGCAACCTCACACTCTAGCAACCTCACACTCTAGCAACCTCACACTCTAGCAACCTCACACTCTAGCAACCTCACACTCTAGCAACCTCACACTCTAGCAACCTCACACTCTAGCAACCTCACACTCTAGCAACCTCACACTCTAGCAACCTCACACTCCTAGCAACCTCACACTCTAGCAACCTCACACTCTAGCAACCTCACACTCTAGCAACCTCACACTCTAGCAACCTCACACTCTAGCAACCTCACACTCTAGCAATCTCACACTCTGTGCTGAGGTCTCTGATGAAGGTCATGCCCCTTCATCCCGCCTCATTATTATGCCATTAGGATATATAATGTATAATATTATGAGGGGCACCATGATGCTTATGAGTACCTCCATGATTCTGGAAATTAGTGCCACTATGATCCCTTGTAATGAGAGCCACCATGACCCCTGGCAATAATTGCATTATGACCAACTGTAATGGGTACCACTATGACCCAATGTAATGGGTACCACTGAGTGCCACCTTGACCCACTGTAAAGTGTGCCATCATCACCACTGCAATGAGTGTAGCCATGACTCCCTATCATGAATGTCACCTTGAACCATCGTAATGAGTGCCACTATATCTCGTAATCGGTGCCACTATGGTCCTTTATAAGGAGAGCCAAAATGACCCACTGTAAAGAGTGGAACCATGATCCCTCTATAACGAGTGGAACCATGACCACTCTGTAACGAGTGGAACCATGACCACTCTAACGAGTGGAACCATAACGACTCTAACGAGTGGAACCATAACGACTCTAACGAGTGGAACCATGACCCCTCTGTAATGAGTGTAATCTTGATTCCTTTGTAATGAGTGGCATCTTGACCCACCCTAATGAGTGCCAAGGTTATTCCGCCACCATGAGGCTCCGTATAGAGTGCTACCATGACCTGGTTTGAGTGCCACCATAGCTTTCTGTAAGGTGGGTCACCATGAAATCCGGTAATAAGTGCCTGCTTTTTAATGAGCGTTCATGACCTCTCGTAATGAGTGCCACGATGGCCCCCTATAGTAAGTGCCAATATGGTCCCCTTTAATGATTACCACCTTGTCCCCCTTTAATGAGTGCCACTTTGACCAACTTAAACGAGTTTCACTATGGCCATTTTTTAATTAGTGCCACCAAGAGAATTCTTAATTAAGGTCATTGCGTGGATGTGTAGGGTTGGTAAACATGAATGTATGATGGGATGGATGGGTTGATAAATGAATGGATGAATAGAATGACTGGATAAGTGGACTGATAGGTGGATGGATGGATAGATGAATTGATGGATAGATGAATAGTTGAATGAATAAATGGATGGGTTGGTGGAACAGAGGATGGGGTTAAGGACAATTAGATCAATGTAAGGGAGATGAGGGAGAGCCAGGGACAAGGTAGCAGCGTAATTACTGATGCATCTGCAAGTATGCAACTCTTACGCAACAAGAAATTGTACAACTGTTATGCAACAAATTGTCCAACAAGCAATTATGCAACAATTATACAATAATTGTGCAGCAAACAATTATACAACAACCAATTATTCAACAACCAATTGTGCAACAATTATGCAACAAATAATTATATAATTATGTAAGAATTATTTAACAATTTTCAACAACCATTCAATAATTATGCAAAAAATTATCCAACAATCATGCAAGAATATTGCAACAAATAATTATGCAACAATCATTCAAGAACACTGCAACAAATAATTATCCAACAATTATGTAAATGAATACTCATGAAACAAGTAATTATGCAACAAAAATATGCAACAAGCTAGTGTGCAAGAAACGACTGAAGAACATGAATTAAATGGGAACCACAAGTTGATGGAGTAAATAAAGAGGGATGCAATGAGAACAGAAACAAACACGTCACAGCAAACACACAGTACAAAACAAAACAAAAATATAAACACTACAAAAAATTAAGCAACACCCCAAAAAAAACTTTGATAAGTTCACAACAAAAGCACAACAAACACACAACAAAATCATAAGGAAAACAGTACAAATACACAAGAATAAACATGTAACAAATTCACAACAAAGAAAAAACAGCGTACACAACCAAAAAACCACAACATACACGCAAAACATTGAAACATGGGAAAAAAACATAGAATTGCTCCCATGTTCGTTGTTTTATGATCTTCTTGGTGCTAGAAGCATAGGTAGTGGGAGTGAGGCGAGGCTGGGAGTGAGGCGAGAGTGGGAGTGAGGCGAGGGTGAAGCAAGGGTGGGAGTGAGGCGAGGTGAAGCAAGGGTGGGAGTGAGACGAGGATGGAAGTGAGGCGAGGCTGGGAGTGAGGCGAGGCCGGGAGTGAGGCGAGACTGGGAGTAAGGCGATAGTGGGAGTGAGGCGAGAGTGAAGCAAGGGTGGGAGTGAGGCGAGGGTGAGGCTACACTCACCTAGTGAAGCCTCACCCAGTGAAGCCTCACCCAGTGAAGCAAGGGTGGGAATGAGGCGAGGGTGAAGCAAGGGTGGGAGTGAGGCGAGGGTGAAGCAAGAGTGGGAGTGAGGCTAGGGTCAACCAAGGGTGGGAGTGAGGCGAGGGTCAACCAAGGGTGGGAGTGAGGCGAGGGTGGGACTGAGGTGAGGGTGAAGCAAGGGTGGGAGTGAGGCAAAGGTAGGAGTGAGGCGACGGTGGAAGTGAGGTGAAGGTGGAGGGGAGGTGAGGGTGGGAGTGATGCAAGGGTGGGAGTGAGGTGAAGGGTGAGGCGATGAAGGGAGTGAGGCGAAGGTCAAGCAAGAGTAGGAGTGAGGAGAGTGTTGGGGTTAGATTAGGGATGGGGTTAAAGAGGTGGAGAAAAAGGGTGAGAAATACACTCAATCTACCTCGGCTTGTCTCCTTCCTTTCCCAGGGCAAATGAAAATGGATCAGGAAACTAAGACAAAACAAACAAGACACAGGAAGAAAGAGCTCAAAGCATTCAGGATGAGAAACAGAGAGTGAGAGATGAAATGAAAGACAGAAAGAGGCATCCCCAGACGTCATAGCTCTTACAGAGATGAAAGCGAGTTGATAGGAGAAGCAATATTCCAAAAAGAATATCAAGAGGTGAGCCAAGGAACAAGAAACAAAGGAGTGGAAGCAGTGGCACTGCAAATCGGATATCAGCGGTGTTTCGAAGAGATGCTATGTGTGAATAACGATGAGTCGAATGATCCCATAATGAGTACAAGCAAGACTGAGAGGCTAATTGGTTGTAACTATGACCACATTTTTTTTTTAAAGAGGTGGACCGGTAAGCCAGCGGAAGGCCTCGGCGGGTCATCATCTAAGAACCGCGTCAGAAAAAACTTGAATTGTTTCCTGACAAATCTTACCTAACTTAAGTAGGAAACCAGGTAATATCACTTATATCAAGATTGATGGGCTGAACACAACGACTCCAGGCTGAGGGACTGATTACCTCAAGCTACTCCTCATCTTCCACATTTCTCTGCATTGGACTGTAGAAGCCACTGGCTGGCGAAACGTTTCCAGAATAAAAATCCCAAATGTTGCCCAAGTGTCACATTTATCTAGGCAATATTAGTAATGATATACAACCCACCACCTAACAAGATCAACAGAGGAATATGAAGACAGTAAAACACACACACACAGAATTAAATAAAATAGAAAATTAAGAACCTGACTGACTGGGTCTGTTAACCCTTGTAAAAACCATAGCAACAAAAGAAATGCAAAACTCAAAGGTATTGCAAATAACTTCAGGTGACTGGATATTTTGTGTGTGTGTGTGTTTGTTTTGTTATTGAGTTGTGCATACGGGAAAAGATTTCAGCTCGTGATCCACCTCCTTCAATAAACATGTAGTTCGTCTCACTGTTTACTGCCCTTACGTTGAAGAATTGCCTGACGTCGCTGTGGCTCGTCTAGGTACTTACCTTTCCCTTTTGGCTCTTTGATCTCGTTTCTTATCTCAAACTCTTTTTCTCTGCCCAACTTACCCAAGCCTTACTATATCTTAGATATCGTGATCATATCTCACATCATTCTCGGTCCTGTGAATCAGGGTTCTTTCTCCTCAACTCATGTCTTTCACTATTATGACTATATAATGGGGGATTTTTTTTTTTAATCAGAAAAATCGGATGTTTCTCTAACAGGTATCATCATCACATGAAGACCTGCTTTATATAAGACAGATGCTTGTTGTACACCGCCGGGAAGATGCTTGGTGTGGTTAATCCAAATCCTATTTCTTGTTCGATCCCAGGTGTTTATTTTCATCTCTTATCTGGTACACTACTCCTGGTATTTTCCTCCCAGCTACCACCTTCATGTCTTTAAACTCGCTGCAGATTTTTGTTGGATTAAATGTATATTTGTAGTTCACTACTATTTAAGAGTTACTCTTAATTTCCTTATAATTTTACCATTTAGCATATATTTATAAGAAAGAATTCTGTGTTTGGTAGGTCATTAAGTCCTTTTTCGAATTCAAATGTTTTCTTTAACAATCAGGTAAAATATATGAAAATGTAGGTTTCTCCCTACAAGAGCGTAATCATCCTAAGACGGTCCCATGATTCAAGTTACAGGCATCTTGTGGGAGTTTGTGAAGGATTGCATATTTCAGATACCACTATCTGATACCAGCTACAGTTACCAGAAACCAGCAACTGGTGTCTCAGAAATCAGCTACTGGTATCTGAGACGTTATGGTTCACTAGAGGTGCCAATTCTGAGGTAAAATAGATCAGACTAACGGGAATCTGTATAAATATTAGTCCATCAGTCATATGCACAAAATTGCTGTTATCATTTCGTTGCTATTATTTTTGCAGGTGTTTCCACTGTGTTGCAAAAAAATAAGAGGAGGAAAGGGCTTTGTGACCTCACTGCATATCAAAATAAGCATGTGACATAGCTGGTGACCCAGTGTCTGGTAGCGCACCGTGTCACAACATTCATATAGCCTAAGAATATGCAGTTTGTCTAAGCACTTTTTCTTGCTTTATCTCCGTAATACATGCATTTTCAATTGATTTTTGAAGCATGATTGGGTAACTTTAAATCAATATTGATTTGCAAAAACGATTTCCATTCTACTCGAGTGAGTATTTGCCTCTGCATTTCCCGATCCAAATTTACATAAATGAGCCTGAGGGTTTTGAACTCCATGTTCTTGATCTACCAGTCAGGTATCTCATAAAAAGACAATATGCCAGAATGGAAACCTTCATTGGAAACATTACATCTATCATGTGTGATGAAAAATAACGGGGAAACCCGGTCATTCTTTGACCTTCCACGTAACTCCAATATAAAATAGGGTACCTGCATTTCGCGACTGCACCAAATTTTCTTCTGCAATATGCTATAAATCTATGCTGACGCAACAAACAACAGTGCTTGTCTTACATGTGAGGTGAACAGTGTTATGAATGCATCTTTTTTTTTAAGATTTTTTTAGGCCATTCTTACATTTGTTTCGCCGCTGATGTTATCTTGTTTGTTTGTGTTGGAGGCGAGAGGATCGCCCTCAAGCTCTTTCTCAACTCTACTCATTCATGCAGTACTCTGCCTCATGTCTTATACACACTGCTTTCATCCTCACCACCTTGCTTTTGTTGGACTGAATTTCAGTAGCCACGTGTGTGTACTTGCCTTTTTGTATTTACCTGTTTGTGGTTGCAGGGGTCGATTCACAGTTCTTACCCTGGTCGCAACTAGGTGCACTCTCTCCCTACTCCATAAGTTTTGTTGTACCTCTTCTCAAAGCTATGTATGAATCCAGTATTTTATATGTTGTTATCATGTCCTCCTATCCCTCTTGTCCTCCATTGTTGTTAGGTTGAGCTCTCTTAACCTCTACTCGTAGGACATACCCCTCAGCTCCGGAACTAGTTTTGTTGCAAACCTCTGCAATTTTTCTAATTTATTTACGTGTTTGACCAGCTGTGGGTTCCATACTGGTGTTGCATACTCCAGTAAAGGCTTGACATACATGGTGTACAGTGTCTTGAATGAATCCTTAGGTAGATGTAGAAACAATGTGTGTTTATGTGCGTCAGTGTGTACTCACCTAATTGTGGTTGCAGGGGTCGATTCATAGCTCCTGGTGTGTGTGTGTGTACTCACCTATTTGTGGTTGCAAGGGTCGATTCATAATGTAAAAATTAATAATTTTAACCAAAAGAACCATAGAAAACTTACCTAATCTTATTATAACAAGAGCAATTTAATTTAGCCTAATCCAGCTAAATATATTTTAGATAAGTTTACAATAATTTAATAATAAGCAAACACAATGAAGTATGTTTTTTTTTTCGTTAGATTCAGAATGATTTTTGCGAAATTATTGCATACACACGACTTTATATATATATAAAATATATATATATAATATATATATATATATATATATATACATATATATATATATATATATATATTATATATATATATATATATTATACAATATATATATATATATATATATATATATATATATATATATATATATATATATATATATATATATATATATATATATATATATATATATATATATATATATATACTGAACTTACCTTTATCTGAGAAATTTATAATTTTAAATTTGTTCGTACAATCCTGGTGGGGGGTAAAGCTTTATTTGGAATTGTTATTGTTCACGTCGTCTATACTTAAGACTCCCGAATAATGGAGGACAGGGTAACAAAACTGACCGAAGCTCAGTATGCCTCAGATCTTATCTGGCCTGAAGAAAAATATGTGATCAGTTTGTCTCCTTTCGGTTTCTTCTGGTGACAAATACTGGATACAATCCCTTCTTTTAACAATTCAGTGGCTTAAATTAGTGATCGATAATTCGGTAAAAACAGGTAAACTTCTTGACAGCTCGTCCGCTAAATTCAAAGATTTTTGCAACTCAGACAAAACTGGCAGTGAACTTGAGACGCTGCTGCACACAGCCCAGCAAACTTTTGACAAAGTTGTTTTGAAATGTCACGTAAAGTTCAGCAATTATTTTTTGACAACCTTCTTCACTTGTTTTCTTGACAACATGGAAAAGACAGGTTACAAAACCTAGCGTATATGGCAAAAGTTATTTAGAGTTTTGAATTAATCTCCAGTGTGTCAGCTCCACAGAGCTTAACGCACAAGGTCGAACCATTGACAATAAAACACCCTGAACACGACCTCTTCACTCCCTACAGAACCACAGTTACTCCAACTCCAAAAACAAAGGCGACAAACGCACCTTCAAAGCGCCACGCCAGAAAGTTGTGAATGCAAATTCCCTTTAGTGCTTTCCAGTGCCACAATAAATGAAACTGTCTTGATTAAGCAAGTAAAAGGCTTCATAACTGAACAAAGCAGCAACTATGCCAGAAACGTCGGAGATACTTTTCCCAGGGACCAGTCTCAGGCCTGAATAGTTATGAATTTATCATTTCTCACCCTGTCTCACATCTGTCATTTCAAGAACACAAGAAACTAATAGAGTCATTGTCTGATGGGGACTGAAAACACAATTTCAACGAAAACCACTCGTGAATTTCTGGGCTCTTGTAAGAGTTTTGAAGGTATTGATGCCCTTTGCTACGACGCACTTATGCCAGGCCACGTTTCTGTACTCAAAGCTGTGGAGATAAAGTATCGCAGGAGGATGGAGTCTGGGGAAGCAACATATCAAACACATTATCTTTTATTAAGATAAACTTTCTTAATTTTGTACATTATCATGCGTATAAGATGTCATGACGTTATCTGTCTGAAAAAAAAAAAAACATGAGCGGTTATCCTTCAGTGCAGCAGTACGCACATGACGTTTGCATAACGAAAATAATGGAAGTGCGTCATGATGCATGCAGTTTGAAAACACATTAAGTCTGAGTGACCAACGTGATGAGGGCGCAGTCACGGTCATAGTTTCAAATGAGGTACGTGGCCTAAAAAACAAAATGGAGAACTCTTGCCCTAAAGCAGCATCATCTTCATAGCTGCAGTTCCGCTGCTTTCAACGACCCTCCCTATATCCCCACTCTCCATCTTCTTCACTAGCTTTCTCCT
>WNWK01000304.1:280000-332500 GCA_009830355.1 Cherax destructor | reverse complement strand
TGTAGATGTAAAATAATTCTTTACAGGATAATTTAGATAAGTTGAGCACTGGAAGTGATAGATGATAGGATTTAATATGAAAAATACCTCGTACTGGAATGAAGGAAAGCGAAATCAGGCCTTACAAAAAATATAGAATGTTTGACAAATTTTTCAAAGCATCAGACAGAGAGAGGGAGACCCAGGAGTAATTGAAAATAATGTCACCCGAAGATCATATAAATGAAATTATAAGAAATTCATGTGATTCACTGGCGAATATAAAACAGGTTTCAAAAATGTGAAAGGAAAAATGCTAAACAAAACTGGTTTATTACACATATTTGGTCAAAATGCTGCGGTTTTGTGGTGGCCTCGTCTAGGAAAAAATAAATGTATTACAAAAAGTCCAAAGAGATACAAAGTGACTAGCAGTGTAAAAAATTATACAAGTTATGAGAAAAAGCAGCAAATAGTAAAGATGCCGAGGGTGGCTGATAACAGGAAAAGATTAGACAAGATAACCACATATAAGTTTATAAAAGGAGAAGAAAGAGCAGATAAAGAACATTTCTTAGCACATGCAACAGCGATAACGAGAGGCCAGTTGGAAAATAAGGAAAAATAGAAAAGAAAGAACAATAGCCTTTTTTACCCTGCAGAGTTATTCAATGGAATGATTTAATGAGGAATTATTAAGTGCTACAAACAGTGGAATTTTTCATGAAAACTTTATGAAAAAATATATTGAAAACGGCACACCATGAACACAGTTCAGACACTGTTGCTGCAAATACGTAATTAAAAATAGGTGATTACACTCAAAACCACACACACACACAGGAGCTATGACTCGACCCCTGCAACCACAACTAGGTGAGTACAACTAGGTGAGTGAGTACACACACACACACACCTGTAAAATAAAACCCTTTTAGCATTATATTTAAGAAACGCTCGTACTCCAAACCAGCACGTCACCGAGTTTGTCGCAGTGACACACACAGACACACACAAAAAATGAATCAGAAAATCCTGAAGAAATATGGGATCACATAAAGTGAGGCTTGGAATGAACAGCAGGGTGCGCGACGCGACGCTCAATACCACATCAGGGGGAAGGGGAGGGATTTGAAGGGGGGTAGGAAGAGAGTGAATTTTTTTCTTTTTAATTAGTTTGTCATGAGATACAGTGTGTGGGGTACGGGAAAGAGGAGGTGGTCTTCAGTTTTCTATTTTTTTTTTTTACAGAGGAATGATTTACATACACACATATATATATATATATATATATATATATATATATATGTCGTGCCGATTAGGTAAAACTTGCGATTTTGGCTTAAATAGCAACGCTCACCTTGCCATATAAGACAAGTGAAAATTTGTGTATGGAATAATTTCGCTAAAATCATTCTGAACATAACGAAAAAAATATATTTCATTGTGTTTGTTTATTATTAAATTAATGTTATCGTATCTAAAATATATTTAGTTGGGTTAGGCTAAATTAAATTGCGCTTGTTGTAATAAGGTTAGGTAGGTTTTCAAAGTTTCTCTTGGTACAAAATTATAAATTCTTACATTAACATAAATGAAAAAAAATATATCTTAAAACGTATAAGAGAAAATTTTAGAAAGGACTTAATTTTAGATGAGTTCTTGCTAATTGACCAGTTTTACCTAATCGGCACGACTATATATATATATATATATATATATATATATATATATATATATATATATATATATATATTTGTGTGTGTGTGTTGTGTGTGTGTGTGTGTGTGTGTGTGTGTGTGTGTGTGTGTGTGTGTGTGTGTTTGTGATTACCAAAACTATTATCAAGAAGGCTGAGGAGAGGTTGTTGAGGTGGTTTGGACATGTAGAGAGGCTGTAAGGAAATAGAATGACTTCGAAAGGGCATAAATCTGTAGTGGAGGAAAGGATGTGTAGGGGCCGACCTACGAAAGGTGGGAGGGAGGGGGTAAAGGAGGTTTTGTTTGCGAGGGGCTTGGGCTTCCAGCAAGCGTGCGTGAGCGTGTTAGATAGGAATGAATGGAGACAAATGGTTTTTAGGACTTGACGTGCTGTTGGAGTGTGAGCAATGTAACATTTATGAAGGGATTCAGGGAAAGCGGCAGGCCGGACTTTAGTCCTGAAGATGAAGGAGGGGTGTTAATGTTGCAGTTTTATAACTGTAAACACCCCTCTGGCAAGACAGTGATGGAGTGAATGATGAAAGTATTTCTTTTTTGGGCCACCTTGCCTTGGTGATAGACGACCGATGTGTTAAAAATAATAATAACAATATATATATATATATATATATATATATATATATATATATATATAATCATTCCTAATAAGCCGAAATGGTCAGTTAGATATGTCCTAAAAATTGTACTTTTCCCGAATTATCTCTCTTGTTTTATTTATTTTCCATTGAATATAGTGTAAACGAAATGGGGAGGAAGAGGTTTACCTAATTTAGAAACTCCACCTAACAATTTTTTTCTTTAGCCAAATTCTGCCAGTTTTATTTTTTTTATTAACACATCGGCCGTCTCCCACCAAGGCAGATAGTCTTACCCGATCCCCGTCCACTTGAATTCTCATCATTAGCTTGACGTCGTCTGTAAACAGGGACACACTGAATACAACCCTTTTTTCATGTCATTCACATATACCAGAAGCAGCAGCGGCCCTAGAACTGACAATTGTGGAACCCCGTTCGACACATGCTCCCACTTTCACACCTCGCCAAGTACCATCATTATTTTCCTTCCTTACAGTCTAAGTTGTGTACCCACCTTTTAGTGGTTCCAGGGGTCGAGTCATAGCTCCTTGCCCCGCCTCTTCACTGATCGCTACTTGGTCCTCTCTCTCCCTGCTCCATTAGCTTTATCAAACCTCGTCTTAAAACTATGTATGGTTCCTGCCTCCACTACGTCACTTTTAGGATATTCCACTTCCTGACAACTCTATGACTGAAGAAATACTTCCTAACATCTCTTTGACTCATCGGAGTCTTCAACTTCCAACTGATTTTGTGTCCCATCTCTGGAACATCCTGTCCTTGTGCACCTTGTCAATTACTTGCAGTATTTCATAGGTCGTAATCATGTCTCCCCTAACTCTCTTGTCCTCCAGTGTTGTCAGGCCGATTTCCCTTAACCTTTCTTCGTAGGACAATTCCCTTAGCTGTGAGACTAGTTTTGTTGCAAACCTTTGCACTCTCTAATTTCTTAACGTGCTTGATCAGGTTTGGGTTCCAAACTGATGCTGCATACTCCAGTATGGGCCTGACGTACCCGGTGTACAGAGTCTTAAACGATTCCTTACTGATGTATCGGAACGCTATTCTTATGTTTGCAAGGCGCCCATATGCTGCATCAGTTATCTGGGTGATGTGCGCCTCAAGAGATTTTCTCGGTATTACACTCACCCCAAGATCCTTTTCCTTGACTGAGGTTTGCAGTCTTTGGCCACATAGACTATTCTCTGTTTGCGGTTTTCTTTGCCCTTCCCTGATCTTCATGACCTTGCATTTGGCGGTGTTAAATTCAAAGAGGCAGTTGCCTATGTGCCTTACCTGCCAACCTGTTGGTATTGAATACCATTTTGATATTCACCATGACTCGTTGTTGCCTCCCTGTCAGATATTCTGTGATTCACTGCAGTGCCTTTCCTCTTATGACGTGCCTGATCCTCTAATTTTTGCATTAAACCTCTTTTGAGGAACTGTGTCGAATGCCTTCTTGCAGTCCAAGAAAATGCAGTCTACTATCCCCTCTCTCTCGTGTCTTACTTCCGTTACCTTGTCATAAAACTCCAGTAGGTTTCAGACACAGGATTTTCCTTCAGTGAAACCTTACTGGTTGTCGTGTATAAGCTTGTGTGGTTTCTAGGTGTTCCACCACTCTCCACATGACAATCTTCTCCATGATTTTGCATAGTATACACGTCAGTGATACAGGTCTTTAGTTTAATGCCTCGTGTCAGTCTCCTTTCTTAAAAATTGAGACTACATTTGCCATCTTCCATACCTCAGGTAGTTGCCGAGTTTCAATGGATGTGTTGAATATTTATGTTAGTGGCACACACAGCATCTCTGCTCCCTCTCTAAGGACCCACGGAGAGATGTCCGGTCCCACCGCCTTTGAGGTATGATGTTCACATAGCAGCTTCATCACCTCCTCGGTTGTGTGAATTTCATCCAGAACTTGTTGGTGAATCCCTTGTTGTTGTACTCCCTATTCTGACTTCCTGGAGTCCTTCCTGTCTCCACTGTGAATACTTCTTTAAATCTCATGTTGAGCTCCTCCCATACCTCTTGGTCGTTTCTTGTGAACTCCCCACCTTCCTTCCTCAGCCTGATTACCTGGTCCTTGACTGTTGTTTTCCTCCTGATGTGGCTATAAAACAGCTTCTGGTCAGACTTGGCTCTTCACTGGCAGTTACTCGGTCACTCCACCCACTCCATGAGCTTTATCATACCTCTCCTTAAAGCTGTGTATGGATCCTGCCTCCACTACATAACTTCCGAGACTATTCCACTTCCTGACAACTCTGTGACTGAAGAAATACTTCCTAACATCCCTGTGGTTCATCTGAGTCTTCAACTTCCAACTGTGACCCATTGTTGCCGTGTCACATCTCTGGAACATCCTGTCTCTGTCCACCTTGCCGATTCCTCTCAGTATTTTATATGTCGTTATCATATCCCCCTATCTCTCCAGTCTTCCAATGTCGTTAGGTCGATTTCCCTTAACCTCTCATCGTAGGACATACCCCTTAGCTCCGGGACTAGTCTTGTTGCAAGCTTTGCACTTAATCTAGTTTCCTTACATGCTTGGCTAGGTGAGGGTTCCAATCTGGTGCTGCATACTTTAATATGGGCCTAACGTACACAGTGTACAGGGTCCTGAATGACTCCTTATTAAGATGTCGGAATGCTGTTCTTAGGTTTGCCAGGCGCCAATATGCTGCAGCAGTTTAGTTGATATGCGCCTCAGGAGATGTGCTCGGTGTTATACTCACCCCAAGATCCTTTTCCTTGAGTGAGGTTTGTAGGCTCTGGCCCCCTTAGCCTGTACTCCGTCTGTCTTCTTTGCCCTTCCCCAATCTTTATGACTTTGCACTTGGAGGGGTTGAACTCCAGGAGCCAGTTGCAGGACCAGGCCTGCATCCAGGCCTGGTCCTCGTCCGATTGATTTTTTCTCATCAACTTCACATCATCTGCAAACATGGAGACTTCGGAGTCTATTCCTTCTGTCGTGTCGTTCACAAATACCAGAAACAGCACCGGTCCAAGAACTGATCCCTATGGCACCTCGCTCGTTACAGGCGCCCACTCTGATACCTCGCTCTACCCACTTCTATCTCTCTTGTCTTACTGCCGTCACCCTGTCATAGAACTCCAGTAGGTTTGTGAGTGTGTGTGTGTATGTGTGTGTGTGTGTGTGTGTGTGTGTGTGTGTGTGTGTGTGAGTGTGTGTGCGCGTGCGTGTGTTTTTTGTCGTGTCTATTAAACTGAAGTGGTCAATTAAGCTGAACTGCCCTAAAAAATTACTTTTTTCTGAAATTTTCTCCTTTGAACATATATTTTTTCGTTTAAAATGGTGTAAAAATTTCGAGTTTTGCACATAACATAACTCAAGACATCTCACCCATCCTGGCTATAATGCACATAATTTATGTTAGCCTAATTTTACTGAACATAGCATGGATGAGATCATAATTAATATTAATTTAAAATCAAATGTTAATTTAAAATCAAATATTAATATTAATTTAAAACTAATTTAAAATCGAGAATGTCGAGTTTTTCCTGAAGTTTATTGTGAGGGTAAAGTTCAATATATAGGAGAAGGGAAAAGAGGAATGTCTGGTGATAGTAGTTTGAGCGTCTATCTCCCGCTATCCCTCCCCCATCCTTTCTACACCCGGTGAGAGGTAACTTCTGCGCCTCCAACCAGTGGAGAAATCACTTCACAAGCTGTAAGTATGCGTTCCGCTCCTGTACAATTTATTCTATTTTTAGTTTGTCTTAATAAGAGCTTCACTCTTATTTAAGGCTGTACACTTGTGTTTATTCCAGCCTTGCTTTGAATTAAGTCATTTTGCACTCTCTCACCATTTATTTTAAAGGTCATACGCCTATGATCGTGGGAGTGATTTAGCGAGCAGGTTATAACTATTTATTTCCTCATTTTAGCCTTGTTTTGTCAGCGAGGTGTCATCCGATACGGGCGAGGTTACGATAAGGACAACAAGGATCTGGCAAAGATCCAGAGTACTTAATTGGCGAATCCACATACCCTGAGTAGACTCCAACTTTCCACTCTTAACCGATCATCCCAGCCAGCTACACACCCAGCTACCCAGTGTAACTACGCCAGTGTTCCTGGTGTCTTGTCGGGCTACTCGAAATCTTCAACACTGTGGTAATAAAAGTGGCTATTCAACGTCTTCACACTGTGGTGATCAGAGGATAAGTTTACCTGTTGGCAGAATCGTATAGTGGAAACCGTAGTTTATGTCCAGAACATCGGCACAACACGCAACACTTTGTGTATAAATTTGCTTCAGCACGACATATATCTATAGAAAAGAGAGAATGAGCGTGGTACTACTGGATCCGCAATAAAGTATTTGATTTACTCTAAATGAAAGGCTTCCTTGTAGGAAGCAATGCACCTCACCACTGCTACAAATGTTTGTTTCCCCTGTACCCCACCTGTGTCACATAGTAAAGATACCTAGGTGTTGCACTCGTGGCTAATTCCTCACCCAGTTCCTGCCTCAACAAATTACTCTCCATTTTCCCACCCCTGCCTCAAGGTATTGTACGGAAGTACCCAACCCTTCTCCGAAATCTATACTACTGTATCCAGCCCCTGCCACTAAAATCTGTACTCCAGTATCGAACCCCTGCCACTAAAATCTGTACTCCAGTAACCAGCCCCTGCCACTAAAATCTATACTTCAGTAACCAGCCCCTGCCAGAAAAAGTTATACCACCTGCCATATTCATAAGCATATTGAAACAGAGTGACAGTCGCAAAGATCTGAACGTTTCCTGGTCATACTGACTACCTCGTTGCCAGACATATTGCGACCGTTTGATCTAATTTACTTAATTGTGGTTAAATATTCCTTTTTTATAGGTTAGTATAACCTAACTCAACCCTGCCAAGCAAAAAAAACTAGCATTTACGACGGAGAAAAAGTACCGTAGTTACATTCGGACAGGTTCAACCAGCGTATTCTCTGCTAACATACGCTGCTTCATTACCATTGTTCAGCTCACACACAATTTCGTAAACACTCATCACCTTGTTATAACTGCTGAACTGGAAATATTTTTTCATGACAGGATACTAGAGAACTTTTGTAAAATTAATGGCTGTACTTCACGGATGCTGCGAGACCAGCGAGATGGTGTTGTTGAGTGTCCTAATAAGCGTATACTTCCCCAGCTCATTAATGGCATTCCTAATCACGTGAATTTTAGAATTTCTAAAGAGTACAGTGGTCAGACATTCGTGTTAAAGGTAAATCCCAGTACATTGACATCAGTGGTATAGTAATTACTAGATTTAAAGGTCAGAAACATAAAGGAAGAGGCGAAAATCTAATGTTTAGTCATCAGTGGTTAAAGGAAGAAACACTGTACAGACATCAGTGGTTAACTTAAGTTCTATTGTGCAGATTGATTAAGTGAAGACCCTATGAAGCTCACAAGGAGAAATGCAAACTTCCCTCTTCTGCAACGTACTGTATATGTTGCTGACATGTTGAAAAATGGCTAAATTATCCGGTTCATAACTTATTGCCCTCTAGTGTTCGATGACCCTTGTAGATATTGTTCGACCTGTCTGCCCTATATACTTGGTTGCAGTCTTTACATGGTATCTAGTAAACTCCTGGTGTGTCTTGAGTAGCTGAATCTTTGTGTTTCTTGGAAAACAGATTCCCTAGTTTGTTAGGATGGAACGTGATTATGTTGGTTACTTTGTTGAGACGACTGCACGTACTTTGGTGGCAGGGTATATGAGTTGAGATCTGCTGGATGGAGTTGAGTTTTTGGGAACTACGTTTTTGTATATTCAATCGTCTCATCAAAGTGACCAACATTATTACGCTCTATCCTAACTAGGGAATCTCTTTTCTATGAAACACAAGCATTCTGCTACTCAAGACACACCAGGAGTTTACCAGATACCATGTAAAGACTGCAACAAAGTATACATTGATCAAACAGGCCGAATACTATATACGAGGATCATCGAGCACTAGAGGGCAATAAGTAATGCACAGGATAATTCGGCCATTTTTCAACATGTCAGCATCAGTGATTACAATATTCATTGGGAAACTGTCACTGACAAACACAAATCACACTGACAAACACAAATCACACTGCAGCTACAAACGCAAAATCATAGAATCTGCCCTCGCAGCTACCACACCGGATTTCAGCATCTCACAGGTACAATATAAACCATTTCAAAATTCACCATCAAGAAGTGCATACCAGCACCCATTCTAATACAGAACGCCAACACAAGATCGGGAATCACACATCACAAAGGAACTTCCTACCCATATTTAAAGCTTCACCACAGGTTCAGTCTTCTGTATTTGACACGTTTCCCCACCCGCCACTACCTTGCTGGAGGTGAGGTGCAAACTTCCCTACTTTCCTTTCACTTATATATCAGCTGAAGAGCATTCCAGAAGGGGACCGAAATATACAAATCAATTAATCTTCTCAGTTTCTGTTGCTATGTGGGTTAATATTAAACAATGACAAGTGTTCATTATACTATAGTTATTCACACACACACACACTATATATATATATATATATATATATATATATATATATATATAGATGGGGTCCACCTCTGGTGTCAATTGTGGGACCCATTGCCTCGGAGAAGTGGATAAAAAGACTTCAAGGAATAATATTTAGATTTCTTTCTGAAGCCATTTGAATATTCCACTTCCCCTACCACCCCATCTTTTTTTTTTTTTTACAAACTTTATTTCAAGACAAAATACAATGGGGAGTAAAACAACATAGATAACTCAGAGCTACATGTCAAATACTTGTCCAACTCCCGGCAGTATATATATATATATATATATATATATATATATATTATATATAACGAAACTGCGTGGCAATTGATCCCACTCCCGGCGAGCTCGATGTTAACCATTACACCACTAATTGGTGGTGTAATAGTTAGAGCATCACGAACGTTTTCTGCCTTTCCACGGGGCGGGACAAGGTGACGCGGGATCAAGTCTCGGCCTGCCGCGTGTTTCGTTAATGATTTAAAAATCACTTGTTACGTGATTTCATATATATATATGACAGCAACCACCCAGGGAGGTACTACCGT
This sequence comes from Cherax destructor, assembly GCA_009830355.1. NCBI lineage: Eukaryota > Metazoa > Arthropoda > Malacostraca > Decapoda > Parastacidae > Cherax > Cherax destructor. The sequence continues at coordinate 323,102 of WNWK01000304.1, read as the reverse complement.
CCTGCCAGGTGACTGTGAAACAGAAACCTGAAACTGTTTTACATGATGGTAGGATTGCTGGTGTCTTTTTTCTGTCTCATAAACACGCTGGATAACAGGTATATCTAGCTACTTCTACTTACACTTTAGGTCACACTACACTGGCATACACATGCATATATATACATACACACATCTAGGTTTTTCTTCTTTTTCTTAATAGCTCTTGTTCTTTTTATTTTCTCTATTGTCCATGGGGAAGGGAAAAGAATCTTTCCTCCGTAAGCAATGCGTGTCGTATGAGGCGACTAAGATGCCGGGAGCAATGGGCTAGTAACAGGCTCCTGTACAAATCTACTAAAAACGAGAAGAAGAAAAACTTTATAAAACTGGGTTGTCTGAATGTGCGTGGATGTAGTGCGGATGATAAGAAAGAGATGATTGCCGATGTTATGAATGAAAAGAAGTTGGATGTCCTGGCCCTAAGCGAAACAAAGCTGAAGGGGGTAGGCGAGTTTCAGTGGGGAGAAATAAATGGGATTAAGTCAGGAGTATCTGAGAGAGTTAGAGCTAAGGAAGGGGTAGCAATAATGTTGAAGGATCAGTTATGGAAGGAAAAGAGGGAATATAAATGTGTAAATTCAAGGATTATGTGGATTAAAATAAGGGTCGGATGCGAAAAGTGGGTCATAATAAGCGTGTATGCACCTGGAGAAGAGAGGAGTGTAGAGGAGAGAGAGAGATTTTGGGAGATGTTAAGCGAATGTATAGGAACTTTTGAACCAAAAGTTATAGGTAATACATATTTTAAGAAAAAGAGGATAAATAAGTATACAAGATATGATGTAGGGCGTAATGACAGTAGTTTGTTGGACTATGTATTGGTAGATAAAAGACTGTTGAGTAGACTTCAGGATGTACATGTTTATAGAGGGGCTACAGATATATCAGATCACTTTTTAGTTATAGCTACAGTGGGAGTAAAAGGTAGATGGGATACAAGGAAAATAGAATCAGTAAGTAAAAGAGAGGTGAAGGTTTATAAACTAAAAGAGGAGGCAGTTAGGGTAAGATATAAACAACTATTGGAGGATAGATGGGCTAGTGAGTGTGTAGGCAATGGGGTCGAAAATGTATGGGGTAGATTTAAAAATGTAGTGTTAGAGTGTTCAGCAGAAGTTTGTGGTTACAGGCGAGTGGGTGCGGGAGGGAAGAGGAGCGATTGGTGGAATGATGATGTAAAGAGAGTAGTAAGGGAGAAAAAGTTAGCATATGAGAGGTTTTTACAAAGTAGAAGTGATGCAAGGAGGGAAGAGTATATGGAGAGAAAAAGAGAGGTTAAAGAGTGGTGAAGCAATGTAAAAGAGAGCAGATGAGGAGTGGGTGAGATGTTATCAGCATTTTTTGTTGAAAATAAGAAAAAGTTTTGGAATGAGATTAATAAGTTGAGGAAGCCTAGAGAACAAATGGATTTGACAGTTAAAAATAGGAGAGGAGAGTTATTAAATGGAGAGTTAAAGGTATCGGGAAGATGGAGAGAATATTTTGAGGATTTGTTAAATGTTGATGAAGACAGGAAGCTGTGATTTCGTGTGTAGGGCAAGGAGGAATAACATCTTGTAGGAGTGTGGAAGAGCCAGTTGTGGGTGTAGGAAAGTTCGTGAGGCAGTGGGTAGAATGAAAGGGGGTAAGGCAGCTGGGATTGATGGGATAAAGATAGAAATGTTAAAAGCAGGTGGGGATATAATTTTGGAGTGGTTGGTGCTATTATTTAATAAATGTATGGAAGAGGGTAAGGTACCTAGGGATTGGCAGAGAGCGTGTATTGTTCCTTTGTATAAAGGCAAAGGGGACAAAAGAGAGTGCAAAAATTATAGGGGAATAAGTCTGTTGAGTGTACCTGGTAAAGTGTATGGTAGAGTTATTATTGAAAGAATTAAGAGTAGAACAGAAAGCAGGATAGCAGATGAACAAGGGGCTTTAGGAAAGGTAGGGGTGTGTAGACCAAGTGTTTACAGTGAAACATATAGGTGAAAAGTATTTGGATAAGGGTAAAGATGTTTTGTGGCATTTATGGATTTGGAAAAGGCGTATGATAGGGTAGATAGGGGGCAATGTGGCAGATGTTGCAGGTGTATGGAATAGGAGGAAGGTTACTGAAAGCAGTGAAGAGTTTTTATGAGGATAGTGAGGCTCAGGTTAGAGTGTGTAGGAGGAAGGGACTATTTCCCAGTAAAAGTGGGCCTTAGACAAGGATGTGTGATGTCACCGTGGTTGTTCAATATATTTATAGATGGGGTTGTAAGAGAAGTGAATGCGAGGGTCTTGGCAAGAGGTGTTGGGCTAAAAGATAAAGAAGCAAATACAAAGTGGGAGTTGTCACAGTTGCTTTTTGCTGATGACACTGTGCTTTGGGAGATTCTGAAGAGAAGCTGCAGAGGTTGGTGGATGAATTTGGTAGGGTGTGTAAAAGAAGAAAATTGAAAGTGAATATAGGAAAGAGTAAGGTGATGAGGATAACAAAAAGAATAGGTGACGAAAGATTGGATATCAGATTGGAGGAGAGAGTATGGAGGAGGTGAATGTATTCAGATATTTGGGAGTGGACATGTCGGCGGATGGGTCTATGAAGGATGAGGTGAATCATAGAATTGATGAGGGGAAAAGGGTGAGTGGAGCACTTCGGAGTCTGTGGAGACAAAGAACCTTGTCCATGGAAGTAAAGAGGAATGTATGAGAGTATAGTTATACCAACGCTCTTATATGGGTGTGAAGCATGGGTGATGAATGTTGCAACGAGGAGAAGGCTGGAGGCAGTGGAGATGTCATGTCTGAGGTCAATGTGTGGTGTGAATATAATGCAGAGAATTCGGAGTTTGGAAATTAGGAGGAGGTGCGGATTACCAAAACGATTGTCCAGAGAGCTGAGGAGGGGTTGTTGAGGTGGTTTGGACATGTAGAGAGAATGGAACGAGACAGAGTGACTTCGAGAGTGTATAAATCTGTAGTGGAGGGAAGGCGGGGTAGGGGTCGGCCTAGGAAAGGTTGGAGGGAGGGGTAAAGGAAGTTTTGTGTGCGAGGGCTTGGACTTCCAGCAAGCATGTGTGAGCGTATTTGATAGGAGTAAATGGAGGCATATGGTTTTAATACTTGACGTGCTGTTGGAGTGTGAGCAAAGTAACATTTATGAAGGGATTCAGGAAACCGGCAGGCCGGACTTGAGTTCTGGAGATGGGAAGTACAGTGCCGGCACTCTGAAGGAGGGTGTTAATGTTGCACTTTTATAACTGTAGTGTAAAGCACCCTTCTGGCAAGACAGTGATGGAGTGAATGATGATGAAATTTTTCTTTTCGGGCCACCCTGCCTTGGTGGGAATCGGCCGATGTGTTAATAAAAAAAAAAAAAAAAAAAAAATATATATATATATATATATATATATGTCGTGCCGATTAGGTAAAACTTGCGATTTTGGCTTAAATAGCAACGCTCACCTTGCCATATAAGACAAGTGAAAATTTGTGTATGCAATAATTTCGCCAAAATCATTCTGAACATAACGAAAAAATATATTTCATTGTGTTTGTTTATTATTAAATTAATGTTAACGTATCAAAAATATATTTAGTTGGGTTAGGCTAAATTAAATTGCGCTTGTTGTAATAAGGTTAGGTAGGTTTTCAAAGTTTCTCTTGGTACAAAATTATAAATTCTTACATTAACATAAATGAAAAAATATATCTTTAAACGTATAAGAGAAAATTTTAGAAAGGACTTAATTTTAGATGGGTTCTTGCTAATTGACCAGTTTTACCTAATCGGCACGACATATATATATATATATATATATATATATATATATATATATATATATATATATATATATATATATATATATATATACATAGATAAAGCAAATATCGCAAACCAAGCGATACAAAATAGAAGATAGAATGATAGCTCTAGGCCTTTCGAGTTGCAATCAACACATCATCAGGAGTTTGCAATGATGATGTGTTGATTGCACCACGAAAGGCCTAGAGCTATCATTCTACTCTCCCCGTGGTTGTTTTGCATATATACATATGTATGTATGTATTACGAACGCTTCTTGTGAGTGGCTTCAGACATGAAATGAAGATATGTCCTAAGTTAAAAAAAAAGGTTTGGGATGGTTTTTAGAGTGCTGATAATATCAGGTTTAGTAGTTCTTGTGGTATGCAATTTTCTAAGAAGATTCATCACTTCGTCCTACGAAGCCTGGATGCTGTCCAGCTTTATCTGACACTCTCAACCTCTTGTGTTTATGCGGGCTGTTCCTGTCTTCTCAGTGAATATATGCTTCCTTATGTCTTCCACTCAGTTCCTCACATCCTTCCTTGTGTTGCTCTCTTGTTAGTATTCCGTCTATTGCTGTCCTTGGTATACGATGGCATTTCAATTTCAGTTCTGCTTTTGCATTTTTCGCTATGAAACTCTTGAATTATTCTTCAGCCTCTCTTCGAATATTGGATTTTTTGTATCTTTAGCTAAATCTTTGTTTCTGTTATCCTACTTGCTTATTTTTTTTTGTATGTTATTTTAATGTTTGCTTTGACTTCTGACAGTTTCTATGAAGTCAATGACACCCTCAGATTTTCCCATTTCTTTTTTACTTGGTTTGACCGGTGTGTATATGTGGTGGTGGTGGGTGGGTGTACTGGTGGGGAGGGTATGTGGTGGTGGGTGAGTGTGTAGTGGTGGGTGAGTGTGTAGTAGTGGTAGGTGATTGTGTGTGTGGTGGTGGGTTAGTGTGTGGTGGTGGGGAGTGTGTGGTGGTGGTGGGGGAGTGTGTGGTAGTGGTGGGGAGTGTGTGGTAGTGGTGGGGAGTGTGTGGTGGTGGTAGGGATTGTGTGGTGGTGGTGGGGGAGTGTGGTGGTGGTGGTGGGGGAGTGTGCTTAGTGGGGGTGTGGTGGTGATGGGTGAGCGAGTGATGGTGGGGTGAGTGTGTGGTGGTGGAGGGTGAGTGTGTGGTGGTGGTGGGGAGTGTGTGGTGGTGGAGGATGAGTGTGTGGTGGTGGAGGATGAGTGTGTGGTAGTGGAGGGTGAGTGTGTGGTGGTGGTGGGGAGTGTGCTTAGTGGGGAGGGGGTGATGGGTGAGCGAGTGATGGTGGGGGTGAGTGTGTGGTGGTGGAGAGCGTGTGGTGGTGGAGAGCGTGTGGTGGTGGGGGGAGTGTGGTGGTGGAGAGTGAGTGTATGGTGGTGGTAGTGGGAGTGTGTGGTGGTAGAGGGTGAGTGTGTGTTTGTAGAGGGTGAGTGTGTGATGGTAGAGGGTGAGTGTGTGATGGTAGAGGGTGAGTGTGTGATGGTAGAGGGTGAGTGTGTGATGGTAGAGGGTGAGTGTGTGGTGGTAGAGGGTGAGTGTGTTGGTAGAGAGTGAGTGTGTGTTGGTAGAGGGTGAGTGTGTAGTGGTAGAGGGTGAGTGTGTGTTGGTAGAGGGTGAGTGTGTGGTGGTGAAGTTAATGTGTATTGGTGGGGTTAGTGCGTGGTGGTGGGGTGAGTGTGGTGGTGGGGTGAATGTGTGGTGGTGGTGAGGTGAATGTGTGGTGGTGGAGGGTGAGTATGTGGTGATTGGGTTAGTGTGTGGTGAAGGGGGGTGTGGTGGTGGGGAGTGTGTGGTGGTGTAGGGTGAGTATGTGGTTGTGGGGTTAGTGTGTGGTGGTAAGGGAAGTGTGTGGTGGTAAGGGAAGTGTGTGGTGGTGGGGTTAGCGTGTGGTGGTGGGGGAGTGTGGTGGTGGGGCTAATGTGTGGTGGCCCAAATGTGGGCCTCATGATAGATGTGGCCCTCATGATAGATGTGGCCCTCATGATAGATGTGGCCCTCATGATAGATGTGACCCTCATGACAGATGTGACCCTCTATCCTGTGGGTTCTTGGGAGATTAATAATGGTTATAGAGAAACACTCTGGTAGGTTGGTGACGATAGTGTGTTGTGGTGGGGGAGTGTGTGGTGGTGGGGCGAGTTTGTGGTAGTGGGGGAGTGTGTGGTAGGGTTAGTGTGTGGTGGTGCGGTGAGTGTGTGTGGTGGTGGGGTGAGTGTGTGTGGTGGTGGGGTGAGTGTGTGTTGGTGGTGGAGGTGAGTGTGTGGTGGTGGTGGGGTGAGTGTGTGTTGGTGGTGGAGGTGAGTGTGTGGTGGTGGTGGAGGTGAGTGTGTGGTGGTGGGGGAGTGTGTGGTGGTGGGGTGAGTGTGTGTTGGTGGTGGAGGTTTGTGTGTGGTGGTGGTGGAGGTGAGTGTGTGGTGGTGGGGTAGTGTGTGGTTGTGGGGTTAGTGTGTAGTGGTGTTGTTAGTGTGTGGTGGTGGGGTTAGTGTGTAGGGGTGGGGTGAGTTTGTGGTGGTGGTGGTGAGTGTGGTGGGGAGTGTACGTGGCAAAATATAAGCACATGCAGGAAGCCCCACATGGGTACCTGGTCGCTATCCACGCACTTACCTGTATTAAATTTGATATATCTCTCTCTCTCTCTCTCTCTCTCTCTCTCTCTCTCTCTCTCTCTCTCTCTCTCTCTCTCTCTCTCTCTCTCTCTCTCTCTCTAACTTACTACCCTACTCATTTCTTATCAATTGTGGGTCAACTGACTCTGTAATTAGGGACAGCCGTGATAACTTTCTTTTAGACAATACTATTTTAACTTAAAAAAATCAACATGGTTCTCGCAGTAAAAGATACAGTAACTGGAGTTTTTCACCTACAATTACAAAAAATCATTTAACATAATCCCCACAGACTGTACCCTGACCTCAAGAAGAATTTTGCTGAAGTACCGCATCGAAAATAAATTTGCAGTTCACGCCATATCGGGCAGCAAACAGAGCTGATTCAGTGATTGGCTCTCAGACATTAGTGAATGGTTGTAAATTGTTAAGTGTCTGAGTAGAGAAACATGGCGAGTGGGGTCCCTCAGGGTCGGTCCTTGGCCAAGTTCTATTTTTAATAGTCCTCAATGATCTAGGATTGGAGCTAACCTCCGTAATTGCAATGATTGCAAATGACACAAATTCCGGTTGAAACGAGGCATGCTTGACCGAATGTTCAGCTCTCCAGAGAACTAGACAGATTACCGAAGATTTTCTGAAGAGTATGGGATAAATTTCAATGTACTTTGGTCTTAAAAAAATATATACGTATATCTAGGATGGGGTCCACCTTTAGTGCAAATTGTGGTGACCCATAGCCTCCAAGAAGTAGATAAGTAGACTTTGGGGAAAGCTTTTTGGATTTTTTTTCATGAAGCCATTTGAATATTCAACTTCTCTTACATTTTATTATCTGATATGGTACATAAGGCATAAAAGAGACATTGATGGTAAAGATATGGCATATACAATTCATTAAGTTTGAAGGATACATTACAAGTGCATAATGCTACTTTCTAGTCAAAACGTTCATTACAAAAATCTTATACAGCTCCTGGGAGATATCAGAGACAAAGGAAGAAATCCATGGAACAGCCATAAACATTAATCTGAAGTACGCTTAGCAATATCTTCCTGCAAGCAGCACAGCCAACAGGGCTTCATATCGATAAATTTCTAGCAAAATCCACCTAAACATTATTAACACTTTTCGACGTACTTGCCAGTCACTACGTTTACGTACTGGCCAGTTCTGGCTAATTGGTTATATGATATACGTAGATAAAGTTATGATGCCACAGAAAGCATCATGAGTCGTAGCCTCATTAAGGACGAACCCATAAAAAGAAAGACTTAATTCACTCAGCTTGTTTTCGTTCAGACAACAGAGACTTCAGGGAAACCTAAACAAACTTATAAAAGATAAAACAAGTTGTATATACTCAGACATGACCTACTGAAGTGTAATGTGAAACTAACATGAATCTACTTGTGATACTTGTATTAAAGTCTGTTGTATGAGGTTCAACACGAATATGAGTAAGAGCGTCTTTTTCGAAAAAGCGTTACAGACCATAGAAATACTCTTGCCATGGTAGATGAGGAGGCTAAATCAACTAAATCTTTCATCAAGCGGATGGACGAAAACTTAGAAAGCATAGGATTATTCTAGTCAAAGTATTTACCATGCAGTGGCCACTGATATCCTAGGATTTGCTCCCAAACTGCGTAGGATATCATGATTCTTCACGTTCACCTGTACTACCACCGTTTCTTAATGTAAAACTAGTAGAACCACTAGTAGAACCCTAGTAGAACCACTATTAGAACCACTAGTACACACATCTCTAGGGGTGGTAGTAGGATAACGCAAGTAGCTGCGGTAGTTAATATTGTACAATAAAGGTAGTATGCATCTCCTGCCTTATATTCACTCTCTCCTCTCCTATAAATTTCATGCTTTCTCCAATACTGAATGTTATATTTTTCTCATCTTTTCCATGCCTCCAGTGACGAGAGAGGAGAGGGTAGGGAGAGAGCCATATGCTATTCTATTCTTGCTTCAACAACCTAGATAATAGCAGTCCTAAAACAAGATCGAAGTAGATAGTTCAGCAGCAGATTTCCTCGGCGTACTATCTAATCACTCCTGCCATCTGCTTTTTATTATGTATTTTTTCACCCCCTCCCCCTCCTCTCTTTTTCTCTTTCTGTTTCTCTCTCTCTCTCTCTCTCTCTCTCTCTCTCTCTCTCTCTCTCTCTCTAGTTTCTAAAACAAATTCGTCGTGCTGCTCGTCGAGACTGAGGGTAAATTGATTGAATCTATAATTTTATGGCTTATCAGAGATTACGTAAACAGTGACGCTAAATAACTAATATAGAGGCGTGGAAAAATAGGCTGCAGTGCTAGAGAGAGAAAAGAGAAGAGAGAGAGAAGAGAGAGAGAGAGAGAGAGAGAGAGAAGAGAGAGATTATTAAACCATTTATCAGTCTGCTTTTTTTTGGATATTTGCGTTGATCTTTCATTTACAGCATCGAGAGGTACTGTAAATGAATGAACAGAGAGAGAAATATTTATTTGCTTTGTGTCTACCTTCCCAGAGTTTGCATTGGTTCTACTGTGCAGGAGTTTGCATTCCACCGCCTCAGGGTCATCATATGCCTAAGACCCGCGTCATTAAACGCTTCTTTCTAGACAAACCTTACCTAACCTAACCTGATAATAAATCTCATAAGTTTGTAATCAACCTACTTCTCAAAAGTATATACTATTATACTTTCCATCCACGAGTCTGTGTTTCACTTGCTTCCACGAGCTTGATATTAGCGACTCGCCTTGCACTTGCACGTCTCATGCAACTCATCTTGCATGGCAATATTAAAAGTTTCCAACTCCATAAAGGATTGAAAGAGATCTTATCACAATTTAATTAGAGAAAACAGCTTTAGTTCTCCGAAGTCTTCCCTTCACATTCCATTTCTTTTCCCACACTATGCATGCCATTTGGAGGATCAGAATTGTACTCAGAGTATGATAGGTATGATATACCTAAAAATGGTATAGCATCTCATTCTCCAGTTAAACAGGGAGCGTCGGGATACCAACCCACTAAGGGCCTACCCGCCTGTTGATGTTATTTTGTTATCGTAGGTTAGGTTAACATAACCTAACTTGCTTAACTTGAATCTAAATCATAAAAATAAATCTTAACCTAAGAATACATATTGTAGCTCTTGTATCGTATGTAAACTACTTCATTCCCGATTCCTCTGCCTTTGATTTATACTTACATATTTAGAAGTGGGAATTATGCTGTCACTTAATATATTAAATACTGGAAATTGTTATCATAGGTATCTCACAAAAAATGCAGTTTTTCCTTCGTGCTATGTTCGTCTTAATAACAATTACACAATAGCATATTACAGATAAAAGTAGATGAGTTTATGTGGTCCATTTACATTATTATACAAGGTAATTAAATGTTTTTTAACAAAACCAAAGAACGTTTTTTTGGTTTAAAAATCCTATCCAAGAACATGCACAGGACAACTGACCTGTTTTAAATTAGGTATCTTATCAGTGTTAGTGTGCTACCTGGAGTTTACCTGGAGAGTTCCAGGGGTCAACGCCCCTGCGGCCCGGTCTGTGACCAGGCCTCATGTTGGATCAGAGCCCTATGTTTATGTTGCAAAATAAAGTACCACATTTAATAACTCCCAGGTAGTAGGTTGGTAGACAGCAACCACCCAGGGAGGTACTACCGTCCTACCAAATTTTACAATTATTTAGCCAGTCTTTTGTGTGTCTCACGAAATTGTAATAACTTGATTGCATTAATGATGGTAGAATTATCGACTATGTTAAGTAAAAGGACACAAGTGTAACTAATGCGACATTTTATTGTGGCAATGTTTCGCTCTCCAGGAACTTTGTTAAGCCGTAACAGCTTGACGAAGCTCCTGGAGAGGGAAACGTTGCCACAATAAACTGTCGCATAAGTTGCACATGTGTTCTTTTACTTAAGAAATTACGAAGTTCCTTGGCAACAGGATATATATATACACAGAGAGGTATTTATCTCATTGACTCATTACGTCGATCGAGTTTGTATATTATTATTATTATATTCCCTTTGAGCACTAAACCCTTATAGATCATGCAGCACCCGTGTTATTTACCGACTTCTGAATGCTTATGTGTGTTATTCCTTTGTCTGACCGACTTCTCCATATGCTTAAAACTTTGACATCAGAAATTTTTTGATTTAGCCATCCTATTAATATGTAAATCGTGATGCATGGATTTGCGCTCTTACGGGCAGTTTAGGGTAATTATTTTGTTATACAAGAAAGTATTTCGTCTGCAGATTGTATTACAGTAAATAATTTATTAAGGAATTTTAAATAGTAGAGATATCATGATATTAATAGAGTTTTTGACTTTCATTGTTAGCTCAATATGATGTAAAGAACTTCCCTGGATGTGGCAGCGTTTCTCAGTCAGCCTGTCGTGTTGTATGGGCGTCTGACTCACAACCTCGTGGAATCCCAAACCTAAGTTGAAATGGTTTCATTATTATCGATGTATCGCAGCTTAAAATTCTCACTGCATCCCTGGCATCAAGATGCTGAATGGACTTGCCAATAGCAATGTATCTGCTTCCTTCGTCTATTTTTTCTTAAAGCACAGAGGAATAATCTCACAATGACGTGAAAATTAATGATACGAAACCAGTATCATTCCAGTTGAAAAGGCCATGGGATACGGTGCTCAGATACTGGTTCTGACTGTGACTGGTGAAGTCATGGGGAGAAACATTGGGATTCATTTTCATCTCTTTAAAATTTGAAATGATCTCGACAAACCAGGAAATAATTACTACGGTTAGAACCATCCTACTAGAAGCCTCAATTACCAACCCTTTAAGAGCATCTTGGGATCCCCACTGAGTCGTCAGGCCATCGACACTGTCCTCGAGAATAAGTTCAATACAGTGAAGAGGATAGTGGCGAGGATAAATTATTTAAATGACCACGATGCCCTGTGTCATTTCACAAGATGTTTAACTCTGCCCATACTAATATTTCTTGAGGTGTGCCCCCTCCTTCGACAGCCCAGTACAGACTAAATATGATACTCCTGAGATCACTCTTCAGGAAGATACTATATCTGTTAGTGAAATATCACCAATGGAATCAAGGAACACTTCCATTGTGACTAGGAGTGAACAAGGCAACATAGGTAACATTACCTACATTTCTGTTCTCGTGTATGGCAACCAGTGAACTAGTGAAAGGTGCTGTAGGAGGTCGCGACCCATAGTTTATCGAAGCAGCAGTGCAGTGGATAGCCCTACAAACTCTTCAAGCAGCCCATTTCATCTCAGAGGTCACAGTCTCACTGGGACAGACCCGTCCTGGAGAAAATCTCCCAAACGTTGCTGAGCAATGCGTTAGAAAAGGACAAAGCTTGTCTGCTAGCGGTGAAGGCACCACAGTGAGGAGATTACCATTTGACTGCCCCTAATGCGTCTTTGGGTACTCGCCTTGACACTCAGGCCATTCAGTTTGAAGTAGCTCTTCACCTAGGAGCCGCCATATTCAAGGAACACAGAAGCTTCTGCGGCAGGGCGTCAGCTGATCGATCTGGATGTTATAGTTTCTTCTGTCATACGTCAGAAGGAAATTACGGCAGACATAAAAAGGTTAATGACATCTTCAAGCAAAGTCTCGCCTCAACCTGTTGTCGAGAAGAACGGAAACCTCACGTACTGAGGTTAGATGCCAGCTAGAATCGCCTAGATAAACTAACCATCCTACCTTGGAAAGAAAACAAGCAGCTCAACAAATACAGCGGGATGGCACCAAGTTATAACTTCATCCTCAAACATTCGGAGACCCTGGGAGCGTGGGGTAAGTGTTCACTCAGGTTTCTAACAAAATTGGGGGACCAATTCACCATAGAAATGAAAGACCTCAGAGCGCCCAGCTTCCATTTCCATAGGAAATTCTGCAGAATTCAGGTCGCCAAGGCCCACCACCGGGAAGCGGAATGAAGTATCCCAGATACAGGTTCTGTGATGTGAAGCATGTCGTTCTCTTTCCGATGTAATTTTTTTTAAAAGGAATTTGTTTTGAAATAAAGTTGAAAACATCGCGTATTGGGGGTGGTAGGGAAAGAAAATAATTAAACAGCTCCACGAACAAACGTCCAGATTTTTCCTTAAAGATCGTTGATTCTTTGCTCCGAGGTGTGAGCCACCAATCAGTACTAGAGGCGGTACCTGCCTTGAACGCATCTACATGGACTTCCTAATCATTTCTGCAACATTGCAAGCTCCTGAAAGTGTGTTGATTGCAATGCGAAAGACCTTCAGTTATCATATTATATATATATATATATATATATATATATATATATATATATTTTATTATTATTATTATTATTATTATTATTAAATTATTGTAAACTTATCTAAAATATATTTAGCTGGATTAGGGTAAATTAAATTGCGTTTGTTATAATAAGGTTAGGTAAGTTTCCTAAGGTTCTTTTGGTACAAAATCATTAATCTTTATATTAACATCAATGAAAAAAATTATTTTTAAACATATAAGAGAAAATTTTAGAAATTACTTAATTTTAAATGAGTAATTGTTAATTGACCAGTTTTACCTATTCGGCACGACATTATATATATATATATATATATATATATATATATATATATATATATATATATATATATATATATATATATATATATATATATGGTCGATCACCATGCCCAGCCCTTCTAGGACAGGGTAGGTGCCAAGGCTGGAGCTTGCTACCATCTGCAGCTCGTAAGCCTGCCCTTCCCGTTAGGGAAGGTGGCAGACCAGAGAGACCTAGCATCTATCTACCTCCATGCCTCGTGATTGTGGGGAATGTGGCTAGGCCTGGGGCCAGTTGGTCCCGCCGATGAGGGATATCCCCTCCCATGGGAGACATAGGTCTCTGACACTCCCACGCCAGGGAGCCGGAGCCGGGTCGCCATCTGGTAAAGACCCGGGCCGGGAGAATTCCCGGTGAATCAACACCTCCACCTATACACACACACACATACACACACACACACACGCACACACATACATTCGAATTTTTCAGCATTTCAGATCTCTTTAGTTGTTCACTGCATGTGGCAGGATTTGACGAAATAGCTTAACACTAGCCTGGTGTCCCGGGGTATGGGGAATAACCGTCTAGCTTCAGCTAGGTGCCCATACTTATCTGGGATCTGGCTGAGTGGCAAAGTACTGTGAACTTTGATACAGAGTGTGAAGGCTCGAATCCTGCTTTGGAAGGAGAGATAATGTTCGCCCGTTTGCAAATTGTTACATATATACATGAAATGTAAAATGGAAAATATACAGGACAATGCTTTACCAACTGTGCCATATCACTTTAATAGGATACTTGACCAACCTGCCACATAATGTAAGTTTAGAAACTTGCAGAGGCCACTGTTTTTTACAGCAAACATATCGTTGTAGTCCAGGGGCAAAATGTAGCTCTTGTTCCCCTTTATTATCTATCATATATGAATTCTTAATGTATCATGTAACAATCACAATCGTTTTATGGAAATGTAGATTGGCCAAAAGTCCTCTGACTGTAATGGAAAGGCAACACAAGTAGAAAATCAAACATGTTTGTTGCTTCCCGTAGGCAGGAGAAACACTATGGTGGCTGTAGCCATCATAGTGTTTCATAGCCATGGTTTGCCATCTACGCACAAAGAAAATGTTGGCAAAAATTGCCATGGATATTTTCTATCCTCGTATGGCAATAGATACGTCCCCGAGGTGTGCCATTTGTTAAGGTTATCCTCTCAAACTAGTTCCATTTCTCTAAATCCCAATGCAAGCGGTAAGTTGCTGGGCCCCTTACATCAAAGCGACGTTGTGTTATTTATATTATGAGGTACACATGCCTAACAAACAAGATTACGAGCTTATGTATAATGAGTTTATGCAGTATTATTCACTAGTGTGCGTGTTAGTCATGAACCGAGTAGACCGTGTTGGAGGTGACAGTTGATTTGTCTCGTGGTATTGACATTTGCCTGACTTACACTAGCAAGTTGCACAACCATGAAGAACTTGTATCTGGTCTGCCAAAAAAGTAAAGCCAGTCAGGTGTTACATTTAGTAAACAGTTATTTTTTTTTATTGACACATCGGCCATTTCCCACCAAGGCTGGGTGACCCGAAAAAGACGAAACACTTTTATCATAATTCACTCCATCACTGATTTGCCAGAGACGTGCCTACAATTAGAAAACTACAACATATCAACAACCCTCCTTCAGAGTGCAGGAACTGTACTTCCCATCTCCAGGACTCAAGTCCAGCCAACCGATTTCCCGGAATCCGTTCATATATGTGATTTTGCTCACACTCCAACAACACGTCAAGTCATAAAAATCATTCGTTTCCACTCGCCCCTAACACGCTCACTCACGCTTGCTGGAAGTCCAAGCCCCTTGCACACAAAACCTTCTTTACCCCCTCTCTCCAACCTTTCTTAGGCCGACCCCTACCCTCGCCTTCCTTCCATCACAGATATATATGCCCTCCAAGTCATTCTATTTCGTTCCATCCTCTTTAAATGTCCAAACCACCTCAACAACCCTTCCTCTGCCTTCTAGATAATACTTTTAGAAACCCCACACCTTCTAATCTCCAAGCTACGGATTCCCTGCATTATATTCACACCTCACATTGCCCTCAGACACATCTCCACTGCCTCCAGCCTTCTCCTTGTTGCAACATTCACCACCCATGCTTCGCACCCATATAAGTTCGTTGGTACCACTATATTTATATACATTCCCCTCTTTGCTTCCACGAATAATGTTCTTTGTCTCCACAGACTCCCCAGTTTTCCACTCCCGAGCATTTACTTCTCTTACTGGGAAATAATCTCCCTCTCTCCTACATACTCTAACATGAGTCTCACTATCCTCGTAAAAACTCTTAACTGTTTTCGGTAACCTACCACCTATTCCATACATTTGCAACATCTACTACATGGCTCTCCTATCCACCCTGTCACTGCAAATCCATAAATGCAACGAAACCCTCTTTACCCTTACCTAAGTATTGTTTACCTTAATGTTTCACTGTAATCACTTGGTCTACAAACTCCCTATCCTTCCTAAAACCTCCTTGTTCATCTACGATCCTGCTTGCCCTCTTACTCTTAATTCTTTCAATAATAACTTACCATACACTTTGCCAGATGTACTCAACAGGCTTATTCCATTATAATTTTTACACTCTTTTGTTCTCCTTTGCCGTTATACAAAGGAACTATACATACTCTCTGCTTGTCCCTAGGTACCTTCCCCTCTTCCATACATTTATTCAATAAAAGCTCCAACCATTCGAAAATCTACATCCCACCTGCTTTTAATATTTATGTCTTTATCCCTTCATTCCCAGCTGCTTTACCTCCTTTCATTCTAACGACTGCCTCATGCACTTCCTCCACATTCACAACTGGCTCTTCTCCAGTCCTACAAGATGTTCTACCTCCCTGCCCAATGCACGAAATCACAGCTTCTATATCTTCATCAACATTTAACAGTTCCTCAAAATATTCCCTCTATCTTTCCGATACTTCCAGCTCTCTCTCTCTCTCTATACTTTTAACTATCAAATCAATTACTTTAATCACAAGAAAGAGCTAAACCCATAAGGGTTATACAGCGCTTTTAGTAGACTGTTATTAATATATTTTCGGGATTTGCCTCTTATGTACGCTGGCCTTTTACATTGTGGATGTACATAATGCTGCAACTAACAGCAATCAATCACAAGCTGAGGTGTGTTTCCTGATCCAGAATGATCTTATACAACCAAATAATAGTCTGCGGGAATTTGTATTTTTGTTCCTAAGTTCCTAAGCCAAACAGGACGAAACGCATGTGCATGGACAATCGTAGGGTCACTAAGTCCAGATGGTCCTCCATTACCAAAAAGTAGACATAATAGCCTGGTAAGATATGCAAAGTATGTGTCAAAACTGGATCTATTTAAGGGATATTGTCAGGTTCCTTTGACAGGGAGAATGAAGGAATCCTCCACTTTATTATAAAAGGAGCTTGAATAATCTTGAAAAAGGACTGAAGGTCCTAGAAATATATCTGGATGATCTTATCATCCTTAGTGATATCCAAGACTAGCATATGTTGAGGCCTTGTTGACAAGAGCTTCAGCAATACAATTTGACGGTCAAGCTGAGTTTGGGCAGGTGAAGGTGATTTACCGGGGCTATGTATTTGGACATGACAAAGTGAAGTGACACCTATTACAGCAAAGGTAGAGGTGATTCACAAAATCGAAGAACCAACTACTAGAAAAAACTGCGATGCAATTTTTGAGCATGACACGATTTGAGCGACTCTGGCCCAAATTAACGCACACAGCTTTATTGGTTAATATTGCTGACAAATCTAAAGCGTAAGTTCACATGAAATGATCAGTACCAGTAACCTTTCTAACGTTTTAAAAACAAATGTTACTCTCCACACGATTGCACGTGTATCTTCCTCTTGCCAGTAAGTTGCCATGACCAGAGAATAATAGCTTATTCTTTAATATACTGATAATGTTGCCATAAGTTATAATGCTATTACCAAAATTTCTATTATATTTATATGAAGTACTAACAACGGAGAGAATCCTTAAGCACGAGGGATAGTGGAGGCTTCATCCGCCGTCTTTTCATCGTGAGACAGACACGATTTTTCTTATAACCAGCCAAGCTAATGGGAGAATCTATAATTACTTCAAGAATTTATTTAGCTGCAGTATGCTGTACTTTAACACATTAACTATCGGATTAATTCTAATTAAAATCTTATATTCAGTCTCATTAACATTTTAAGGGGTTCTCTTTTGTTACATACACATAATTAACGTAATTAATAAACCTTAATTAAGCACTTTAGTTTCACATGCAAATAAAAGCTTAGTAAATCTATACTACGGCGCAATAGTACACAAATGTTCAAAACCCCACTTTCCTTTTTACGTTCATCTATTCTATGGTTTATTTCGTATTCCAAAGGTCCATCTGCCGTCACGTTCGATCCTTAATACCAAATATTTACATTCACTTCCTTCACACCCAATAAATTTATTGCATGGACATTTTGTTACGCTCACCAGCTTGCTCATTTCTGTGTAAACTTTTAATTTAATTTTTAACATACCATCCTGAATTCCTCCTCTAACCTTTTCTAACTTCTCACAACTTCCCAAAATTATTTTGCCATCGGCTAAGAGCAACTGTGACAACTCACCCAAAAACCCGAACATTCACTTCTTTTACAGACACATTTATCAATATATTAAACTACAATGGTGACATCTCACATTTCTGCGTAATGGCTACTTTTACTAGAAATAGTCTCTCTCTTCTACATACCCTAACCTAAGCATCAGTCTCCTCAGAGAAATATATTTTACTGGTCTTAGGAACATTCTACTTATTCCATTAATTTGCATCATATAACATTGATACCTTATCCACCCTATTATATGTTTCTATATAAATCCATAAATGTTACACTCTTATCTTCAAAATACCTGGTCGTGCCTTTCCTAAATCCTTTTTGTCTTACCCGTAAATCTGCCATACACTTTACCTGTTACTTTTAACAAGCATATTCCCCTATATATCTTAATCTCTAGTTCCTTTTTTTTCCTTACACATTGGGAACTATGAATGCTCTCTGCCAGTCCTTGGATACCTTCCCGTGCTTTAGTATATTGAGCAAATACAACAACCATTACAAAACTATATCTCCACCTACTTTTAATATATTTGTATTAGTCCCTGTGTCGCAATCGCTTTGCTTCCTTTCATTCTGCCTATTGCCACATGCAGTTCTCCGACATTCATCTCCATTTATAACTCCTGCCTGATTTTATTCTTCCACTTCCAAGGCATGATATCACTGTCTCCCTTTTATCATCAATATTTAGCATTGCTTCAAAATATTCGGTCCATCGTTCCAGCACCGTCCCCTTCCAGTGTGTGTGTGTGTGTGTGTGTGTGACTTTTTAAATTTTTAGTTATATTTCCCTATTTATTGAATTATGTTTTATATGGTGGAAAAAATGGAGATTATACGAACAATAAAATTAAACAAAAAGAATGTAATATAATGAGAATGTTGAAGAAGAGGCGAATATGGAACGAAATTTCAGGATAGAGATAATAGAAGAATAAGTTGAGAAACTGGAGCAAAGTATGAAAAAAAGGTTTAGAAAACAGAGGACGAGAGGCAGAAAGAGAAGTATAATTAAAAATAAGGCTGTAGGAAGAAGTAGATAAAATTAAGCGGGAGGATTAGGAGAGGAATGGGAGGCGGAGGGGAAAGATAAAGCAGAGGAAGAGCAGAACTGGGGAATCTCACTTCATTCAAGCCACATCCGTCTTAATACCTCGAGACACAGGACTTTTCCGCAATAAACGTCGGCAATATGACGTCCCAAGATGATGTATTAAGGAGGTAAAGCAGAATTAAAAATTCTCTCTCTCTCTCTCTCTCTCTCTCTCTCTCTCTCTCTCTCTCTCTCTCTCTCTCTCTGTGCTGTATATAAATTTCTTTTGAGAGATTTGGAAGAACAATTAAAAGTGAAAACTAGGTCTGAGAAATGTTGAGGTGGTTTGGATATTTAGAGAGGATGGATCAGAATAGGATTATTGGGATGGTGGAGGAAAGGAGAGGTAGGGGTGGTCCCGGGAAAGGTTGGAGACGGTAAAGGAGGTTTTTGAATGTTAGGGCTTGGACATCAAGCAGGCATGTGTGAGAGCGTTAGATAGGAGTGGAGGCATGTTATGTTTATAACTTAACGCAGATTTGGAGTGCGTGCAAGGTTATATTAATGAAGGATTCAGGGAGACCTATTAGCCAGAGGTGGCAAATACAATGCCTCCTCTGTGAAGGAAGGATAGGTATGTTGCAGGATGGAAGTTGATTTGAACTGGCAAGACAATGACTGAATGAGCGATGGTGAAGGTGTTTCTTTTTCCCAGATAACCCTGCCTCAGTGGGAGATAGGTGGTGTCTTTATATACACACAATATATATAGTATATATATATATATATATATATATATATATATATATATATATATATATATATATATATATATATATATATATATATATATATATATATATATATATATGCAAAAAGATCACAGTAAACAGGTGATATCAAAATATGCAAGACAACCACTATGAAAAAATAGAGGAATTCAAGCGCTTTCGTGACTACTCACATTATCAAGGAACTATAAAAGAAAACATGACAAGAAGGCTTATCTAAGGGGCAGAATACACCTCACAGTCACATCACACGTACAAAGACTACACCTCACAGTAGCGTAACATCGCACGACTCTGTGAAGAGGAACATAAGAAAAGACCTGAAACTCTTCCCAAGTTCCTTGATAATGTGAGTAGTCACGAAAGCGCTTGGAATTCCTCTATTTTTTCATAGTGGTTGTCTTGCATGCATATATATATATATATATATATATATATATATATATATATATATATATATATATATATATATATGTTGCAAGACTGCAACTAAAGGAGTGAGGAAGTTTTCTCAGAATAGCGCAGTGCGGGTTTGTTAACTGCTGCATGCTCTCTCAGAAGGTCATAGAGAGCCTGCAGCACGTGACAGACCCGCACTGCGCATTCTGAAAACTCCTCGTCACTCCTTCAGTTGCATCCTTGCAACATTGCATAGCTCCTGATGACGCACTGATAAGTGTAAAAGTACTTGAGCTAAAGATTTCCACCCCCATGGCTTGTCTTGCATAGTTAAGATCGACCGTCTGCGATTGTTTTATATATATATATATATATATATATATATATATATATATATATATATATATATATATATATATATATATATAGTATATATATATATATATATATATATATATATATATATATATATATATATATATATATATATATATAGAAAAATATAGGATGGGGTCCACCTCTGGTGCAAATTGTGGGACCATAGCCTCGGAGAAGTGGATAAAAGGCATCAAGGAAGAATATTTGGATTTCTTCCTGAAGCCGTTTGAATATTCCACTTCTCCTACCACCCCATCCTATATACACACATACATACATATAAATGCTTTATTAATAGACAGAATACATTTATAAAACACACAAACATGAACATGAATACAATGGTACAATATGTCAAAGATTATGAATCTCCTCCAGCTCCTCCGAAGCCGGACGCGAGCCGAGTATGCAGCATGCGTTTCCCTCTGGATGGCCACGCTGAGACGCTGGAACATGAACGTGGCTGCCCTTGGGTCCCTGGTGGTGTCGATGAGTCTGGAACCCAGCTCTTTAAGGAAACGTGTTGCATTTTTCCCCACGCTCCCAAGGTCTCCGATCCCACTGGGACAAATTTATACTGTTGGCTTATGTCCCTGTACTTGCCGATCTTGTACTCCTCTCTGTGGTCAGCAGCTCCTCCCTGTCGCCCAACACTGTGATGGATGTAGGTGTCAGCCAGTGTCGACACGCAGGTATAATCCCATGCTAAGAGCTTGCCATTCTTCCAAGGATAGATGGTGATCCCGTCGGGGCGGTTTGCTGGGTTGTAGGCGTTGTTGGCTGCTAGTGATCGAGGCTCTCTCTCGGCTGGGCATCCAGCTGTAGCGAGGGTTCTCTTTATGATGTCGTTGACCTCATTGTGTCTTGCATGCCAACCCTTGGTTTTAGAACAGTTAAGACCATGTAGACCATATTGGTCGGCTTGCGCATCGCCGCAAATACACGTATATTCCGTGTGAATGGGGGCAGCAAGGCGCAGAGCCACTGCAATACGAAGGGTATATATATATATATATATATATATATATATATATATATAGTATATATATATATATATATATATATATATATATATATATATATATATATATATATATATATATATATATATATATATATATATATATATATATATATATATATATATATATATATATATATATATATATATATATATATATATATATATATGCAAAAGATCACAGTAAACAGGTGATATCAAAATATGCAAGACAACTAATATAGTATATAGTATACGTGCCAATATATAAAGATTTTCAAGAAATGACGATACATTTTATAAAAATAAGTAGAGTGAACACAATACCAGAGACAAATCTTCATCCTGTATTGTCAAAATGTGTGTTAAGTGTAGCTTACTATTGCTCTCCTGAGCTGGGAGGACCGTAGGTGATGTTGACAAAGCTTGTTATTGTAACTGACTCTCCTGTACTTACTCTGCTGGATAGTGTCAAGCACAATTGAACATAGGAAACTGGAGTTGGTGAATTAGGCTAAATAGCTTTCCCTAATTGTAGAAACTATTGTAGTTATAATAATTATAATAACAGTAATAATAATAACTATACTAATAATGTTAGTAGTGTTGCAAGGGGGAGTAGTAGTAGTAATATGAAAAATAGTAATATTGTATCTCATGACTCGGCTAGTAGCCATCTCAGAACGATGAGGGACCGAATTTCGATCTCTGGTACGAATAGCAACGCTGGGCGTGTTTCCCTATGCTGCGTGTTGTGGGTCGCCTCCTTGGGAAGAGGATCAAAGGCCCCATTATAAATAAGACAGACAGTCCTTTAAGACAAGCTAACTTTACTGAGCTAAAAATGAGAATAAAATAATTTTCCTGCATAAGTTGAAGCAGCAGCAGTAGTAATAATAGTATATGTAGAGGTAGTAATAGTAGTAGTAGTAGCAGTAACAGTAGTTGTAATAACAGTAGTGTATAAGAATATAAGGAGGAACACTGCAGCAGGCCTACTGGCCTATACTTGGCATGTCCTTATCCAACCCAAACCCACTAGCAAAAATATTCGCCCAGGGAATAAGCTTTGATATCTTTATTTAGTCAAGTTCAAGTGCCTCTCAAATCCAACCCCTCTCACTCATAAGAACATAAGAAAGAAGGAACACTGCAGCAGGCCTACTGGCCCATACTTGGCAGGTCCTTGTCAAACCCAAATCCAATAAAAAGTATTCGCCCCGCAGAAATAGGACAACAAAAATGGCGTACAGCTGGCACTAATGAACAAAGTACACAAGTGCAGAACAACCCATAAATTTTGCTCTGTGTTGAGCTTTGTCTTGTCACTACAAAAGCTGTAGGTGGAAAAAGCTGCGTGTCGAAAAAATTAATACATAAAAACTTCCAGGCTCATTCTAAGTTTATTATAAGTAAAGCTTATTATATTGGAGGTTTATTACACTAAAGACTTATTACACTGAAGGCTTAGATTGCTAAAGGTTTATTATGCTAGAGGCTAATTATACTGAAGCCAGCCTTATTATACTGAAGGCTTTGTATCCTAAAGACTTATAACTAAACCTTGTTACATTAAAGGCTTTTCATATTAAATGTTCATTAAAATAAAGACTTATTATTCAAATAAGGCTTGTACTAAAAGATTACGTTGCTTAATGCATCTCTTTGTCCAGCAAAACATCAGGATACGCCTGTATGTACACGGGGGCTGAAGTATGAGTCAGTGAGGTGGCAGCATCAGGATACGCCTGTATGTATACGGGGGATGAAGTATGAGTCAGTGAGGTGGCAGCAGAGGAGAGGACTGGGAGAGATCATGGGAGATGATGGAAGGTGGGCAGTAATGTAACTTGCAGAGCTGTGCAGGCTGCCTGCTGTCTAGTACAGTAGTGTGTACCCTAGGTGGTAAAGTAGCGTGTACCCTAGGTGGTAAAGTAGCGTGTATCCTTGCTGGTAAAGTAGCGTGTATCCTTGCTGGTAAAGTAGCGTGTATCCTTGCTGGTAAAGCAGCGTGTATCCTTGCTGGTAAAGTAGCGTGTATCCTTGCTGGTAAAGCAGCGTGTATTCTGGGTAGTACAGTAGCGTGTACCCTGGTTGGTACAGCAGCAGCGTGTATCCTGGTTGGTAAAGCAGCGTGTACCCTGGTTAGTACAGTAGTGTGTATCCTGGTTGGTACAGCAGCAGCGTGTACCCTGCCTAGTTCAGCAGCGTGTACCCTGGCTAGTACAGTAGCATGTACCCTGGATAGTACAGTAGCACATACCCTGGCCAGTACAGCAGCAGCCTGTATCTTGGACAGTACAGCAGCTTGTACCCTGGCTGGTACATTAGCGTGTACCCTGACTGGTACATTAGCGTGTACCCTGACTGGTGTAGCAGCGTGTACCGTGGCTAGTACAGCAGCGTGTACCCTGGCTGGTGTAGCAGCGTGTACCCTGGCTAGTAAAGCAACGTGTACGCTAGCTAGTATAGCAGTAGCGTGTACCCTGGCTAGTACAGCAGCGTGTACCCTGGCTAGTATAGCAGTGTGTACCCTGGCTAGTACAGCAGTGTGTACCCTGGCTAGTAAAGCAACGTGTACGCTAGCTAGTATAGCAGCAGCGTGTACCCTTCCTAGTACAGCAGCGTGTACTCTGCCTAGTACAGCAACTTGTATCCTGGCTAGTACAGCAACTTGTATCCTGGCTAGTACAGTAACGTGTACGCTGGCTGTCATAGCAGTGTATACCCTAGCTAGTACAGTAGCGTGTACTCTGGCCAGTGTAGCAGCGTGTTCCCTGGCTAGTACAGAAGCTTTGTAAATTCCGCTGAATTTGTGAAACTGCTGACGGGTCGAGTTTCTCTCTGTGGTATTAAACGCACCAAGAGTTTAACCTCATACTACCACGTAACCCGCCTTCAAATGTGAATTGGTAACTAGAACCATGGACACAAGATAAACAGAACTTGCCTTGGTCAACAACAGGCATTCCAAAATATACATCGTATACAATGCATATTTTAATGTCAGGATTAACTCTGTGTTTGATCTATCTAGAACCAGTGTTAGATGCACCGACATAGACTGAATCTAGAAATATTCTCTAAGCTCTAACAGCAGCCATAACAATCTGAACACAGAAAATTTGCGTAAATAATGCTATAAATTATAGAGCATATCAAAAATATATATCTCTATGGGCAGGTATGCCTGTTGCAGTGTTCGGGCCTTCTTTCTTGTCTTCTATGTACATATTGCAATAAATATACAAATGATTTCTATATTTATATCTATAAATTTAATTAAAAAATATAAATATAAGTAAAATATAGAGATATATATAACACAAAAAATGCCGTTTCTAAACGAATGGAGTACATACCTTTTACATTTCCTAAAATCTACGGTTACTATGTGAAAACCAGTGGCACAGTTCTAATCGATTAACCCAAAATAGCGAAGAAACTCAATAAATATCAACATAAACAAATTAGTTTACACAATATCATCATGGGGTCTAAAAACGGTGTTCCCTTACCTCTTTTTCCATGCGTAATATGTGATTAGTTGTAAAATAACTGATCACAAAAAAATTGTCAAGTGGATTATCACCTGTGAAAATGACTATGTAATGAGCATGGAGATCGGGACACCATACTTATAAACTAAGAATAGTGACTACATAAGAATAATAAAATATTCTTTCATCAAAGAGAGTGGTAGTGTAAGAAAATGGGTTACAAGAGAGAGAGTAGAGAATGTTATTACCACTGGAGAAGAATATATGGTAAACTAACCAGTGGGAATGGGGCGATATAGACGGGTGTAGCTCTTCTCCTGTACCTACAATGATGACGGGTGTAGCTCTGCTGATGTAGGTACAATGATGACGGGTGTACCTCTGCTCCTGTAGCTACAATGTAAACGGGTGTACCACTGCCCTTGTAGATACAATGTAGACGGAAATACCTCTGCTCCTTTAGCTACAATGAAAACGGGTGTTGTTCTGCTCCTGTAGCTACAATGTAGACGGGTGTACCTCTGCTTCTGTAGCTACAATGAAGACAGGTGTACCTCTGCTTCTGTAGCTACAATGTAGACGGGTGTAGCTCTGCTCCTCTAGCTACAATGAAAACAGGTGTAGTTCTGCTCTAGGAGCTAAAATAGCTACAATGTAGACGGGTGCGGCCCTACTCCAGTAGCTACAATGAAGATGGCTGTAGCTCTGCGCCTGTAGTTATAAACAGTGTAGAGGAAACACCACAGCACAGCTCTGCCTCTCAATAAAAAAAACTCTAATTATTAATTTATGAACGAAAATATTCAATGAATTTGTTATAGAAAGGTGAAGAACCTTGGATAATTTTTTCTGACCATTTCTTGACAATCTTTTCATGTTGATGTGACGGACATAACTTCTCTATTGTAACTACAAACACTGAAGATGAGACATGATGAGAATTACTTATATTTTCCCTTTAAACACTGAAGGCGGCATATTACAAGGCTGGGATGCCCCTGAATCTATGAGAACAGGGATGCTCCTGCATCTTTAAGAATGTGTCTGTTCCTGTACCTATAAGAATAGGGATGCTTCTGGATCTGATCATGTCTGCTCTTGTATCATTAAGAACAGATCTACTCCTGTATCTACAAGAACAGATCTGCTCCTGTATCTACAAGAACAGATCTGCTCCTGTATCTATAAGAACAGATCTGCTCCTGTATCTACAAGAACAGATCTGCTCCTGTATCTACAAGAACAGATCTGCTCCTGTATCTACAAGAACAGATCTGCTCCTGTATCTACAAGAACAGATCTGCTCCTGTATCTACAAGAAAAGATCTGCTCCTGTATCTACAAGAACAGATCTGCTCCTGTATCTACAAGAACAGATCTGCTCCTGTATCTATAAGAACAGGTCTGTTTCTACATTTACAAGCACTTAAGACCGAACGCTGCGAGTGTAACTATGCTACCATGTTTTCAAATACTGACCACGGGACACTACAAGCCATAGTTACAAACACTGACCATGGAACGCCACCTGTAGAGCTGTGCTGTTGTATTTATAAACATTGAAGACGATACACCACGAATATAGCTCTGCCTAGTTGCTGCACACTCTGAAGGCGACATCATGTGTATAGCTCTGCTCCTGTTAACTATAAACACTGAAGATATGACAAGTGTTCATTGACATGTGTTTTTAAAAACCGGTTACTAGCTAAATAACTATGTATGCGTATAGTTCTGCTCTAGTAGCTACAAACTCTGAAGCTGGGGGCACCATACGCATAGCTCTGTTCATGTTAATACAAACATGTAATTCATTCCTTATGTCTCTTACAATATGCAGGAAAAAAAAGAGGAAAACAGAAAGATCACTTGCAGAGTTGCAATAAAGGCACTAGTTTTTTATGATAATTCAAAGCACTGTAGATTCACTGCAAAACTACAATCAATTAAAGGTCTATAACATTATACTGTAGATTGCTATTTCAAGAATTTATTTCACCTTATCTTCAAAGCCAATACCAGAACAGATGACAGAGCTTGAAACATATACAAGAGACGAGATTCCTTTAAGCTAAAGTTCAGGAATGACAACATGGAGCTATATACATGCATGGGGATCACAGTGATAAATTACATTTGCTGCTGAGAAAATAGAGTTGAATGTAGTATTTTTAGCAATTAAATTAATGCTCTTGGGATGAAATTTTATTATTTAATTGTTATTGAAGAATCATGTGTTAAATCTTTCAAAGAAAACAGGCGAGAAACTTATGTTTTAAGGTAAATTTATTGTTTGACAACATAAGCTGTTAACGCTTTACATCCCGTTCTCAGTCACCCTAATAAAGCATTAGAACTCTACTAGTTATGCCTTTATTCTAAAGGTTTACCAACTTGATAAAATTGGGTGAGAGCCTGGAGACGGGCAGCCATTAGCAATTTTACTTGAGATGTGCTTTGTAGAGTTTTCCTTCTATCTAACTAGCAACTGAATCATGTTTATAACATCAGAAGTATTAGAGAAATTGGGTCAATTGACCAGTTTAAAGATCTACATTAGATTATTATAATCAAAACTGAAGCGCTAAACCTACAAGGGTCATACAGCTGTGGATAAGAGATGACTAGATTCACTTTGTTTCTTCTAGGTATCCTTCCTCATCAATAAAGTGGAAATTTATTTGTTTTATTTATTAACAGGAAACATGCATAAAGCCAGGCTGGTAAATGAGCTTTAGAACTACTATACAAAATATATAAAATCAATGCAAAAACGAAATTAAAAACGATGGATGTGCTAACCATCTACAATCATCGACCATTCACCTCCATCATCTCTGCCTAGCTCTGGGTAAAATGTCTTGCACTGAGTTAAAAAGGCACGTGTAATCCTGATTAGTAAAGAGCTCTCATCCTGAGCATGCACCACTCTCTGGAATAGCTTGTCTTTCATCCTATTTCTAGTATCATGTCATGGATTAAAGACCGTGTAAGAAAACTCATCTCGAGTCTCTACCTGTCCTGGCTTTACCCGTCATTGTTTGCATAGACTTTCACCAGTCCCAGCTCGTGGGCAGAAAGAAGACAACTTCAAACAACATAAAAGACATCTAAATATTTGCTCCTGTTGTAGCTCTCTGGGAGACATGTCTCCATTAGTGATCATTCATTCCTCTATTGCTTCGTATTTGCAGCCTAAAATGTAAGTATATAAGTAACACATGTGCAGCGATGAGGTATCTTTCTTTCCGGAAAGTTTTGTCTACACAGTAGGCTTCTTCAGAGGTAATTAAATATGGCGACAGATTAAGCAGTGGAGAGGTAAAGATGATGTGGTCAGCCCATCACTCTTAGTTGTTTCTAGGTGATCAATCTCTCAGACTTGTATAATTGTTCAGAGTCATCATCTTAAAACAATGTGAAGAAAAAGCTTGGGAATAGAGACTTTCATTCTGTCAGAGGAGAGGAGTGGAAATTGAAGATGACGTCACAGAACGCGGGACCGACTAGTGAAATTAGAAAAATAGGAACTGAGAAACACTGCAGTAATCCTGTCGGCCCATGCTAGGAATGTCCTCAAATACAACTAGATTATAAGCAGTCAAGTTGTATATGCCTTCTGTAAGGTGATACCATGGTGTTGCTGTGTCAGATAACTGAGCAAAAAGTAGGTATTTATATTTCTGAATACACAAATGAATTACACTCCTGGAGATATTGTTGAGAGACGAAGCAGACGAGGAGGAAAAGTGTTTTGATGTAATAAGTACATCATTCTTACTGCAAGATAATTTGTCTCTTAGTCTAAAGCAGTCTCATGTAAAAAGAGGTTTTAATAATACTGGGAAGTGAGCTGTAGCAGCATGTTAGCAGTTGTTATCAAGAGAGTTGCTGTCTTCAGCAACTGCTACACCTCATTTTCCAGTTCATTAACCACTAGCAACATGCTTTAGGCTAAGAGCTGGGATTTTCTTGCGCCAAGGGTGATGTATGGAATGATTATATCAAACTACAAGGACAATAGGACACAAGTGCACTAATACATCTTTCTTGGATAAGTTTCGGCCCTTGGAACTTGGTCACTCCAAATGAAAACTCAAGGACCGAAAATTTACAATATTATCCATATTATCAGTATCGTCATGCCTTCTACTTTCACGTCAAATTACCTCTACACTTCTTCGTCTACAGCGAAGCTGACGTTTCAGGAGTATAACTCATCTCTTTACTGGACTCATAACTCTTGCTATACAGGCGGTACGTTTCACCAGTAAAGATTCCTAGTGTTGCACATGTGCCTTACTAATCAACTTGTCTGTATTGTATGTCTTTCATAACATGACAGCCATGTCTTACATACAAATAGATGTCTAAAATGTTGTGTATTCTATGAATTTTTCAAAATAATTTTAACACTTAAAATAATAATAATAATTATTATTATTATTATAAGTAATTTTAAAGGGGAAAACGTTTATAAGATATGGATTAAACGTCGTATAATGAGGGTTCCCTGCTGAAAATTTATTTGAAATTGCCACTTGTCTGCTAAAGCCATTATCAACCCAAATCAATTCTATTTATTTTAATGAAAGATGTAGCTCCCAGATGTCTATAACTGAGAATGAGAGAGAGAGAGAGAGAGAAAGAGAGAGAGAGAGAGAGAGAGAGAGAGAGAGAAGAGAGAGAGAGAGAGAGAGAGAGAGAGAGAGAGAGAGAGAGAGAGAGAGAGAGAGACAGGAGTATTCTTCCACCTTTCCCCCATGTTCAAGTCTTTTTCTTCCTAAGGCAGATAAAGTTTAAAAAAAAAAAGGTAAGGGTGGAAATTACACCGGGAGAGGTTTTAAATATAAGGCTTTGACATCCACACCAGAGTAAGATGTAAAAACTGCTGCCGGTTTTTTTAGCTGAAATCATTTTGCGTTTCATAGTACGTTATTTGGTTGTCTGTCTGTATGTGACTGCCTGCCTTTCTGGATGTGTCTATGTGCATGCCTGCCTGGCTGTTCGCCTGACTGATGCCTGCCTGCCTGTCAGCCTGATGCTTGCCTCTTTATCTGCCAATCTTTCTGTCTGCCTGCCTGTTTTCCTGTGAAAAAGAGGGAAGGGATGATATAGAGGAAAAGTGGTGAGAGAGTGGGCAGAGGCTGATGAGAGGGAAGGGATGAGATAGAGGGAAGTGGTGGAATGTAAAAGAGGGTGTAAGAGAGGGAATAGGTACGAGGAGAATCACGTGAAGCACTACACAGGAAACCATAGAAATGTAACACACACACACACACACACACACACACACACACACACACACACACACATGCATACACACTACGTGATGAGGTATCACAGTGGGCGCCTGTGACGAGCGGGGTCCCACAGGGGTCAGTCCTAGGAAGAGTGCTATTTTTGGTATATGTGAATGACATGACGGAAGAGATAGACTCAGAAGTGTCCCTGTTCGCAGATGATGTGAAGTTAATGAGGAGAATTAAATCAGATGAGGATCAGGCAGGACTACAAAGACACCTGGACAGGCTGGACACGTGGTCCAGCAACTGGCTTCTCGAATTTAACCCCGCTAAATGCAGTCATGAAGATCGGGGAAGGGCAAAGACCGCAGACAGAGTATAGGCTAGGTGGCCAAAGACTTAAAACCTCACTTAAGGAGAAAGATCTTAGGGTGAGTATAGCACCGAGCACGTCTCCGGAAGCACACATCAACCAGGTAACTGGTGCAGCATATGGGCGTCTGGCAAACCTGAGAATAGCGTTCCGATACCTTAGTAAGGAATCGTTCAAGACACTGTACACTGTGTACGTCAGGCCCATACTTTTTTCACTAAGGTGTTTGAGGAGGTAGATCATGGTAATGAATATGATATTGTGTATATGGACTTCAGTAAGGCTTTTGATAGAGTCCCACATCAGAGACTATTGAGGAAAATTAAGGCACACGGAATAGGAGGAGAAATTTTTCCTGGATAGAGGCATGGTTGACAAATAGGCAGCAGAGAGTTTGCATAAATGGAGAGAAATCAGAGTGGGGAAGCGTCATGAGTGGTGTTCCACAGGGGTCGGTATTGGGCCCCTTGTTGTTCACAATCTACATAAACGACATAGATGAGGGAATAAATAGCGACATAAGCAAGTTTGCCGATGACACCAAAATAGGCCGTCCAATTCATTCAATTGAGGACATTAGAGCACTCCAGGAAGATTTGAATAGACTGATGCAGTGGTCGGAGAAGTGGCAGATGCAGTTTAATAGATAAATGCAAAGTTCTAAATATTGGACAGGACAATAACCATGCCACATATAAACTAAATAATGTAGATCTTAATACTACTGATTGCGAAAAGGATTTAGGAGTTCTGGTTAGCAGTAATCTAAAACCTAGACAGCAGTGCATAAGTGTTCGCAATAAAGCGAACAGAATCCTTGGCTTCATATCAAGAAGCATAAATAATAGGAGTCCTCAGGTTGTTCTTCAACTCTATATATCCTTGGTTAGGCCTCATCTAGATTATGCTGCACAGTTTTGGTCACCGTATTACAGAATGGATATAAATGATCTGGAAAACGTACAAAGGAGGATGACTAAGTTGATCCCATGTATCAGCAATCTTGCCTATGAGGATAGAATGAGGGCCCTGAATCTGCACTCTCTAGAAAGGCGTAGAATTAGGGATGATATGATTGAGGTGTATAAATGGAAAACAGGAATAAATAAAGGGGATGTAAATAGCGTGCTAAAAATATCTAGTATTGACAGGACTCGCAGCAATGGCTTTAAGTTGGATAAATTCAGATTCAGGAAGGATATAGGAAAGCATTGGTTTGGTAATAGAGTTGTCGATGAGTGGAACAAACTCCCGATTACAGTTATAGAGGCTAAAACGTTGTGTAGTTTTAAAAATAGACTAGATAAATATATGAGTGGGTGCGGGTGGGTGTGAGTTGGTCCTGACTAGCTTGTGCTACTAGGTCAGATGCCGTGCTCCTTCCTTAAGTGAATGTAACCTGACCTGGCTGGGTCGGGGCATTGGCTTAAGCCGGTGGGAGACTTGAACCTGCCTCGCATGGGCCAGTAGGCCTGCCTCAGTGTTCCTTCTTTCTTATGTTCTTATGAATAGATAAGGTGGACAGAGACAGGATGTTCCAGAGAGGGGACACAGAAACAAGGGGTCACAATTGGAAGTTGAAGACTCAGACGAGTCGATGAGATGTTAGGAAGTATTTCTTCAGTCATAGAGTTGTCAGGAAGTGGATTAGTCTAGCAAGTGATGTAGTGGAGGCAGGAACCATACATAGCTTAGTAGCGGTCAGTGAAGAGGCGGGGCCAGGAGCTAAGTCTCGACCCCTGCAACCACAATTAAGTAGGTATGAAAGTAACCTAGGCTGATATTTTATGTTTGTAATTAACAGGATAATAAGTTTAACCTGAAAAGTCTTCTAGGTAAATTTTAAAACCTTTTGTGGTTTCCAATCCACTTATTGAAGAATATAGAGATACACAGTAGAATAACCTATGTACAAATAACCCGCACAAAGAAGAGAGGAGTTTACGGCGACGTTTCGGTCCGACTTGGACCAATCGTAAGCTCCTCTCTTCTAAATGCGGGTTATTTGTGTATTGTTCCAGTCACAGTATTGTGCCTTTTTTTGTTATTTAATAACCTATGTGACATGTCAAGATATCGTATTAATGAAAATAAGGTACCAAATATATTAAGCAAATTTCCTAAATTTGCTTGTAACAGATAAGTGAACTGAAGATATAAATCCAGATGTACTCCTGTTAACGCTTTGGGGCCTAGTTCCTAGGCCTTTTGTGTATCCATAGGCTCTTGCACTTCCCTCCACAGGATGGATATGGGGTGCAAAATAAACTAGCCACTTCGATAGCAAAATCCAAAATCCATTGGCCCTGTTGAATGTTACATTTTACTTTGATATCTCAAGGAACAAGTTCCATGATACTCTGCTTGTAACTATAGATAATTTTGCGTATGATGGCAGTTGCTTCCACAAGAATATTGTGATAGTTGCCACCAACATGCCTGATCACTATCAAAAGGTTCAATATACTTGATCTGTTATTCTTCAGGAAGCGACAACAGCTTAGATCTCTCTCAGGTTTTTATGGTAATAAACAAACTGGACACGGTCAGGTATGTAGAAATATTTTAAGATGAAGTCAATAACACCAAACAGTGAAACTTCAGTGCAAGAAGTGCAATGGTAATTTTGGAAATAAAGAAAATTTTGACTCTTAATATTATTATTCTGGAGCGCTTAACCTGTAGAGATTATACTGCGCCTGTGGAGGGAAGGGGGGTTAAAAGGAAGGCATTCAGATCCAATTCAATTTTCTAGAGTCGTAGAAAACTGGCACAAACAGTCTTGTGAAATTATGAGCACTAAAGAATTCAGTCTTTTTAAAACCGGTTGGACAAGCACTTTCCAAATATTAGATTTAATTTGAAATATTACATCAAGTGACGAGGTGAAGTGATGTGTCTTGCAGTCATCCCTGGAAAACTGACTTAATACTTGAGGATGCTGTGAAAATGGGTCCCCCCATGACATGGAGTTTTCTCTAATGGTAACATTAATGGTGCTGGATCGAAAGGGATCATTGTCCACAATAATAAAGAAAGCTCACCCTACCAGAAAAAAATATAGAAATAAAGTCTCCCAATAAACGTTTGTTCGGAACCGTATGAAATTTATTCACCGTAGAGGAAAATGTAGTTGTTGATATCGTACCACAACTCATACCGTTCCCTTTAAATGTCCAAACTTAACTCATAACTTCCATAGTAAATATATTAACGATACCCTTGTCTTTCATATTAAATGTGTATGTATATTTTTAAGTTGCGGCAGACGTTTTTTCCAAAAAAATCTGCTTTCCTATCCTAGCCACCACTTAAGATAAGAGGATGACACCACTCAAGATAACAGGATGACACCACTCAAGATAACAGGATGACACCACTCAAGATAACAGGATGACACCACTCAAGATAACAGGATGACACCACTCAAGATAACAGGATGACACCACTCAAGATAGCAGGATGTCACCACTCAAGATAGCAGGATGACACCACTCAAGTTAGCAGGATGTCACCACTCAAGGTAACAGGATGACACCACTCAAAATAGCAGTATGACACCACTCAAGATAGCAGGATGACACCACTCAAGTTAGCAGGATGACACCACTAAAGGTAACAGGATGACACCACTCAAAATAGCAGTATGACACCACTCAAGATAGCAGGATGACACCACTCAAGGTAGCATGATGACACCACTCAAGGTAGCAGGATGACACCACTCAAGGTAGCAGGATGACACCACTCAAGGTAGCAGGATGGAGTGCTGGCGACAGTTTTGAAGACACGTTTAGCAGGACAAGTTTAATTGGGACAACATTTCGCCCTGTGTAGAGTTTAATCAAGTCATTCAGATTTATAAAGCTCCAATACAGAGAAACGTTGTCCAATAGCTGTGCAATGTTTGTTTCCTCCAGGTTAGACACCAGTAAGATTAGCAAGACTGTAGTAAGTCCTCAGCAAATTTTTTAAGCTAAGAAATCTGCTGATGACTCTTATCGTTTACTCTCGTCGGTATAATATATAATTATATAGTGATAATTCCATCTATTTTACCACGAGTAAGAATAAGGAAAGCGAAAATTTGTGTATGCAATATTTTCGCAAAAATCATTCCGTACGTAAAGAAAAAAATATATTTCGCTGTTTGTTTATTATTAAATTATTGAAAACGTATCTAAAATATATTTAGTTGATGAAAATTTTAGAAAGGACTTAATTTTAAATGAGTACTTGCTAATTGACCAGTTTTACCTATTCGGCACGACATATATATATATATATATATATATATATATATATATATATATATATATATATATATATATATATATATATATATATATATATATATATATTCAGCTCAAGATCTTTCACAAGTCTCCGTTCGTTATCAGGAGCTATGTAATGTTGCGAGAGTAACAATAGGATGGATGCGAGTTTACTCAGAGTAATGTAGCGAGGTGAAGCTACCCAGTTCTACTAAGTGGATCTGAGAGGAACTAGCTGGAGTCACCACATTAACTTACTCTGAGAAAACTTCCTCTTATACCTCCTGTTACTACTCTTGCAATATTGAGTAGCTCCCGATGACGCACGGAGACTTGTGAAAGATCTTGAGCTGAAGATTTCCTTTCCCTGTGACTTGTCTTGCATTGGTAAGATCGCCTGTCTGCGATTACATTGCGCATATGCCGAACCGGCGACTTTGGTTTGAATGGCAAGAATAATTTCTGTCGAATGAGCAGAATTATTTTTTTTTTTATGTAATCAATGAAAGTGAATCTGAACATATCGAAAAAAATATATACTTAATTGTGAATAACTTTTAATAAATTTAGACTGATCTATGGTATGTTCAAAAGAATTTAACTAAAAACATCTTTACGTAATTAATGTAGTCTGAATACCTTGAGGAAATATGTTTTGTCGAGGATTTGCAATTGCAAAATCGCGTGTATAGTCCACGAAACTCATTACTAAAAGTTTTAAGTTTTAATCATATCTGGGCACATTTTAAACCGGGTCGCTAGCCATCACTCGGTATTTAATGGATGTATTGATTATTTTTGTTTTAGCAACGCACAGGTTTTGAGCCGAAACTTCCATTTGTTTAATCGTACGTTACCGAAAAAAAAATTTAGTAGGGAAATATATTCCACTTGTAAGCCAGTAGAGGATTGAGAGATACGATACGAGCGAGGATGTTCATGACTGATTGTTTTGACGTAACTGAATTATTACTTCTAGCAGAGCTATTACTGGTAGCAGAGTTATTACTGCTTGCAGTTATTACTGCTAGCAGAGCTATTACTGCTTGTAGAGCTACTACTGATAGAAGGGTTATTAATGCTAGCAGAGTTATTACTGCTTGTAGAGCTACTACTGATAGAAGGGTATTAATGCTAGCAGAGTTATTGCTGCTAGCAGAGCTATTACTGCTAGCAGAGCTATTACTGCTAGCAGAGCTATTACTGCTAACAGAGCTATTATTGCTTGCAGTTATTACTGCTAGCAAAGCTATTACTGCTTGTAGAGCTACTACTGATAGAAGGGTTATTAATGCTAGCAGAGTTATTACTGCTTGCAGAACAACTACTGAAAGCAGAACTATTACTGCTATTAGATCTATTACTCCTAGCAGAGCTATTACTGCAAATATGCGCTCACAGAGTATTTACAATTATTTTTCTCCTCATTATACACTCATTCATTACGATTACTGTGTTTACCAACCATTCCTCTCATCTCTTTATTTAACATTATCGTTCACTACTGCTCCTCTCTGCTCTTTATTTGATATTTCCCATCGGTACTGCTGCTCTTCTCTTTCAGTGGTTGCCAGTCACTATTGCCCCTCTTATTAGTCATTCAGTGTTGTTGGCTGTGTTTCTAAATTACTAAGGAGACGTAGAAGAGCAGGGCCTATGAGAGGGAAGGTTCAGCTGGTACACTGGTCCGGGGCCCGGCTGTGAATCTCTGAAGGGGCCCCATAGCCATAGACGTTTTATTTTGGTTTTCTCATCGGATTTTTGTTTTTTTGTTTTTTGGTAATTTCAACTAATTTTAGTTTATTTAGAAAAATAATTATGTAAAATTCACTTAGACTGGGGGCCTCAGCCTGCCCCCAGGGGCCCCAAAGCAATGTTGTTTCGCCTTACAAAACTTTTCTTGGAGACCCTGTGGAAGGAGACTTCAAATATAACACAATGTTGTCTAGATCTGTAAGAGATAAGTTGTAGCAATTAAGCTTTTCAGATGTTTCTATAAGATATGCTTGGTTGGTTGTTGGCGTCAGTGGAATGGTTAGTAGCGGGAATTTTTATTTAGGCGTGGTGGAGGTGGTGGAGGAGATTGTAGTTCGTACAGAATAATATCAACGAAATAAATTCAGTTGATGAAATGAAATTGCTGGCCCACAGATGGCTCCAACTTCAATCCTGTTCCATATTTGCATGTTTCATAATAATAAAAAGGCTTTTAAATGAACGGATGTAGGTAACAACCCTTAGCTTATAAATAAAATTAGGAATCCTTAACCTAACCTTGTAAAACCCTGTATAAATAAAACTAAATGGTATCGGTGCAGGTTAATGTTGTGGTAGTTGTAGTGATATCGGAAACGGCAATAATATTGAATAAATAGCACAAACAAATTTAGAATGAAATGACAACATACAGTGGGAATTTAGTACACATAAACAGAGTGGGGTGTTTGACAGGAGTATCCAATTAGAGCCACTGTGTTTTCATCATCTACAACTGGTCGATATTCCCATACCAGCTACTGTTACAACTCAAATGTGGCCTGAAGAAAACAGAATTACTGCGCACAATTTATGCTGTATCCATAAATCGACTTGTGTCACTGTTACAACCTTGTGACACCCCATTTGTGCCATAAATTTAACTTAAATATTGAAGGTTCCACCTGGTTCTTTGCAGAACTCTACTGTTGTGTTATTCGTTATTCGCTGATATTGTGTGCATGATCGGTAATGGTAATCTAGGTTCACACCATGCAATCGAACCCATATTATACAACACATAATGAAAGATAGAGTTGCACTGCAGCAGGTCTACTGGTCTTACTCCCAGTCATTCCCAAATCATAAATATCTTTAATCTTTTTTTTTTTTTTTAGCTTTCCTAGAAATTTGTTCCACTTATCTACAACTCTATTGCCAGAAGCGAAGAGTCAAGTGAGTATAAAAACATGTAAAACTAAGCAAGCGTTCATTTTAGTCGACGTTTCATCAAGAAATGAGTTTTATCAAGTCTTGTATGACAACGCTTACTTCTTTGCTAAACATAAAATAAACGCAAGTTCTGCATTACGTGTTTTCATACCAAATCGGTTGCCAACGAAACTTCTCATGTACATATGCATTTAAAATCCTGTCAAGGCGTTTATCGTTCTGATTAAGGAAGAACTCTAGACATTGAATTCAAGTTGGGTAAAATCAGATCTGTAAAGGATTTTGGAAAGAATTGTTCTGACAGTTAAGTTGGTTAGTAGAACAAGTTGCAAGTTACGACGTTCTGGCCTTATTTTATAACTTACCAGGGAACCAAACCATCGACCTTTTATACACAAATAACCATTAACTAGTCATAGGTAAGGATCCAGTCAGACCGAAACGTCGTCATAAGTTTCAGTCTCCAATGTGCAACTTGTCTGAGTATTGATATTTCAGTCACTGTAGTGTAGCTTTTTTTATTCTAAATTAACTTTCTACTCAGAGTGACCATTATAGATGTAGACCGAACTATACTTCGCAATGGCTTTGTGGACCTGATCGATCCCTGCGTTGCTTGCAACTCCTGTGACTTCGAAAGCAGCAAATACAAACAACTGTTTAGCTCAGATGTGAGCTCACCTCTCAGCGCAGTCCTGGCCAACTACTCTTATTATATCAGTAGGCTCACGGACATTTGGCCCACCGACACTTCGCCGAAGGACATCTGACCGAACGGACATTTCACCGAATGGACATATGGCCTAACTGGCATTCATCACCCAACCTAATTATCCCTTCGGCCTATTTCCCGTTCGACCAAATGGCTGTCGGCGCAATGTCCGTTCCGCCAAATGTCCTGTCAAATGTCCGTCGGCCATCTGTCCGGCCACGATATCAGTCATATGGCTACGGTATGTGCATGACGTTTCGGTCATTCTACCAAAAGATCTTAACATGCACTATGACATCTTCTCCATCAACAATCTAGAATCTAGTTTGAAATTTAGAATGGAAGAAGAAGAACGACTAATTTTCAGTACTGGATGAACTTTACACATATCAAAGAAATGTCTCAGTTAAGGTTTACCATGAAAATTAGACACATGTGCAAAATCTGGGTATCTTTATTGTAGACGTTTCGCTATCCATTGGCTTTATCAATACAAATTCAAGGATATAATTGGAAGACAGTAGAAATATATATATATTTCACTGTATATTTATACTGTCTTCCAATTATGTCCTTGAGTTTGTATTGATAAAGTCACTGGATGGCGAAACGTCTACAATAAAGATACCCAGATGTTGCACATGTGTCTAATTTTCATCTTGTCGGTATTGTATCATATTCATGTACAAGGTTTACCATAAACCTACGTACGAAATGACTATGACTGGAATTTATCGAGTATGATCATGTACAGTCATGGGCGAAACGTTGTAATATGTGTTACACTGCATAGAGTCTTTCCTAGAAGAAGCAGCTACGAGGGTGGGTGGGATGAGAGAGGGAGAGAGGGAGGGGGGGAGAGAGAGAGAGAGAGAGAGAGAGAGAGAGAGAGAGAGAGAGATAGAGAGAGAGAGAGAGAGAGAGAAGGGGAGAGAGAGATGAGAGAGAGAGAGAGAGAGAGAGAGAGAGAGAGAGAGAGAGAGAGAGAGAGAGACAGTACCTACATTTTTAATCCGGAGATTTTATTTTTTAAGTGACTGTCAATATTACCATTAATTAGGGAATCTACGAGCCTCACAAAGTTATTTATAAATGTAAACATTATCCTAACTTACCATAAATCAATTTCTCATGCTGTCCATTATTAACGTAGCATCGTACCTGGATACTTATTGGCTGTGAAGACCATGGAATCAACTAATGAGACTCTCATGAGTGAAAGAATTAATTCTTGATGTCATTGGTTCTATCACTCTTTCTCTCTGTCACTTTCATTCTCTTGCTCCTTTACTACTTTCCTTATTGCCCGTTACCCCTTCCTCTGTATACCTCCCTCCCTCCCCTCCCTCATCAATCGGCTATCAATGGCACACAAATTCACGAGTCTGGTTCCAACACAAGAGACATAAATAAATGTTTCTTGTCGAGTTGTTAAAATTATGATTACTGACGTGTTTGTTGGGTACACCCAAAACATACCAGGACTCCTGAAGACGGAATACCACAAGCAGATGCAAACACTGATATATAGCTCTGCTTCTGCAGCTGTAAATGCTAAAGACTGGACACCATGAAGACAGGGTAACACGAATAAAAACATAAGAACATAAGAATGGAGGAACACTGCAGAAGGCCTACTGGCCCATACAAGGCAGGTCCCTATCAAAACCACCACTACCTAAGAATTCACTCCTGCACCCACGACACCAATCAAACCCAGCCCCTCCCAGTCATATATTTGTCCAATCTCTTTTTAAAGCCACCCAAGGTCCTAGCCCCTATCACCCTAATCGGAAGATTGTTCCACGCATCTACAACTCTGTTCGAAAACCAGTACTTGCCTATGTCCTTTCTAAATCTAAATTTATCCAATTTAAATCCGTTATTTCTGGTTCTTACTTGGTTCAAGTACTGTAGAGGAACAAACAATATACAAGCAGGATCAAGTTACTTGGAGGATCAGGTGATAAGTCTACAGGAACATGTAGGCAACATTTCATAAGAACATAAGAACATAAGAAAGGAGGAACACTGCAGCAGGCCTGTTGGCCCATACTAGGCAGGTCCTTCACAATCCGTCCCACTAACAGAATATTTGCTCAACCCAATTTTCAAAGCTACCCAAGAAATAAGCTTTGACAATTCTACCCACTCATGCGCGAGTCCCACTCAAATCCAACCCCTCTCACTCATGAATTTATCCAACCTAAATTTGAAACTACCCAAGGTCCTAGCTTCAATAACCCTACTAGGCAGACTGTTCCACTCATCAACTACCCTATTTCCAAACCAATACTTCCCTATATCCTTTCTAAATCTAAACTTATCTAACTTGAATCCATTATTGCGGGTTCTCTCTTGGAGAGATATCCTCAAGACCTTATTTATATCCCCTTTGTTAATACCCATTTTCCACTTGTATACCTCGATCATGTCTCCCCTCATTCTATGTCTTACAAGTGAATGTAATTTTAGGGTCTTCAATCTTTCTTCGTAAGGAAGATTTCTAATGCTATGTAGTAATATTATGTAGTAATATTATAAGTTGTAGGAGAACTAGTAATAGGCAGAATATGGTGGATAGTGGAAAGCTAGTGACACTAGAT
The DNA here is from genome assembly GCA_009830355.1 of Cherax destructor. Lineage (NCBI taxonomy): Eukaryota > Metazoa > Arthropoda > Malacostraca > Decapoda > Parastacidae > Cherax > Cherax destructor. The sequence goes on along the minus strand of WNWK01000304.1, from coordinate 282,141 downwards.
GACAAGGACAGTAATAGGTATAGTGGAAAATCAGAGATGAGCAGGAAGGGTAAAGAGAAAGGAGGGTCTCTATTTATATATTACACCAATAGTCGTAGTGCTAGGAATAAGATGGACGAGTTGAGATTAGTTGCAAGTACGGGTAATATTGATGTTTTTGCAATAACTGAGACATGGTTTAATATGAAAAATCGGGACTTGCCTGCCGAATGTCACATTCAGGGTTTTAAATTGTTCCAAGTAGACAGAAGTATCGGGAAAGGGGTGGGTGGCACTCTATGTCCGTGATCATTTAAATTGTTGCATAAAAACGGGTATAAAGTCTGAATTAACACATACAGAGTCTGTCTGGATAGAATTTTCAGAGGGTGTGAAAATTGATTTTAGCGTGATTTACCGTCCTCCAAACTTAGATAGGGAACAAGGAGACTACTTTGGGAGGAAATTGTTAAGGCCACAAGACACGATAACGTAGTAATTTAGGGACTTTAACTTTAGTCAGATTGATTGGAATTTCATGACAGGGAATTTAGAATCTAACGACTTTTTAGAAGTAGTTCAGGATTGCTTTTTGAAGCAGTTTGTAACAGAACCTACAAGGGAAATAACCTACTTGACTTGGTTCTGGCAAGCAAGGAAACCCTTGTTAATAATTTAGAAATTACAGAGGAACTCGGCTCAAGCGACCACAAGTCAATTACCTTTAGCATTGAATGGATGTATGATAGTAGGGATAATTCAGTAATGGTCCCAGATTTTCGCTTAGCAGATTATAATGGACTTAGAGAACACTTATCAACTGTGGACTGGGGTGAAGAAGAGAGGTATCAATATGACAGTTTTCTTAACACTATACAGGCTGCCCAAAGAACATTTATCCCGTATAAAGAAATTAGATCAAGTAGAAATGACCCAAAATGGATGAATTTTAGGTAGGATAATTGATTCAAACATAGATGTCATAGAACTTCAGGAAGATTTAGACAAACTTAATTCGTGGTCAGAAAAGTGGCAGATGCAGTTCAATGTAGATAAATGCAAGGTTCTGAAGCTCGGGAGTGTCCATAACCCAAGCACTTATAAGTTAAATAACGTAGAACTTAGCCATACAGATTGCGAGAAGGACTTGGGGGTGATGGTAAGCAGCAACCTTAAACCAAGACAGCAATGCCTAAGCGTACGTAATAAGGCAAATAGATTACTGGGATTTATATCAAGAAGTGTTAGCAACAGAAGTCCAGAGGTTATATTACAGCTTTATACATCATTAGTAAGGCCTCACCTAGATTACGCAGCTCAGTTCTGGTCTCCATATTACAGAATGGACATAAATTCGTTAGAAAACATTCAGCGTAGAATGACTAAATTAATACATAGCATTAGAAATCTTCCTTACGAAGAAAGATTGAAGACCCTAAAATTACATTCACTTGTAAGACGTAGAATGAGGGGAGACATGATCGAGGTATACAAGTGGAAAATGGGTATTAACAAAGGGGATATAAATAAGGTCTTGAGGATATCTCTCCAAGAGAGAACCCGCAATAATGGATTCAAGTTAGATAAGTTTAGATTTAGAAAGGATATAGGAAAGTATTGGTTTGGAAATAGGGTAGTTGATGAGTGGAACAGTCTCCTAGTAGGGTTATTGAAGCTAGGACCTTGGGTAGTTTCAAATTTAGGTTGATAAATTCATGAGTGAGAGGTTGGATTTGAGTGGGACTCCGCATGAGTGGGCAGAATTGTCAAAGCATTTTGGGTAGCATTGAAAATTGGGTTGAGCAAATATTCTGTTAGTGGGACGGATTGTGAAGGACCTGCCTAGTATGGGCCAACAGGCCTGCTGCAGTGTTCCTCCTTTCTTATGTTCTATGTAAATATCTTTAGGGCAGAAGAAAGGAATTTATAGGCGCATAAAAGAGGTGAGGGTCATCTTATAAATCAGTATACTGACATTAAGAGGGACGTTAAAAGGGAATAAGAAAAGCCAAACGGGACTATGAAATTAAAGTTGCTAGGATTCAAAAACTAACCCAAAAGTTTTTTCCAGGTTTATAGAACAAAAGTTAGGGATAAGATAGGTCCCCTTAAAAATAACTTTGGGCATCTTACTGACAAGGAGAATGATATGTGCTCTATTT
>WNWK01000304.1:222500-275000 GCA_009830355.1 Cherax destructor | reverse complement strand
GGCTGGAGGCAGTGGAGATGTCATGTCTGAGGTCAATGTGTGGTGTGAATATAATGCAGAGAATTCGGAGTTTGGAAATTAGGAGGAGGTGCGGGATTACCAAAACGATTGTTCAGAGAGCTGAGGAGGGGTTGTTGAGGTGGTTTGGACATGTAGAGAGAATGGAACGAGACAGAGTGACTTCGAGAGTGTATAAATCTGTAGTGGAGGGAAGGCGGGGTAGGGGTCGGCCTAGGAAAGGTTGGAGGGAGGGGGTAAAGGAAGTTTTGTGTGCGAGGGGCTTGGACTTCCAGCAAGCATGTGTGAGCGTATTTGATAGGAGTGAATGGAGGCATATGGTTTTTAAAACTTGACGTGCTGTTGGAGTGTGAGCAAAGTAACATTTATGAAGGGATTCAGGGAAACCGGCAGGCCGGACTTGAGTTCTGGAGATGGGAAGTACAGTGCCGGCACTCTGAAGGAGGGGTGTTAATGTTGCAGTTTTATAACTGTAGTGTAAAGCACCCTTCTGGCAAGACAGTGATGGAGTGAATGATGATGAAAGTTTTTCTTTTTCGGGCCACCCTGCCTTGGTGGGAATCGGCCGATGTGTTAAAAAAAAAAAATATATATATATATATATATATATATATACAAATATATATACAAATATATATACAAATATATATGCAAACCGCCCCGACGGGATCACCATCTATCCTTGGAAGAATGGCAAGCTCTTAGCATGGGATTATACCTGCGTGTCGACACTGGCTGACACCTACATCCATCACAGTGTTGGGCGACAGGGAGGAGCTGCTGACCACAGAGAGGAGTACAAGATCGGCAAGTACAGGGACATAAGCCAACAGTATAAATTTGTCCCAGTGGGATCAGAGACCTTGGGAGCGTGGGGAAAAAATGCAACACGTTTCCTTAAAGAGCTGGGTTCCAGACTCATCGACACCACCAGGGACCCAAGGGCAGCCACGTTCATGTTCCAGCGTCTCAGCGTGGCCATCCAGAGGGGTAACGCATGCTGCATACTCGGCTCGCGTCCGGCTTCGGAGGAGCTGGAGGAGATTCATAATCTTTGACATATTGTACCATTGTATTCATGTTCATGTTTGTGTGTTTTATAAATGTATTCTGTCTATTAATAAAGCATTTATATGTATGTATGTGTGTATATAGGATGGGGTGGTAGGAGAAGTGGAATATTCAAACGGCTTCAGGAAGAAATCCAAATATTCTTCCTTGATGCCTTTTTATCCACTTCTCCGAGGCTATGGGTCCCACAATTTGCACTAGAGGTGGACCCTATATATATATATATATATATATATATATATATATATATATATATATATATATATATATATATATATATATATATATACAATATATATATATATATAAAATATATATATATATATATATATATATATATATATATATATATATATATATATATATATATATATATATATATATATATATAAAATATATATATATATATATATCATATATATATATATATATATATATATATATATATATATATATATATATATATATATATACTATATATATATAATACTATATAATATATATATATATATATATATATATATATATATATATATATACATATATATATATATATATATACATATATATATATATATATATATATATATATATATATATATATATATATATATATATATATATATATATATATATATATATATATATATATATATATATATATATATATATATATATATATATATATATATCATATATATACTATATATATATATATATATATATATATATATATATATATATATATATATATATATATATATATATATATATATATATATATATATATATATATATATATATATATATATATATATATATATATATATATATATATATATATATATATATATATTATATATATGAAAGACTTATAAATGTATTCTGTCTATTATTAAAGCATTTATATGTATGTATGTATGTGTATATAGGATGGGGTGGTAGGAGAAGTGGAATATTCAAACGGCTTCAGGAAGAAATCCAAATATTCTTCCTTGATGCCTTTTATCCACTTCTCCGAGGCTATGGGTCCCACAATTTGCACTAGAGGTGGACCCCATTCTATATATATATATATATATATATATATATATATATATATATATATATATATATATATATATATATATATATATATATATATATATATATATACAAAGATTAAAGATATAACACCAACACCTTAATTAACACTGCCCCTGAAGCAACATACGCTGAAGACTGCACATCACCAACATAGTTCAATACCGGTAACTATAAAAAGTTAATTACAAAGTGTAACTTCTAAGTAATACAGTAGGGGATAACCAAGTACAAACTCCTGCATACAATGTAACTTCTAGTGTGTTGAAGATGGTCTAACCTGGCTCACGTATTGTAATAAGAAGACCCTGTACTAGAGGATAATCACGCACGCATTGTAATCCTTCAGAGCATACGTATATCACTGGATACCCACATACATATACAATATAATCTTTAGTGGTTCGGGGCGTTCGTCAGGGGAAGACTCGTAGATACATGTTAAAAATCACTCGTATTCGCTCTTATGTAACACGCATGGCCAAGTTCCTTCCTCTCAACAACTTCTCACTCTGTTTCCAACTTTTTCTTGCACCTCCTCTACACTTGCTATCATCTACCTAAAATTTGTGCACTCATAATTTGCCAGATTTGTATAAAGCATATCGGCCACCTACTTTCCATTTTCTTTATTATGTGATCTACACACGGAGGGCCCGGGTTCGATTCCCGGCGGATGGAAACATTTCGACGCGTTTCCTTACACCTGTTGTCCTGTTCACCTAGCAGCAAACAAGTACCTGGGTGTTAGTCGACTGGTGTGGGTCGCATCCTATGGGACAAGATTGAACACCCCAATGGAAATAAGACAGACAGTCCCTCGATGACGCACTGGTTTTCTTGGGTTATCCTGGGTGGCTAACCCTCCGGGGTTAAAGATCCGAACGAAATCCTATCTCTCTCTCTATTATCTCAATGATATTAATATCACTGGTATTAACATAGTCACTGGCACCAGCCTCCTCCTCCTCGCCTCAACGTACGGAACCCATGCATCATATTCGTTGGTACCACTGTACTCGGGTACAATCCATCACCGTTCTGGTTCATTGTACCAGCCGATAAACTTCTATTTTTCCACAGACTATTCATCTGATACGTGATTTATTGTATTCATCACATAGTCATCAGACATCACGAATGCTCTTATGTGTATGAATAAAATGACTTCATTAATACCCATTCTCTTCATTCTCACTTGCAGTATATAATTCTCTTTTTTCTACTTATTCTCATCAGCTCACTATATTATACTAATTTTTCCTAAACTGCTTCACAAACATCTACATAATTTTCCTAATAAGAGTTTCATGGTGGTGGTGATTTGATGTAATGAATTAAAGCAATTCCCCAAGAATGTAATAATAATAATAATAATAATAATAATAATAATAATAATACTAAAAAATAATAATAATAATTTTCCAAATCGTAATCTACAAAAATATTCAATTATCATCTTTACACTTCCTTGACCCCTTCCTCTCACACAGGCTTATTCCCCTATAATCTGTTCACTCGTGTTTCGTTTCGGTCAGACTGACTTTCCTATAATCTCCACACTCTCCCATTCCCTTCCAGTGATGCAGATTATTTCCTTATAATCTTCACATTCTGCTCTCCCTCTTCCTTATCAGTCATACGGAGCACACACTGTCTTAGAGCTCAGCTATCTTCCCTTCTTTCACACATATATTCTCACCAATCAAGTATTTTATCCCCAGCTGCTGTCAGCATCGAAATCTTAATTCTAGTAATCCGTCTGCACATCCCTTAATACCGTGCTGTAACTATACACTAAAACTTTATCTTGTCACACCTGCGACAGGAAAAATGTAGGTGAGGCGTCCAGGATGTTTACGAGACTGCAGGAACATCATTATGAATGATGAATGCACAACATGAGCAATGCCTGCATTATACACAGTGACAAAACCGAACACTTGGTGTTCCGGAAAGACACTCAGTTCGATAAATGAGTCACTTGAGAAACATTTGGTTATCTTTATTCTGGAAACGTTTCGCCCACACACAGGGGTTTCTTCAGTCTAATGCAAAAAAGGTGGAAGATGAGTAGGAGTTTGAGGTAATGAGTCCTTTCAACCGTGAATCGATGTGTTCAGTCCATGAATCTTGACGAAAGCGCAGCATATTTGCGGAGATGGAGCTTATATACTGATGACAGATGAGGTGCAGCAGTGGTAGGCGGAGTCGCCAGTGGACAAAGCCACTAGTGGAGAAATCCCTGTATCAAGATCCCAAGACGTTCCAGTGTCTGACAGGATGTTGAATCTTGGGATCTTGATGCAGGGATTTTTTTCAAAACTTGTCTAATCTACAGACACTAGTGGCTTTGTTCGCTGGTGACTCCGCTTATCACATCGACTCCAGGCTGAGGGACTGATTACCTCAAACTCCTCATCTTCCACCTTTTACTGCAATGGACTGAAGAAGCCACTGTGAGGTGAAAAGTTTCCTGAATAAAGATACCCAAATATTGCACAAGTATCTAATTTAACAACTATTTATTCACACGCTCAGCTTGTTAAGACAAATGGAGAACCTACTAATAAAGTATTTAGATAAGACTGAAATTACCACACATGAACAAAGTTGATAAATAAAAAAGTAAATAAAGGTTAGCGTCGCTTAAAAGACATAACACGACGATAACTGCCTAGAAACTATCCTGATCAGCACACAAAATACTATCATTGAGCAGATCCTGGGAACCTTGACCTTAGCTACTGTAAGCCCTTAGCTCTTCTGCTTCTGTCATACAAACAGAAACAATCTACAAATGTCCTATGCACACACAATATATAATAGTGTCCAATAAACGTGTAGTCTTCCCTGTAGTGCTCCCTGTAGTCCTCCCTGTAGTGCTCCCTGTCAAATTCAACCATTTTATATGTACGACGCACTCTCCCTGGGGTTTAAACCCCACCCGTTCCGTGGTTTCATGTACATAGAAACTCGTATACGTAGATATATAAGTAGATATTCAGAGAAATAGACAGAATCTAAGTAGAAATAGACAGGTAGACACACAAGTAGGTAGGTAGACTGAAAAAAAAATCCGTAATAATGTTGGAAGAATTACTGACAATATGTTAGGTAAAAGGACACAAGTACAACCAATGCGACATTTTATTGTGGCAACGTTTCGCTCTTCAGTAGCTTAACAAACATGGAGAGTGAAACGTTGCATTAGTTGCACCTGTGTTCTTGTACCTAACAGAAAATAATCCATCGTCACTTTTCTGCTATTGATTTCATCGAGGACACACAGGTGGTCTCAACCATTATTTACGAGGCAATCTTTATTATGCATCTCAGTATTCCTCAGCTCTGCATCTGCCAGAAAGCACTCAATGGTGTTGACGCCTGCGTACCGTGCCTGAGTTCAGAAGTTATTGCACCAAAGAGCAGTAACAATAGTGGGCGGAACTGTCTTGCAATAGCAGATGGACTTGTATAACAATGGCAGATGGATTTGTTTGACAGTTTCAGGTGTGTTTGTAAAGACAATCACAGTGGTTTTGTTTGACATTAAGAGTGGATTTGTGTAACATTAAGAGAGGATTTATCTATTAAAAGTGGATTTGTCTTACACTACAAGCGTATTTATCTAAAATTACAAGAGAATGTGGAGCGGTCTAATATGGTAATATGGCGTAGCTCAGACCCTGGCTGTCTACAATCCATCCTCTTAACTCCAATAAGCATCTATGTGGATTTTTCAGATACAGTTTGCCGCAAATTTTTCGATTAGGTTAGGTTAGTCTGGCCTCAGTCCATAAAAAATAACCAATTTCCAAACACCACATAAGGTTAGGTTAGGTAAGGTTTGTCAGGAAACAGGACAAGTGTTTCCTGAGGCGGGTCAGGAAGCTTTTGGTCATTTGACTGAGGCCTTCCGCTGGCCTTCCGGTGGCATATTCCTTTAGACGTCTTTGCCTCTGTGTATATTCCAAGACAGGTGAATATGCGTGTATATACATGGTAAGATGTTTATTTCTCAGTATATATTCACTAAAATTGTTTATATCTTCTGCATATACTCCGAGAGATGCACATTTTTTAGTGCATATGCAATAAGAGGTATACATCAATACACATCGACAGTAAAGTATATAAATTATATATGATGATATACCTTGTGAGGAATATATCTCTGAGCTTATTTACGCCACATTTGGTATATATCTTTATGTAAACTGAGCAGTGTATATACCCCTAGATGTGCAACGAGAGGTGTATATTTCTATATCTGTGAAACGAGATGTGTATATTTTTCATTGTAAAAAAACTAAGAGCTGTTTATCTATCAGTGTATGTGCACCGAGTGATGTTTATCTCATTAATATATACTGGGAGGTATATATATCTTAGTGTATATAGGTACATACTTTTGCGTGTATACCCTAGGTGGTATACATCTCTTACTTTGTGTACACAGAGTTTACACAGAGAAAGAGAGAGAGAGAGAGAGAGAGAGAGAGAGAGAGAGAGAGAGAGAGAGAGAGAGAGAGAGAGAGAGAGAGAGAGAGACAGACAGACAGACAGACAGACAGACAGACAGACAGACAGACAGAGACAGAGACATGGCTTTCAATATAGGCGTCAAACCTAGTTTGTGCAGGTATGTCTGTCGCCTCCTGGCCAGAACTTGAAGTTGCTCAAGTGTTTCAGCAACTGACAGCTCTCCAGATTTCCCCCGTTACGTCAGTCAGAGATTGCTCTGATGGGGTTGTGTTACCAAACCTGTCTTCCCTCAGTCTGTTCTCCTACGTCACCAGCAAGCGTGGGGATACGAACGTTCTGAGAGACGACGATATGCCTTACGCTGGAGTCCATCGTCAAGACGCCATCAACGTGCGTGGGGTTTACAACGATCTATGGAACTACCATATACTGTAACATTGCCATATCGAATAGTTTATAAGGTAAATGAGCTTGGGTGACCCAACAGTGTGAGCTGAATTCTTCAGATGATAGAAACTTATCCGCTGTAGCCTCAATAAATAGCAGGAATTCATTATTTAAATTTCAGGTTAGGTTAGGTAAGAATCGTCATGAAAAAGAGATCAGACGTTCTTCGGGTCGCCGAGTTCATTTAGGGAGTCTAAACTATCTACGATTAGATTTTTTTTTTCTGTCCAAAGAATAGAACGCTTCTTGGAGATCAGGTAGTGTGTGTTCTTATAGTTAAGTTGAAATATGAGAATGATGCGAAATTTGAACATTTTCTCCCACTCACTGGCTCATTCTATGCCAACGTGTAATTTACATCAGAAATAAACAAGAGATTACAAGGGTTTAATAAGGATAAGAAGGCAGTTTTGTAGCAGCTGATGTTATAGCTGAAAGTACCGTTTATCAGACTCTTAGTTAAAAACAACAAAAGCGAATACTTTTGTTTGGAAACTTTATAAGGTACTGACATACACATTTATCAAGGATTACAAAAGGGATTATCAACTTTTCCAGGGCTGCACCGGAAACTAAAAATTCTAAGTCTATTGAAAAGCCGTAAAGAGGAGTTAAAGTTTACTTATGATTTGTAAGCAAGCTCAGAGCTATTCATATTTGCTTTAATATTCATATTTACTTTAATATGTTTAAACTACTGTTAATGAAGTAAAAAAAAAAAGCTAATTAACTTAAAAGACTGTTAGAGGACTTAAAATTGGGGTAATTTTAAAGCATCTTTAAAGAATGATCTTACTAATGCTTATTAGAATTCAGGTTTGATGTCTCTTGTCTTAATGAAGATGGTCACGAATATGCGTGAGGAATTGTTTTCACAGTCAATTCCTGGAAAATCCTATTTACGCTTTCTACTTAATTTGAGATGTAAATAAAAAATAAGGTTTAAAAAATATACATTGGTAGGTCAAAAACAATTAAAAATGAGGCAGTAGAGAAGTGATTGCGAACGATGGAGATATTTCGTGCATTATCTTATAAACCTGACAAATTCTCAATTTCACAATGAATAGGCAGATACTCTGCTAAATCAAAGCTGAAAAGTTCTTCAAGAGACGGACCACTGTATTACAGACTTTGACTGTGATCTCTCCGGTCTGGATGTCTGGCATCACCAAAGTTAATTCAAGATATTGAAACTACGCGTACTGAGCGTGAGATGGCCTCTCATTCTTCATCTAGTGAATGTTCTCAGTTTTAAAGCCATTTAATGTGAATTTCACCGACACTAGATATAGCTTCTGTAGATGACCAAATATTAAGAATAAGAAACAAGGCTACAAAAAAAAAAGTCACAATGGGGAACAAAACTATGACTAAAATAACCACCCTTGCAGAAAGCTGTGAGAAAAACATTGAATTTCACTGAAGTGATGAGAGACCTTGTCACTGATGAGTCTCTCAATATTTAATATTTTAATGATTCTCTGAGAAAATGCCGATGCCCAAAGTTGTTAAAAAAAGGTTATAGTTGAGCAGCATGTTTTACATACAAGTTTCAAAAGCTGTTTCACCTTGTCTCCTCTACCTCGATCTTTTGCATTACTTCAACTGCAGTTCTACCTGCAGCTCCTGCTTCTTGCCATAGGCTAGTATTAGAGATGTTATAATTTCCTGTATAGTCAAATTTTCTATTGAGCATTGAAGTAGTAACCTTATCAAGAATGCGTTGTTGAAGGAGTGTGTCTGACGGTGGGAGAGTCAGTTAACTGAGGTGTGGTTGGTGAAATTTTCTCATGATGAAGAGGATGGCTACGTTCTCTAGTAGAAAAAGTTGGAGTACCAGGGATTTTTGATATTGGTAAGTTGAAAAAGGCAAGTTGACCATTATTACTGAGTTCATTGTGAAACGCTAAACCCGTATGGGTCATACAGCACTTAGGAAAATCTAGAGGTAATTGGTCATGATCCATGAGAAAAAGCAAGGAGTAATTTCCTGGAATAAGAGCCCTTCAGCATGAGAGGACTGTCCTTCCCTCCTTGAAGGGTACCAGCAGAGCTATCTATTCAAAAGGATGCTCTGACGTCAGTGAAAGGCTCTTGATCTAAGGAACTGCAGATATTTGACCCTTTTCTAGGACCAAACCTGATTACTTTCCATTTTCCAGCTACTGTAGAACCCCTATGGGTTTAGTCTTCCACCATGATTGTAATAATAATCACTAAACTTTAACAATAATTAAAATTTCTCCCCCTCCCCCTCCCTTCTTATGCCACTCCCCATGCTCCTCCCCATGTCTCTTTTCACGCTCTCTCTCTCTCCCCACTCGCTTCTCCTCCCATGTCTCCAGCTCCTCCCATGCCTCTCCTCAAGCCTCCTGCCCTCCTAAGCTCCTCCTCATGGTTCTCCTCAAGCTCCTCCCCATGCCTCTCCTCAAGCTCCTCCCTATGCCTCTCCTCAAGCTCGCTCCTCCCCATGCCTCTCCTCAAGCTCGCTCCTCCCCATGCCTCTCCTCAAGCTCGCTCCTCCCCATGCCTCTCCTCAAGCTCGCTCCTCCCCATGCCTCTATGTTCTTTCCCGGGTCTTTCTCTACCCATTTCCCGACGTCCATCCCCCAACTCTTCTTGGGACTTTTCCTTCACCTCTCTTCCAGCCTCTACCCACGCATCCCCTGGTGTTGCACCCCGTTCCCACTCCTTCGTTCCTCACTGAGCTACTCCTCGCATCACTCTGCCTCTCCCCGCACCCATTCCCATGCTCCCCCGCGCCTCTACCCGCGCAACGTTAGGTTTGGAACGCGTATTGGGTGCGCTTTAGAAAGTCAATATCACCACCGTCATCGACGTTACCAGCCTCGCCACTCACACCGCTCAAGTGTTTATGTTGTGATTGATTTCTGCTGACGTGTGAAATTCTTGCATGTGTTGGTTAAGGGTTGCACAACGGCGCAGGAAACTCGAGGTCACAGGAAATTCGCCTCAGTGAATCCCATATCATCGTAATGATACACACTGTGACGCCTTCGGTAAAGAAATAGCTTCTCCAGTTTGTGAATTCAGTCGCCAAGTGTTTTGGACTTCAAGAGAACTTCGTGAGTGCACTCAGGTGGCGTGTCTCTCTCACGATTCTCGGATGGTGGATCGAGCTCTCAGCATCTTCTTCAAATAGAGTGTAACTGGAATATTAAACTTATGACGACGTTTCGGTCCGCCTTGAACATTAACTAGTGTAATAGGTAATACAAGTAACTTTTATAAGAAGGAATTTTGATATAGGATATCTTAGAGTATAGTATGAACTAGAATATAGGATGAAATGGGGTTAAGGATGTACCATGGTTAAGGATGTACCATGGTTCAGGATGTACCATGGTTAAGGATGCATGGTTAAGGATGTACCATGGTTCAGGATGTACCATGGTTAAGGATGTACCATGGATCGGGATGCATGGTTAAGGATGTACCATGGTTCAGGATGTACCATGGTTCAGGATGCATGGTTAAGGATGTACCATGGTTCAGGATGTACCATGGTTCAGGATGCATGGTTAAGGATGTACCATGGTTCAGGATGTACCATGGTTCAGGATGCATGGTTAAGGATGTACCATGGTTCAGGATGCATGGTTAAGGATGTACCATGGTTCAGGATGTACCATGGTTCAGGATGCATGGTTAAGGATGTACCATGGTTCAGGATGTACCATGGTTCAGGATGTACCATGGCTCAGGATGTACCATGGTTCAGGGTGTACCATGGTTAAGGATGCACCATGGCTTAAGATGTACCATGAATAAGGATGTATCATAGACCAAAGGTACAGTATATTCTTTACGTTGTACCCCTGTGTATTGTATTCAGCTGCGTAGCATCGGATAGTTTACGATATCGCAGCTTCACCCGCTGAATAATATAGTTTTATAGCACTGGTGTTATGTTCCTGGAACTAAAATTTATATAAATATATAATATAGCCGAAATGATTCAAATGATTCCTTGTTTTAGTAATATTCAAATCATTCCTCGTTCTTGGGATGAATTCAAATCATTGTTCACGTGATATTCAGAATTTTTTTTTTTCTGTTCACTTGTGAGATTCGATTCATTCCTTTTTTATTTAGATGAAGACATTTCAATATTTAACCAGGACTATAGAAGTCTGATCCATATGATAGAAATGTGTCATTAATAAGTCAAGAAGGCAATTTTGAACAACGAGGCCCAATACCGTGACTGGAACAATACACAAACAACCCGATCCTAAGATAGAGAAGTTTGTGACGACGTTTCGGTCCGACTTGGACCATTTGTTAAATTAGACACATATGCAACACTTGGGTATCTTTATTGAGGAAACGTTTCGCCACACAGTGGCTTCATCAGTCCAATACAAAGTAGAAAGGTGTAAGGAGAGGAGGAGTTTGAGGTTATCAGTCCCTCGGCCTGGAGTCGATGTGTTCAGTCCATCAATCTTGTTAGAAGTGTAGCACAAGGCCGTAGAGGTGGCTTATATGCTGTAATCAGGTGAGATGCAGCAGGAGGAGGCAGGTCATAGTGGTATCAACCATTAGGGACTGATAACCTCAAACTCCTCCTCTCCTTACACCTTTCTACTTTGTATTGGACTGATGAAGCCACTGTGTGGCGAAACGTTTCCTCAATAAAGATACCCAAGTGTTGCATATGTGTCTAATTTAACAACTTGTCGGTTCTCTGAACCATTCATCTACATCTTGGACCATTTACAAGTCTTCTCTCTCCTATGATCGGGTTTATAAAAGTTTGACCTTGTTGGAGGGACGCGAGCAAAAGTCAATGGTCTCTTTAATTTGATGTGGCGTTCGAGTCAGTACTGTTATATTTATTACGAAATTATTCAAGAAAATCTGTTTTCACTACTTGTTCTTTGAACATGGTGGTTTTTTGATACGTTAAGGAAAAATCACATAGCATAGATCATTGTCATAAAATGCCTCAATCAGTGGTGGCGGCACTATTGCTGGCGCCTGGCAAAACTGTTAGTGTAAAGAAGATGCTTAGTGCTTAGTAAGGGAGTTATAGACAATATCATGTAAAGTCAGGTGTAGAGGTGAGGCGAAAGCCAGTAGACAGGTCAAGTTAAAGCTTATTTCTCCACTTTATCCAGGCAGGCGAAACGACTCTTTAATATACTCAGGTGTTGAAACGTGTCTGATGATACGTATACAGATATTTTAACCTCAGTCTCTCCAGTAACTGAAAGCAGCCTCTGTTCATCTCCCTGTGTTCCCTTCCACTTCCCTTCACCCAGCTAGAATTTGACTCTCTAACATTATCAATGGTAGTTTCAGCCACCTCCACCACACTAACCCCCACCACCACCCCCACAATAACCCTCACTTCCACCACACTAACCCCCACCACCACAATAACCTCCACCACAATAACCTCCACCACCCCTATAACCACCACCACCAGGAAGACTTGCAGCGCATTTCCATAAAATCGACCACGAGATCCATTAGGAGAAAATAAAACAATGAAGTTTTCTCCTTGAAGGAAAGTGTTTTTTTTCCTTCCAATACCCTCTCTTGCTCTCTCTTCCTTCCTGTCTCTCGCTCTCTCTTCCTATCTCTCTCTCTCTCACCTAATTATCAGAAATTAATCAAGTGAGAGATCATTAGGAAGGCTGTTCATTAATACGGGTATAGGTCACACTGACTTTGCAATCAACGCGATTCGGTACACACATTTCCTTGAATTTATTATTAATGAATTACAATAGGTCCAAAATTAATTAGTCATTGATGGAAGGGATTATTATAGATGACAATTATTATTCTGAAAAACTATTATTAATATTCATTTTAATAATAATTATGATGTATAATTTGTCAATAGACCACAAGTTAATTGCTCTGGCGGTTTGGTGAGCTACAATGATAATATTTTACAAGTTATAGTATATATGGTTTCCTGTTAAGTAAAAGGACACAAATGCAACTAATGTGACTTTTATTGTGACAACGTTTCGCTCTCTAGGAGCTTTGTCAAGCCATTACAAACAATTCATGGACACAGAGGGTATATATAGGTTCAGAGTGAGGTGTAATACTAGTGGTAGTAGTAATATTAGTTGTGGTAGTAGTGGTAGTAGTAGTAGTAATATTAGTTGTGGTAGTAGTGGTGGTAGTAGTAGTAGTAATATTAGTTGTGGTAGTAGTGGTAGTAGTAGTAGTAATATTAGTTGTGGTAGTAGTAGTAGTAATATTAGTTGTGGTAGTAGTAGTAATATTAGTTGTGGTAGTAGTAGTAGTAGTATTAGTTGTGGTAGTAGTAGTAGTGGTGTTTCTTCACGACCAACTTAAGTCAATGTTCTCTCTTCAGCTCTTTGAATTATACCTTTTATTCCTACATATAATTTCGTTTCCTTTTCTCATATTTGGACGTTAGTCGTTGTCTGTAACAATTCTGTTTTGTTTTGTCTCTTTGTTTTTTATTTATTCTTCAGCACCGCCAATAAAACTGTTTTTTTCTGGTGACAATTTTCCTCATTAGCTTAAAATTCTTTGCAGTTTCTTCATTTTTCATTTCAAAACAAATGTTAATCTTTTAGTTACTTTCTTAGCTAATGTTACCTGCTGTTTTATTTCAGACATTTATTTTTCCCTGCCAGCATAACTTTCCTCAATATTTAATAAACAATAATTTATTTCATCTCAATTTAAAGACTTTCGTAAACATTTATGTCTTTAACTAGAAGTATTTATTTTTCTGTTTCTATTATTTTTGTTATTTTCGCATGTCAATGCTCATTTTACGTTTTATACTCTTCTATCGCTTTTCATATTTACAAAGTTTTTCTTAAATGTTCGAGTGAAATGTTCTGAATTATCTGAACCTCTTGTTCTAGTTCTGTCTGTGCCTTGTTACTCCTGCCGAATTATCATGTCTTTCTTTCGTACTCTTGCTAGCGTATCATCTCCTGTTCCAGTCATTCTTGTTGCTAAAGAATTCATCATTCATCTCTTCTCTTTTGTTCTAATGTTCACAGCTTACACTTCTTAAGCTGCAGGAATATGCTGAACTGAGCTTCTCATCTTTTTTGCTGCATTTTTCATTTCTACATTTTTTCCTATTCAAATTTCCTGTTATTAAGAACATAAGAGCATAAGAAAGAAGGAACACTGCAGCAGGCCTACTGGCTCATGCGAGGCAGGTCCAAGCCTGTGACCTGACCTGACCTAGTCAGGTCAGGTCACATCCACTTAAGGAAGGAGCATGCCATCAGACCTATTAGCACAAGCTAGTCAGGTCCAACTCACACCCACCCACACACACTCATAAATTTATCCAACCAATTTTTAAAACTACACAACGTCTTAGCTTCTATGACGGTACTCGGGAGTTTGTTCCACTCATCCACAACTCTATTACCAAACCAGTGCTTTCATGTATCCTCCCTGAATCTGAATTTTTCCAACTTAAAACCATTACTGCGAGTCTTGTCTTGGCTACATATTTTTAGCACGCTATTTACATTCTCTTTATTTAGTCCTGTTTTCCATTTATACATCTCAATCATATGCCCCCTAATTATACGCCTTTCTAGAGAGTGGAGATTCAGGGCCCTCAGTCTATCCTCATAGGGAGGATTTCTGATACATGGGATCAACGTTGTCATCCTCCTTTGTACGTTTTCCAGTGCATTTATATCCACTCTGTAATACGGTGACCGAAACTGTGCAGTATAATCTAGATGAGGCCTAATCAGTGATGTATAGAGTTGACGAACAACCTGAGGACTCCTATTATTTATGCTCTTTGATATTAAGCCAAGGATTCTGCTCGCTTTATTGCGAACATTTATGCACTGTTGTCTTGGTTTTAGATTACTGCTAACCAGAACTCCCAAATCCTTTTCGCAATCAGTAATATTAAGATCTACATTATTTAGTTTATATGTGGCATGGTTATTTTCTTATCCAATGTTTAAAACTTTGCATTTGTCTATATTAAACTGCAACTGCCACTTCTCTGCATAAGTCTATTCAAATCTTCCTGGAGTGCTCTAATGTCCTCATTAGAATGAATTAGGCGACCTATTTTGGTGCCATCAGCAAACTTGCTTATGCGCTATTTATTCTCTCAACAATGTCTTTTACATAAATTGTGAACAACAAAGACCACTGTGGAACACCACTCGTGACGCGCCCCCCACTCTGATTTTGCCTCGGCAATTATTGATTCCATAAATTTTCTCACTATGGAGGTAAGGCTTATTGGTCAAAAGTTCGAAGCTAAGGACCTGTCTCCTGCTTTGTAAATAGGTATTACATTTGCCATTTTCCACTTATCTGGCACCATGCCTGTTTGTAGTGATATGTTGAAAAGACTAACCAAAGGTTTGCTAAGCTCTTTACATTCCTTTAAAACCCTTGCACACACTTCTTCAGGGCCTGGGCATCTGTTCGGTTTAAATTTCTCTCTCTGTCTGAGGACCATGTCATTAGTTACCATAATCGTGCATAGTTTATTATCGTCCTGTTCTATATAATTTATTATTTCTGGAATTTCGCTAGTATCTTCCTGCGCAAAAAACTGAGAGGATATAAGAGTTAAAAATTTCACACATTTCCTTATCACTGACAGTTACTTTTGAGTGGGCCAATCTTGTTTCTAATCTTACTTCTGTATACCTGAAAGAAACCGTTTGGGTTAGTCTTCGAATCCCTTGCCACTTTAGATTCATAATCTCTTTTTGTTTTTTTATTCTTTTTAATTATCTCTTTAATTGAACATATTGATTTCTTAACTGACCAGCCCCTCTTTTGATACGCCTATATATGCCTCTCTTTTGACCAATGAGATGTTTTAATCTATTGTTTATCCATTTGGGATCATTTTTGGTTGATCTAAATTCCCTACTTGGAACATAAGTTGTCTGAGCAGCCAGAACTATGCTCTGAGAAATGTCATATTGGCAACCAACAGCACCTACCTGACCCATAGTGAGGTCGTACCAACTTAGCCCACCCAGGTAATTTCTCAGTCCCATGAAATCAGCCAAGCGGAAGTCTGGGACAAAGACTTGTTTGCAGTTATTTGGATAATTCCATGATATATTGAAACTAAGTGATTTTTGATCGCTTTCCCCAAGCTCATCATTAACCTCAAGGTTATTAATTAGTGATTTCTTGTTGGCAAGAATCAAGTCAAGCACATTGTTTCCTCTAATTGGTTCTGTCACAAACTGTTTTAAAAATAAATCTTGAATCGTATCAAAGTCACTGGACTCTTAAGATTTCCTGTCATTGTTCCAATCAATTTGTCTAAAGTTAAAATCTCCTATTAACACGACATTTTCATATCTAGACGCCTTATGAATTTCGTCCCATAGCAGCTTATTGTACTCCCTATCAAGATTTGGGGGCCTATAAATCACACCCAAAATTAATTTGCCACGACGCTCCAGAAACAGTAAACAAACCGATTCTTTGTCCAATGCTTCTATTCTTATATCTTGTCTAACACAACAATTTAAATTATCTTTGACATACATCGCTACTCCACCACCCTTCCTGTTGACCTTATCAGTGTGGAATAGTTTATAGCCTTGTATGTGGCCTTCAGAAGGCATTTCTCTCTTTCAGGTTGAACCAGGTCTCCGTTATGGCAATATCTATATTACCTGCCCATGCAAGTAATCTTAGCTCATCTATCTTATTTTCTAGACTCCTACTATTAGTATAGTAAACCTTAAGGGAGATAGTCACTCTCTGCCTTTATTAGGAACTTTATTTTGAATATTGTCTATTAAACATATCCCTGAGGTATCCTGGTAATATCTGCTGTTTTCAACCCTTGAACTGGAGCTTGATTGTTTCACACACACACCCATACCTCTATTATCTATCAGTTTAAAGTCCTAGACAAGTCAGCAATGTCTCCCTCAATCGAGTTGGCTAATGCAACTTTGCTGGTTTTGTTAGTGTTGTAATATTTTTCCTATCCATTCACTCAAGTTATTTTCTTGTGTGACAGCATAACCATATTAAGTCTGAGAACCCTCCACCGGCTTATTTTGAACTATAAGACAATTCTATTGCTTGCCAATATTTTTTCCAATCCATGGGTGTGTGTGTATGTGTGTACTCACCTATTTGTACTCACCTATTTGTGGTTGCAGGGGTCGATACATAGCTTCTGGCCCCACCTCTTCACTGATCGATTCTAGGTCCTCGCTCTCCCTGCTCCATGAGCTTTATCATACCTCATCATAAAATTATGTATGGTTCCTGCATCCACTACATCCCTTGCCAGAATATTCCACTTCCCGACAACTCTATGACTAAAGAAATACTTCCTAACATCCCTTTGATTCATCTGAGTCTTCAACTTCCAATTGTGACCCCTTGTTTCTGTGTCCCATCTCTGGAAAATCCTGTTTCTGTCCACCTTGCCAATTCCTCGCAGCATTTTGTATGTCGTTATCATGTCTCCCATAACTCTCCTGTCCTCCAGTGTCGTCAGGCCGATTTCCCTTAACCTTTCTTCGTAGGACATTTACCTTAGCTCTGGAACTAGCCTTGTTGCAAACCTTTGCACTTTCTGAAATTTCTTGACTTGCTTGACCAGGTTTGGGTTCCAAACTGGTGCTGCATACTGCAGTATGGGCCTGACGTACACGGTGTACAGAGTCTTGAACGATTCCTTGCTCAGGTATCAGAACGCTATTCTCAGGTTTGCCAGGCGCCCATATGCTGCAGCAGTTATCTGGTTGATGTGTGCATCAGATGTGCTCGGTATTATACTCACCCTAAGATCCTTTTTTTTTGTGTGTGTGAGGTTTGCAGTCTTTGGCCACCTAGCCTATACTTTGTCTGCTGTCTTCTTTGCCCTTCCCCGATCTTCATGTCTTTGCATTTGGCGGGGTTAAATTCGAGGAGCCAGTTCTGGTTCTCTCTGTCCTGATTTCCTGTTCTGTGCATATGGGTCAGGTGGAATAGCAGAAATAGAGGGAAATAGGGGGTGAGTTGTGGGAGAGGGTGGAAGACAGAACGTGGTTGGTTTCGAGTTTTGCATTTGAGTGGAAGGGCGGGTAAGGCTTATGCTGGATTTTGGGGGGATTTTATTTGGTGTAATACTGGAAGCTGATAGTTCTGTTTGGTATCGCCTTCCATGTCTCCACCAGGTATTTGCTGGATGCTCTTTCTCTTCCTCAGCTGTTTCCTTTCTTTTCCTCTTTTGACTTGATCCAGTTATACATAGTTATACCATGTTGTGCTCTTTAACTAAAGTTTGCATCTCATAATCCTGTGTAGAGCAATTTCTGGTGATGAGGGCAAATCTGAGTGGGCGTATTTTTGTCCCTTGAGAACCAATCTTCCATTTCACTCCATCCAAATTACTAAAAAAATATACCATCTGCTGTACTGCATCCTCTCTTGTCATTTCAATGATAAATATAATCTCTTGGTCCCCTGTCTACCATCTTTCTACACCTCTCCAGCCATCGTTACCATGAATACCATGGATAGTAAACAACCCACAGCGTTCCTCCTCTAACCCATCTTCCTAAAACAAACGTTATACGATATAGGTTAAATAGGTTTGTTTACATTTGCTTATGCTATAAGGTCATCTATAAAAAAATATAATATACTAAAATGTCTGTAAGTGCAATAATACAAAAAGGCAATAGACACTACTGAATTATAGGCTGTTTCCTTCCAGTGTCGGTCACACACATGACATTCTTAGGCAGAATACTATAATAACCTTGATTATAAAGTTACACATATTATCCTCACACAAGAAAGAGAAGCTTACGACGACGTTTCGGTCCGATTTTTGCCATTTACAAAATCACATTGACTATAAATGGTCCAAGTCGGACCGAAACGTCGTGGTAAGTTCCTCTCTCCTATGAGTGGGTTTATTTGTGTATTGTTCCAGTCACGGTATTGTGTCGTTTTGTTCTTTATAAAGTTAATATTTTATATTGATACTGCTCTTATCATTCCCTGTACTTCTCTATGCCCAGAAAGCATTTCCGCAAAGGTCACTTTTTTCTCCCTCTTTCCTATCTCTCTTTCAGCTCCAGCACTTTCCATTATAGTCGCCGCCTCTTTTCCTCTTCCCTTCATTTCCTCTAGTTCCTCCTCCAGTTTACTAATATCCTCTTCAAGACCGTAGACTTTTTCTTCAGTTGCTCAGTCCCCATTTCTAAAGTGATTTGTTTTCCTCCACAACATATTTTACCCTTTCATCCACTTTATGGAGACAATTGAACTTTCTTTCCCAGTCCTCTTCCATCGGTGTGTGTGTGTGTGCACACCTAGTTGTGGTTGCAGTGGTCGAGTCACAGCTCCTGGCCCCGCCTCTTCACTGGACGCTACTAGGTCACTCTTCCTGCTCCATGAGCTTTATCCTACCTCTTCTTAAAGCTATGTATGGATCCTGCCTCCACTACATCATTTATCAGACTATTCCACTTCCTGACAACTCTGTGACTGAAGAAATACTTCCTAACATCTCTATGATTCATTTGAGTCTTCAACATCCAATTGTGACCCCTTGTTCTTGTGTCCCATCTCTGGAATATCCTGTCAATTCCTCCCAATATTTTATATATCGTTATCATATCTTCCCTATCTCTCTTGGCCTCCAGTGTTGTCAGGTCGATTTCCCTTGATCTCTCCTTGTAGGACATG
The DNA here is from genome assembly GCA_009830355.1 of Cherax destructor. NCBI lineage: Eukaryota > Metazoa > Arthropoda > Malacostraca > Decapoda > Parastacidae > Cherax > Cherax destructor. The sequence goes on along the minus strand of WNWK01000304.1, from coordinate 255,200 downwards.
CCCCTTAGCTCCGGGACTAGTCTTGTTGCAAATCTTTGCACTTTCTCTAGTTTCCTTACATGCTTGGCTAGGTGTGGGTTCGAAACTGATGCTGCATACTCCAATATAGGCCCGACATACACAGTGTACAGGGTCCTGAACGATACCTTATTGAGATGTCGAAATGCTATTCTTAGGTTTGCTAGGCGCACATATGCGGCAGCAGTTATTTGGTTGAAGTGCGCCTCGGGAGATGTGCCTGGTGTTATACTCACCCCAAGATCCTTTTCCTTGAGTGAGGTTTGTAGTCTCTGGCTCCCTAGACTGTACTCCGTCTGCGGCCTTCTTTGCCCTTCCCCAGTCTTCATAACTTTGCACTTGGTGGGGTTGAACTCCAGAATCCAGTTTCCAGACCAGGCTTGCAGCCTGTCCAGATTCCTTTGTAGTTCCGCCTGGTCTTCCTCCGATTGAATTATTCTCATCGGCTTTACATCATCTGCAAACAGGGACACTTCGGAGTCTATTCCTTCCGTTATGTCGTTCACAAATACCAGAAACAGCACCGGTCTAATGACTGACCCCTGTGGAACCCCGCTCGTCACAGACGCCCACTCTGGACCCCTCGTCACGTACCATGTCTCGCTGATGTCTTCCCGACAGGTATTCCCTGATCCATTGCAGTGCCTTCCCTGTTATATCTGCCTGGTCTTCCAGCTTATGCACTAATCTCTTGTGTGGAACTGTCTCAAAAACCTTCTTACAGTCCAAGAAAACGCAATCTACCTACCCGTCTCTCTCTTCTCTTACTACTGTCACCCTGTCATAGAACTCAAGTAGGTATGTGACACAGGATTTCCCGTCCCTGAAACCGTGCTGGTTGTCGTTGATAAGCTCATTCCTTTCTAGGTGCTCCACCACTCTTCTCCTGATAATCTTCTTAATGACTTTGCATACTATACATGTTAGTGACACTGGTTTGTAGTTTAGTACTTCGTGTCTGTCTCTGTTTTTTTAAATATTGGGACTACATTTGCTGTCTTCCATACCTCAGGTAGTCGCCCTGTTTCGATAGATGTGTTGAAGAATGTTGATAGTGGCACACACAGTGCCTCTGCTCCCTCTCTCAGAACCCATGGAGAGATGTTATCCGGCCCCATCGCCTTTGAGGTATCTAGCTCGCTTATCAGCTTCTTCACTTCTTCCTCGATTGTATGTATTGTGTCCAACACTTGATGGTGTACCCCACCTCCCCGTCTTTCCGGAGTCCCTTCTGTCTCCTCAGTGAACACTTCTTTGAATCTCATATTGAACTCGTCACATACTTCTCGGTCGTTTCTTGTGATCTACCCTCCTACCTTCCTCAGCCTGACTACCTGGTCCTTGATTGTTGTTTTCCTCCTGATGTGGATGTACAACAGCTTCGGGTCAGATTTGGCTATCGCTGCTATGTCATTTTCCTTTTGTCTTACCTATGCATATTCATTTCTGGCTCTACAACTGCTCTTCTTATTCTCCTGGGTCCTTTGCCTTCTATACTTCTTCCATTCTCTAGCACACTTGGTTTTGGCTTCTCTACACATTTGAGTGAAACAAGGGCTCACTCTGGCCTTCTCGTTATTTCTGTTACCCTTGGGTATAAACCTCTCCTCGGCTTCTTTGCATATTGTTGTCACATATTCCATCATCTCATTTACTGACTTTCCTGCCAGTGCTCTGTTCCACTGAACCTCGTGCAGGAAATTCTTCATGCTTCTGTAGTCCCCTCTTGTAGTTTGGCTTCGTTTGTCCTGTCCTTCCTGCTTCCCACGTGGTCACTGGCCCCGAGGGGTCTTTCATATGTGATGTCCTCAATATCTGCACTACTCAAGGTGAATACTAGGTCCAGTCTTGCTGGTTCATCCTCTCCTCTCTGGTAGTGTTCCTTACGTGGTGCTACATGAGGTTTTCCAGAGCCACCTCCATCATCTTAACCCTCCACGTTTCTGGGCCCCCATGTGGCTCCAAGTTCTCCCAGTCAATTTCTTTGTGATTGAAGTCACCCATAATCAGTAGCTTTGCCCTGCTCGCATGAGCCCCTCAAGCCACTTCACAGAGTGTGTCAACCATTGCTCTGTTACTCTCATCATACTCCTGTCTTGACTTCCTGCTGTTCTGTGTTGGGTTATACATCACTGCAATTACCACCTTGGGACCTCCAGACTTAAGTGTTCCTATTATGTAGTATCTTGCTTCTCCTCCGCCTCCTCTCTCCAGCTCATCAAAATCCCATTGTTTTTTGATGAACAGTGCCACTCCTTCACCCCCTCTGTTCCCTCTGTCTTTCCTCAGGATCTGATATCCCGTTGGAAAGATGGCATCTGTTACCATTCCTGTGAGATAGTTTCCGGTGATGCCCTCTTTGACTCTTTCATGCCACTCCTCCCACTTGTTCGTTGTTCCATCAGCGTTGGTGTACCATACCTTGAGTTTCCGCTCCAACACTGTGTTATGGGGGGGTCTGTGGGGGTGGGAGCTGTAAGTGTGGATTGTGGTTTGTGTTGGGGTAGGCGTTTGGCTGTGGGGTTCTGATGGTGATTCTGATTGTGTGTGTGTGGGGGGGGATGGGGGGCGCATGTGCATGTTCTTGTTCTCACAATCAGTACTTGAATAAAGTCAACTCAACGTGTCTATGAATAAGAAGACTCAGACATCTTCATATCTTCATAGGTTACTACTGTATTAATCTTTCGGTGATAATTCCATCACCAACATCGAAAATCATATTCTGAACTGTGACATATTGTCCTATTGATTTAATACCAACATTTTATAGGAGACATGTAGACTATTCACAGATAAACAAAAATCCCACAAAATCTTCAATCTACAGGTTCTACTTATTGTGTTTCACCTGTACTGCATTTAATATTGAAATTAATTTCTTGCAGAATTTCTTTAGCAAAAGCTATGTACTGAACTTATTTCATAGAACAGTAAAATCATTCTTGACAAATAAGTTCTCTAACAAAATATCTTTAGTTACAGTTTCTAAAGATGTTCATTACGTTAAACTTGTAACTTTTATGGAAACCAGAGTTATAATATTAAGTAGCAGTGCTCAAAATTATTACAAGCTGGTTACCCATAAATTAAATTGAAATTCCCTTTTGTAAAAGCATTTGCTAGTGGAAGCCGTTTACGATTTAAGGATCGTATTGCATCTCCCTCTGTTCTTGAAAGTAATGTATCCCTTTGCTTCTTCTCATTGTAAAATATATAGGAAGTACTTTTCGAAATTTTAAGCTTGGAGTTTGATAACATAGAGGAGTGCCATGTAGGCATCTTACTCCTTTGGTCAAACCACCTCATCCAGTTCATTCTGAATCTCATATGCATGCATTGAGTACAGACGACTTGAAAATTATAGCCAAAGCTCAAAACACACTGGATTTAAAAGTTTTATAGGGCATATATACTAAACTTAAATCTGATCTCAGTGATTTTGCGCTTATTTACTCTCAAAGAATTTTAAAGTTTACCTTCTTTAACTCAATTTACTTTTCTTTTTATATTCATTGATTTGATCTGTACTGTTGAGTAACGACGTGGTTCATGCAGGATGTACATTATCTCCTTGCACCCATATTTTTAAAATTTTCTTAAGTTGTGCTAATGTGTCATTGTATCTTCTATGGTTATACATTATAATGTGATGTTCCATAATATGATCCCTGGTGGTGGCGATGAATTTATCATCTAAACATTGATTTACTCTACAATAAATATCTCATGAAGATGTCTTTGTCTTTCCCTCCTCCCAAAATTGCAATTCTTAAAACTCGAAAATGCTTAGGAATTCACATTTATTTTCAGTTTTATATATATATATATATATATATATATATATATATATATATATATATATATATATATATATATATATATATATATAGATATATATATATATATATATATATATATATATATAATATATATATATATATATATATATATATATATATATATATATATATATATATATATATATATATATATATATATATATGTGTGTGTGTGTGTGTGTGTGTGTGTGTGTGTGTGTGTGTGTGTGTGTGTGTGTGTGTAATATGTATGTATAATATGCAAATATGCAGAGGGAGGGAGAAAGTGATCGCCAGAGCTAGACAGCCAAACAGACTCGATGATAACCTCCTCTCTAACGCTCCTGGTGTACCCTCACTGCTGTTTTATCAAACTTTTACTGACGCCAAACCCATTAGCGATTTGTAAATATTTATCCCCCAAAAAATCTGTAAAAGGCATAAAAGTATAAAGAATGCATTCATTATGTTCAGTACATGACTGTTCTTGTGTGTGTACACACACATACACACACACACACACACACATATATATATATATATATATATATATATATATATATATATATATATATATATATATTGATAGTATTTTCTTTCTCTCATAATCACGTAAAATGACACGAATATCTTGCAACTCTTGCTTTCATACAGTACACGTCATGTTATATACATTCCTACGTATTTATAAGTAAATGTGCGTGGATACACACTCATATGAGTGTTCTTCTTAATTTGTTAATAATTTTGGCTCCCTAATAATTCGATGGGTCTGTGGGTTAGAATTCTTCCTCAATACGAAATGTGTATCGTAGGAAGTGACTAAATCGCGGAGAGCAAGTTGCTACAATTATAAAGAAGAAAACTTTAAAGTTTTGTTGTTAGAATGTTCATGGATGCCTCTAAGTGAATTATGTATAAAAGAGAAGTTTTGTTAAACCACGTATTAGTGGATAAAAGATGATGAGTAGTTCTCTGGATGTACATGTTATTAGAGGGACAGCTTTGAAGATCATTGTTTACTGATAGCTACAGCAAGAGTTAAAAACAGGGAAGAGTGTAAAGAGGATGACTTTGGTGGGTAAGAGAGATGTGAAAGTGACCTGTAGGAGACGGAGATATAAGCAACTGTTCATAGATGTGGTTGAGGTAATATACAGGTAATGAGCTCCAAGGGGTATGAGAATGGGTGAGTCTGGTAAGTTCGCTTGACTATTTTAGGTTCTCAGGAGAACTCATCTACGCAGCATAACGCTAGCTGGGATATCACTTTCCTAATCGCTTGGGTCCTCATTGACCAAGCAATAGTCTTCCTCTTTAACACCTTCACTTACATTAAACATCGCTTTTTCACACAGGATTTCAATGATCTCGTTGAACTGTTCATGATTTTTAACATTCTCATACAAGGACAAGTTCTACAAGTGGGTTCTCACGGTGCGGTCCTGTCAGACCTCTTGGGCATCTTCAGAGGAACTGGTTCATCACCATCATTCTCTGCTACATTACGTGATTAAGATACGTCGACGTCGTCTTGGTTATAGTACTTAGGTATTTCAGCCTTCATAGTTGCAGATTATTTTGTTATGTCCTTCGTACTATAGATAATGACATACTTAGGTATCTTTATTGCCTATCTCTTTGCCTACGTAGCAGTCTTTTTCAGTTGAATACGAATGTGTCTTTTATACTGGAGAGAGTTGAAGATATAAGTAACTGAGTAACTACGGAACCCTCTGCAGGTGAAGCATTTAGCCAATAAAGATACCGACGTGCTTCACATGCTGTATGTTTTATTCATAATTAAAATATAATAACTCTCAAACATAAAGTGTGAAAGAAGTCGTCTCAGGACGATATGCGGTGTGAATATTATGCAGGGAATTCGCAGACTAGAGATTAGAAGGTGAGGAGTTACCGAGAGCATAATTCAGAGAGCTGAGAGGGAGCAGAAGAGGATGAATAGGAGGGAATGCTAATCTGGGAAGGATAGGAAAGATAGGGTTGTTTTGAGATGGGTTAGAGGGAAGGAGTAAGGGAAGTTTTGAGTGCAAGGGACTACACCATCCAATAGGCTTGTGTGAACGCGTTAAATGAGATCTAGAGGCGACTACTTGTGTTTGTGACCTGACGAGCTTTGGAGTGTAAGCAAGCTCATATTTATTAAGAGATTCAGGGAAACTTGTAAGCCATACCTGAGTCCTAGAAGTAGGAAGTACAGTGCCTGCACTCTGTAAGGAGGGGTGAGGATGTGGCACTTTGGAGCGCCATCTAAGCTGTGATGTCGGTGACGGTGTTTCCTTTTTATTGGACGTCACACTACCTTTCACTATGATCTTAGAACGAATAGAGGCGTTGTCACATGTAGCAGTAAAACACCTGCTTGAAGAACAACAATACTCAGATCTTTCCCTGCCTTAAATGTTCCTTGATACGTTATCATCTGCAAGGAAAAAGCCCTAACATATTTTAAATCCCAGGGAGACATCTACCATCGTCCGAAACAATTTCCATCATTCCTACTCACCGGCGGCTGACACTGGAGTTACTATACTGACCGCTAAAACTATTTAGAATATCACTAGTCCTCACCCCGTAAAGAACACGGCCACTGCGCGAGTACAATCCTATAGAGGCGGTGCGACTAAGCAAACACTGGAGAAACATCTAGAGACTTAGACAACTACAAGAACACAGGTGAGCTAGTAGCGTTGACAACGCACTGAATGCATATGTGGTACAACACATGAATGCACGCGAGCATCTCAAGCGCATCTCTTGTACCAAGAAAATGATTATGTTTAGAATCAACAGCTACCCATGTCGATAACAAGACATGTACAACTTTGATGAACCTATTACTACCACTATTTTTCAAGAACACATAGGGCACATATTGCCAGCATTTGACCTCAGGATCAACACTACACCCAACGTAACTATCACACATAACCTCATGTAACACTCTCAGGTAACAAACAAACGTAGCAGTCTCACGAAAGAGCCACACACAACCACACTTAAGAATTCAAAGTGACAACCACACTTATTATCAGCACTTAACAATGCCACATGACACACACACACGCACGCAACCACACGTAACTAGCAAAAGTAACAATTTCATGTAACAACGTCAAAGTGACTTAACAGTCACACATAACTACACGTAACAACTCCACATAACCACATCGTAAGAACCCCACGTAAATATCCAACGTAACCCCACGTAACAGCCCCATGTTACATGTAGCACTCCCGCATAAACCCATGTTCCAATCCCACGTTACAGTCCCCAGTAACATGTAGTAATCCCAGGTAACAATCCCACGTAACAACCCCACCTAACAACCCCATGTAACATGTAGCAACCCCACATAACAGTCCCACGTAATAATACCACGTTAGAACCCTACGTAATGTAGAGCAACCCCACATAATTCCACGTAACAATAACTCCTTATAATCCCACGTAACACTGCGTAACAAATCCCACGCAACAACCCCAGGTAACCCCACGTAACAACCCCAGGTAACCCCACGTAACATATCCACGTAACAACCCCAGGTAACGAACCAACTTGAAGTCTTCTCAACCGTGTTTTTCTTCTAATCTGTTTTATAATCTTATACGATGAGAAGGTTTTAGCAAAATTTTATCTTCATATATTTTTAATTATTATTCCCTCTCATCACGCCACTGTAATTGTAAAGTCATTGTTCTTGTTTATGGTATAATGTTTATCTTTCGTATATTTTTACTTGTTTTATTTTTCTGTTAAAAACATTTTCAACTATGGTTAAAAAAATTCAGTGTTAAAACAATTTCAGCTAAGTTGAAATATTTTCAATGTTAAAACAATATCAGTTAAGTTAAAATATTTTCAACAATGTTAAAACATTTTCAACTATGTTAAAATATTTTCAACTAAGTTAAAATATTTTCAACTATGTTAAAACATTTTCAACTATGTTAAAACATTTTCAACTATGTTAAAATATTTTCAGCTCTGTTGAAACATTTCCTGCTATGCCGAAACATTTGCGGCTATCTTATAAAATAATCACCTATAAACATTAACAGCAATGTTTACACCTCATCTATGCTAAAAGTTTTAGATACGTTATTCTCTAACCAAGTTACAACAAATCAATATTCTCTCTATTTGATTCAATTTACAACAAGTTGATACGTAATTATTTCTTTGTTTCTTACTTTAAATGTACACAAATGAAATTATTTAATAGTTTCGGTGTAAATTAACTCTGATGCCATTTTACTTTTTACTGTGGCTTCTTTCCTGAGATTTTCAACTCCCTACGCTTCTCCACAGGCTAGGTCAACCAGGCTGTTGCTGCCCATGTCTCGCTGACTTAATTGATCTAGTACTGTTTACATGTACTAGTCAATTTTCTATCTCAAAATTCCTATTACGGTACCAATAATGTTTCCTGAACCACGGATTTTGACACGGTGTTCTCTAATTGTGCTCATAAGAACCCTGATTACCACGGGATTTATCTTACACTTTCTCCCATATCTCTCACTGCAATAAGTGTTTAGGCTTCTCCAGCTCTTCACAGGTTAAGTAATGATAGTGTGCAGATTACTCTCCTGACCCCCAGTTATTGTCACCGAATATATTATCAGGTATTTAACTCTCTTCCGTTCAGTATAGTGTAGTTCAAATGTTCGAGGCGCTCCTGGTGGTTCAGGTGTTTTAATACGGGTAGAAAATTAGCTCTGAATGTGTTTCTACAGTAATATCTCTCGTGTCATGAAAGGCGCTGTCAGTAGCAACGATATTCCAGACGTGACAACACAGCTAATTTGAATAGTACGATCATTGGTGTAACTTATATTTATCAAGTTTTCATAATCTTCCACGTGACATATTTTTTTTTGGAGGGGGGATGGGGAGGGAGGACTTTTATATAAATCACAGAACTGGTGGGGATCGATGGTCTACCTGTCTTCTGTATTCCTGTCCTCGTTTTGAGTTATTTTTATTTAATTTGCCACCAATGAACATATCATTTGCCCACTGAACTTTATTGACATATGTTTGTAATTTATTCTTCTGTTGACACAACTTCCATGTTTATTTCTGGCATCATATGCATAGGGTACCAAAGTGCAGTTAGTGTCTGCTGTTGGATTGAGACACTATATAGTTGCCAAGACCCTTGTGTCTCTGTTCTGTCCTTTTAACTTAACCTAGAATGAAAACAGTTTATTCCCGGTCATTGTGATCGGTTTGTCAGAAGTTTCCATATTAACTTCTCATCATTTCTTCCTTTAAATATCGACCGAATTTTATGGGTTATCAATCCAAGATTGAACCCGCAATATTAAGGAACATAAGACTGGTATTTTTATTCCCTCCTCTTCCTACTGTGAAAGTGTTGTAGTGGTTTACTGATGCACCAAGAGGACTACAAGTCCTCAGTGAGATTCGGTAATCATTTGCATCAGTTAACCGGAGAAAATCTACCTAATACATCTGCATTAAAGTTAAACCTTAATTTCTTCAAGTTATAAGTGATAAAAATCTCCCGACCATTATTTACATACCTTATTTTTTTCTTTTTACTAAATTTACTATTTCTCTTAAAGGGAAGCTCTTATGCTGGAGAAGGCTTCTTAATCCAAGGAATCAGAGCTACTCCTCAGTTCCTTGGATCAAACGTGATCTTTACTCAGAGAGAATTTAATATTTCTCCATACTAAATAAAACTAATGAAAAGGCATATCGCAAAGGCAACTCCTGAAGCGAGCTTTTTTAGTACCGGTGAAGGGCTCTTGATCCAAGGAACTGGATCTGCCTTATCCTTCATTGTGACCCAAACGGTTTAACTCATGAATAAAAATAATAATAATAAAAGTAAATAAACATTTCCCAGATATAAATCTATATTTTCCGCCTCGCTTATTACCCTCCATTATCTCATTCTCCTCATTTATTAACGTTCATTATCTCATTCTCCTCATTAACGTTCATCTTACAGGACTGAAAATGTCTCTGTTCGTTACAAAGAGCAACACAGCCCTGACAGCAACACAGCCCTGACAGCAACACAGCAATGACAGCAGCACAGCCCTGACAGCAGCACAGCCTTGACAACAACACAGCCCTGACAGCAACACAGCCCTGGCAGCAACGCAGCCCTGACAGCAACACAGCCCTGGCAGCAACACAACCCTGACAGCAACACAGCCCTGGCAGCAACACAGCCCTGGCAGCAAGACAGCCCTGGCAGCAACACATCCCTGACAGCAACACATCCCTGACAGCAACACAGCCTTGACAGCAACACAGCTCTGGCAGCAACACATCCCTGACAGCAACAGCCCTGACAGCAACACAGCCCTGACCGCAACACAGCCCTGATAGCAACACAGCCCTGGCAGCAACACAGCCCTGGCAGCAACACAGCCCTGGCAGCAAAACATCCCTGACAGCAAAACAGACTTGACAGCAACACAGCTCTGGCAGCAACACATCCCTGACAGCAACAGCCCTGACAGCAACACAGCCCTGACAGCAACACAGCCCTGGCAGCAACACAGCCCTGGCAGCAACACAGCCCTGGCAGCAACACAGCCCTGGCAGCAACACAGCCCTGGCAGCAACACAGCCCTGGCAGCAACACAGCCCTGGCAGCAACACAGTCCTGGCAGCAACACAGCCCTGACAGCAACACAGCCCTGACAGCAACACAGCCCTGACAGCAACACAGCCCTGACAGCAACACAGCCCTGACAGCAACACAGCCCTGACAGCAACACAGCCCTGACAGCAACACAGCCCTGGCAGCAACACAGCCCTGGCAGAAACGCAGCCTGACAGCAACACAGCCCTGGCAGCAACACATCCCTGACAGCAACACATCCCTGACAGCAACACATCCCTGACAGCAACACATCCCTGACAGCAACACAGCCCTGACAGCAACACAGCCCTGACAGCAACACATACCTGACAGCAACACAGACCTGATAGCAACACAGCCCTGACAGCAACACAGCCCTGACAGCACCACGACCCTGACAGCAACATAGCCCTTACAGCAACATAGCCCTGACAGCAACATAGCCCTGACAGCAACATAGCAATGACAGCAACACAGCCTTGAAAGCACCACATCCCTGACATCAACATAGCCCTGACAGCAACACATCCTTGACAGTGCCACAACCCTGACAGCAACACAGCCCTGATAGAAACACAGATCTGACAGATACACTGCCCTGAGACCAAAAAAGCACTGACACCAACACAGCCTTGAGAGAAACAGAACCCTGACAGCAGCACAGCCTGGACAGCAATACAGCCTTGAGAGAAGCATATCCCTGACAGCAACACAACCCTGACAGCAACACAACCCTGACAGCAACACAACCCTGACAGTAACACAACCTGACAGCAACACAACCCTAAGAGAAGGACAACCCTGACAGCAACACAGCCCTGACAGCAACACACTCCTGAAGGCAGCACAGCCCTGAGAGAAATACCTCTGAGGGCAGCACAGCAATAATGGCAGTACAGCCCTGGAGGGTAATACCGTCCTAAGGGTAGGACAGCGCTTACAGCAGTCAGACAACCGGATGAGGGGGATATGATAAGACACTGGGAGGGGGATATCATAAGACACTGGGAGGGGATATCATAAGACACTGGGAGGGGATGTCATAAGACACTGGGAGGGGATATCATAAGACACTGGGAGGGGGATATCATAAGACACTGGGAGGGGATATCATAAGACACTGGGAGGGGATATCATAAGACACTGGGAGGGGATATCATAAGACACTGGGAGGGGATATCATAAGACACTGGGAGGGGATATCATAAGACACTGGGAGGGGATATCATAAGACACTGGGAGGGGGATATCATAAGACACTGGGAGGGGGATATCATAAGACACTGGGAGGGGGATATCATAAGACACTGGGAGGGGGATATCATAAGACACTGGGAGGGGGATATCATAAGACACTGGGAGGGGGATATCATAAAACACTAGAAGGGGGATATCATATGACACTGGGAGGGGGATATCATGAGACACTATCATTGTAAAGAAGAGAGGGGTTTATTAATTCACAGCAGAGTATGCTATTATACAGGGAAGGGGTATATCAATGGACAGGTGGAAACGAATATCAGTAGTAGAGGTATACCAGTAGACAGGGGACGGGTTTATGAATGGTGAAGGGAAGGAGGTATGGCAAGTGGACAGAGGGAGTGGTATATCAGTGGACATGGGAAGCCTTACTAGCCAATAGAGTTACAGGAAGTATATTGGAACGGCTTCCAGTGTTAGGAAATTATTCATTCTCTGGATGATGATAACAAATGTTCATATTATATATATATATATATATATATATATATATATATATATATATATATATATATATATATATATATATATATATATATATATATATATATATATGATGGGTCCACCTCTGGTATAAATTGTGGACCCATTGCCTCGGAGAAGTGGATAAAAGGCTTCAAGGAAGAATATTTAGATTTCTATCTGAAGCTTATTTGAATATATATATATATATATATATATATATATATATATATATATATATATATATATATATATATATATATATATATAAATGTCGTGGCGAATAAAGAAAACTTGCGATTTTGGCTTAGATAGCAACGCACTTCTTGCCGAATAGGGCAAGCGAAAATTTGTGTATGCAATAATTTCGCAAAAATCATTCTGAATCTAACGAAAAAATATATTTCATTGTGTTTGTTTATTATTGAATTATTGTAAACTTACGTAAAATATATTTAGTTGATTAGGCTAAATTAAATTGCCCTTGATATAATAAGGTTAGGTAAGTTTCCTATGATTTTTTTGTTGCAAAATTATTAATTTTTACATTAACATAAAAAAATATTTCGTTAAACGTATAAGAGAAATTTTAGAAAGGACTTAATTTTAAATGAATTCTTGCTAACTGACAAGTTTTACCTATTCGGCACGACATTATATATAGTGAGAGAGAGAGAGAGAGAGAGAGAGAGAGAGAGAGAGAGAGAATGGATAAAAAGTTGCATTGGTAAACAAGACAGAAATTTAGTTAAGTATGTGAAGAGAGAAATAGAATTTGTTGTGGGGGCAATAAATGATGTGAAAGAGTGGAGAAGATTGGGAAGAGGAGGAAGGGATGAGGAGAGAGAGAATAGGGGATATTAAATGGGGGTTAGGGAGTTGGATAGGGAAGAGAAAGGCTAAAGGGGCAATATAGTGGAGTAGGAAAGGGGTAGGGAAAGATGGTGGCGGAGTATGAGGTGACGTTGTATGTCAATTCAAGGTGGTGCAATGCAGTGTTGCTGCTCCCTCAGCATTCTCCCTTCCCCCTCCCACCTTCCCCCACCTCTCTCTCTCTCTCTCTCTCTCTCTCTCTCTCTCTCTCTCTCTCCCAATACCCTCTCCTCTCCCGTTCCTCTCTGTCTTACCCCTCACTTTTGCCCTTCCCTTTCTTTCTCCCCTTCTCTCGCTCTCATTCCTCACCTCTCCCATTCATCCGTTTTTCTCTCTCATCCCTTCCCTCACCTCTCCCCCTCATCCACATCTTCTCCCTTCTCTTATCCATTTGTCTTCCTGTCGCCCCTTTCTCTCTTCTCTTCCAATTTACCTCTCCACTATACACTTTTCTTTTTTCGCACTCTCTTCTCTTCTGTTCTTTTCATCTATATTCCTCTCTCGTCTATATTCCTCTCTTATCTCTAGTCCTCTCTAACCACTATTCGTCTGTCACCTTTAATTCTCTTTCACCTCTAATCCTCTTTCGCCTCTAATCCTCTCTCGCCTCTAATCCTCTCTCGCCTCTAATCCTCTCTCGCCTCTAATCATCTCTCGCCTCTAATCATCTCTCGCCTCTAATCATCTCTCGCCTCTAATCATCTCTCACCTCTAATCATCTCTCACCTCTAATCATCTCTCACCTCTAATCATCTCTCACCTCTAATCATCTCTCACCTCTAATCATTTTCATCTAATCATCTCTACCCCTAATCATCTCTCAACTTCTCCCTTAATCATCTCTCACCTCTAATCATCTCTCACCTCTAATCCTTTTTCACCTATAGCCTTTTGTCACATCGCCTTTTCTCCTGTCTTTCTTCTTTCCTATTCTTCCCTTTTCTCACATATCTCTTTTTCCCCCCTCTTCTACGCTCTTTCCACTTTCATACTCTCTCCCACATCTCTCTTCCCCTTTCCAATCTCTCTATATCTCTTACTTTCTTATCTCCCATCTTTCTCCTCCTCTTATGTATTTGTAGGTGCAGGGGTCACGTCCCAGCTCCCGTCCCCGCTTCTCAACCAACTGGTACCGGGTTCTGTCTCCTACCTCCGTGAACCTTATCATGCCTACTCATAAAGCTGTGTATTGATACTGCCTCTGTCACATCGCTGTCCAGGTTTTTGCACGTCTTGACAACACCAGCTTGCCCTTCCACTTCCCGGATTAGTAACCGGTGTTATGTTGAAAATGGTATAAAATACCGACAAATTGATGATTAAGATACATTTGCAACATATTATGAAACGTGTCGCCTACACAGTAGGCTTCTTCAGTCAAATACAGATACCCAGCTGTTGCACATGTGCCTTAATCCCCTGTGTTATTCTCTCACAAAATGCCTTCTGCAGATCAAACTGAGGCGACCAATGGTTGTCTCTCCTGGTTAATTTTCTCTAAGCAAGATTTTTTAAAGCAGAACTTCACTATATCAGTGTTGGTTTTATGCAATGACTTTCCTTCTCTTTAAATGAAATGGTAATTACTCTATTATTTTTTTCCGGCACATTAAAGAGGGCACTTGTGTTATTGATCAGTAGTTGAGTGAATCTTGCCTTTTCTCCTATGTATATGAGTGTTTGCACTTTTTCCTTAACGGAGTATATATATATATATATATATAGAGTATTATACAGACACTGAAATGAGTAATGAGATTCTTTTTTTTGTCAGTTTTTATCCACAAGTCACTCAAAATACCCACTGCATGTGTGAAATGTTGCCAAAGGATCTCATCATATTGTATTTGTGTCTGTTTCCCCTGCGTTAATATCAATTTTGTACTATTTCTCTCCATGGTATATACACAGAGAGGTGTATGACCCTTATTGTATGCACACAGAGTTTACCTCACTCTCTGGTTTAGGTATTCAAGTATTCCTGACTGATGGTGAACAAGGTACATAAAGCCTTAATGACCCTAGTGCTATTAACCTCAACCCAAGAGTTTTCCAACACAACACTTATTATTTTGTTCTACATTCAGAGAGACTTTCTATATATTATGTCATTCACGTCAGCTAGGTCTGTATGAGCTGCATCATATACTTGTAGATAATTATTATTAATAATTTTATTAGTATTGTCGTGATAAGCTAGCTCAGTTTTTCGCCTCCTCTTTCCTTAATTGGCTTCTCTTATACTTGATCCACCTACTAGCTTCCGTTTTTTTTTTTTTGGCAACAGCGCCACCTGCTAGGCTTCTCATATACTAACTTCATCAGCTAGGCTCCTCGTCTCACAGTCCACCTGCTAGGCTCATCTGCCAACTTCACCTGCTAAGCTCTACCGCTAGGCTCCTCATATACCAAATCCAGCTAGGCTCCTCGTTCACTAGCTCCACCTGAAAGATTTTGCACCAGCTCCACCTGCTGGGCTACCCTTCCACCACCTGCTAGTCTACTCCACCTGCTAGACTACTCTTCTACCTGCTAGGCTACTCTTCCACCACCTGTTAATCTACTCCACCTGCTAAGCTGCTCCACCACTCCACCTGATAGGCTAATCTTCCTCCACCTCCACCATTTTTCCTCCTCTCTGAGCTCCGCCATTTTACAACTGGACCACATAATGTGTTTTCACTGCCCTCAGGGCTCTGCTGCCCTCGGTAATGGACAGTGGCATTTTCATTTCTGTAAGAGATTTTACAACAGAAAAAATAGTACTATACCACGGAATTGTAAATAAACCTTGCGGAATTTTGTTCTTACTAGTTCATAGTAAGAACTTTACCGTGGATTATTAGGAGGTTCCTAGAAGTTGGTTCCGAGGTACCTAGAAGTTGGTTCCAAGGTACCTAGAAGTTGGTTCCGAGGTACCTAGAAGTTGGTTCCGAGGTACCTAGAAGTTGGTTCCATAAAGAGGTACATTGAACTCGACTCAAGAAATCGTAATGACACGATTGCAAACAAACCATACCACGGGTGGGGTTCGAACCCGCGGTCACAGTCTCAAAACTTCAGACCGTCACGTAAGCCACTGGGCCAGCTAGCTTCAATAAGATTCATCCAACTAGGTATATTTCTACACCATAGGAAGGTTAGCACAGGCACCACTGTGTCCACAAATGCAAGTTTTTACAGACGAATCTCCCGCTAGCATGGCCGTGACGAACTCTAGCTCAAGTCCCCCTCAAAGCCGTCAACATGACTCACGAAATCGTAATGACACGATTGCAAACAAACCATACCACGGGTGGGGTTCGAACCCTTCTCACTCATAACTAGTAGTTACGCGATGAAGTGTGGAAGATGTCCTCTGTACCAAAATACCGTTGTGCTGCAGTGTCTGACAGTTATGTTCAAAATGGTATAAAATACCGACAATTTGGTGATTGAGACACATATGCAACAGTTGGTACTCTTTCTCGAAGGTTGATGGACTAATTACATCTTCTTTTTACTACTTCCCCTGATGCCTCTATATTTGACTGAAGAAGCCTACAATACCCTCCTCACCACACAGGTGGTGAGACCAAGTGGTGAGTATTCAAGAAGACCTTAGTGGGACGATGCCCCCATACACAAATAACCCGAGCGGAGGAGAGAAAAAACTTATTACGACTTATGGTCCGACTTGGACCATTTAGAAGTCACACTAACACACGAAGGTGAGGGAGCCAGTATGTATAGGAGAGGGTGAGAGGGACCTCCATGACGTACAATAACCTTTGATCCCTTCACTGCTGGGAATTATATACATACGTAATATATACGAATTTCTCCACATACAGTAGCGAAGCCTAGCTCATTCAGTAGTCAACCTGCTTATCCTATGTGTGAGTTGAGTAGACCTCATTCATTCACGTTTTCCTCCATGTCTCACGTCATTAACAGCAGCTGGCGAAGAAACGTGTAGATAAGAAGAATTGCTAATACGAAGCCCTGAAAAAATATGCCGACGGATCAGATACTCATTGAACGCATGTGTCCTGCCGATCAGTTTGTCGGAATTGTACACCGATAAGTAAACGTGATAGTGAACGTTATAGTTTTTCTGTTTCGTAAAATATTATTCAACATGAAGGATACAAGGACATCTTCCTAAAAATGTTTTCATTCACTTATTGCTACTACTAATGCAGGCTTGGATAAAAAGAAAAAGGGTACAACTATCATGCACTTTATGCTCAAGTCAGGATAAAAAAAAATAACTTCAAGCAAAGGTGAGAGCTCCACCAGTTCCCAAGAATCGTTCTGGCTATAAAATTCCTTGTGAATACAGAGTCCCTTATACTGGGGAACTTTTCCTACCGTTTGATAATGATGAAAATTACATAGATTACTCGTGGATGACTTAGTGGATATAAAAAAATGGGCAGGTAAAGGAAGTTTTGAATGCTGTCCAAAAGTATTGTATCTAGTAAACACCATTTATATTCATGTTAAGAAATTCAGTGTTGCAAGATTTTCACTTCCTAACAGGACACAATAAACGTTAACTCGACTATTCACAAAACTACTAGAATTGCGTCCTAGTATGAACAATGAATGTTGCAATAATGATTCTAATAAATGCTTCTATAAGTAAATATTTTAATTAACCTTAGGAAAAAAAACTCTCGAATCTACCCTGTGAAAAAGACTTGTGGAAAAAAATGAACTTATAAACGACAAATAAAAGAGAAAAGGGTCAAAGGAACTGGATTATAGCTTTAAAAATACCTTTATTTAATAAACTTTATGTGAAAGAAAAGCACAAATAAAAATAAATGGGCTAAGCAAAGCTAAATATATAAATCTAAAAAAATAATCCCCATCCTGAAGAGCAAACACAGGTCAATAGAGATATTCTGGGGACGTAATATATCACTGAATCAATACAGCAGCTCGAGTTCTACACAAGGTGATAAATCTTGCTACTATAAATGTATAAAAAGTGAGCACATACTATTACATAATTATTTGATAACGTTTCGGTCCTGGTGCCTTGATCACTTCTGTCGGTATCAATTACCAAGGTTTATACCACTATAAAGGTATCTTGGAAGCGAGAGTACTTTTCACAGGCAGGCCATTCACATACTGAGTGAAGGTTTATCGGGAGGTGTAAATGCATCAAGGTCATTCAAGCATCTCCGGGATATAAAGAAGAGGTTACTTAATGGCCAGGATCATTCACAATCACGTTCGCAACCCGTACAAATGTCGACGAAGACCATTCACATCTGTACGCTTTCAGAGAGGTGATAAAATAAACAATATCTCGTTCTCAGCCACCTCTCACCATGGTGAACCCAGCCATGAGCTGCGGCCTGGGACAAAACACAGGGATGAAATACATAAAGTTGAAGACCAAGGCAGCCGACAATACTTAACAAAAGTAGTCTACATGGAGCCTTCTTAACACCAAAGAACACTAATGATTACGTGAAGTGCAGGGTGAAGTGAAGCAGAGACAAAAAAGTGAGAACTGAAGAGAAACTCCTAAGAATATATAGGAAAAATGGCAGATAACGGAACAAATAAACAATGCAAGTAATATACTTACTAGATTACGCCACCTATCGTCTCTCTATCCTCCAAATTCCACACCCACTCCTGGCCCACCCCCCCAGAGATAACTGCGGTTCCTAAAAAGGTTACTACAGTCACACGAATTATAAAGACTCTGAGTAACCTTTTGCTCTATATTAATGTTGTAAATAAATGTTCATTTTAATGTGCCTTTTTTAAATAGAAAGTGAAATTACCTGGAGTGAAATTACCGGGAGTCAAATCGACAGGAAGTCAAACTGGAGTGAAATTAGCGGCTACACAAGGGTAGTTCCATTTATGAAGTCTCTTGTTCCAGTTACCATTTTATTTTGTTCCAATCATAAGGATCGTTTTTCTATCTATCTAACAGAAACATTGTTCAAACTGAGTTAGTTGTTCAAGCTACAGTTACAGTAGTTCCAGCTAACAGGACTGTTCCAGCTACAAGGCTTGCACCAGCTCTTGAACCAGCCAGATCGACAGTTGTTCCAATTATAGGGAATGTAATTCCAGGTGAGGTCATCAAACACAGACTGTGTGGATGAACATGTCCTGACTAGTGTTGCAGGTACCAACGTGCAGCTGCAGTTCATGCATGAACACTCTCGTTGTTCCCCTTCCCCAGGGTGTTTGTTCTGCTGTTCTCTCTTGCTAGGTGAACAACGCCATGCAGGTTGCCATTCTGTCTATGTAAACCTGCATTGCCATGTTGTTACTCCATGGAGAATGTTATTCTTCCAAATAGAATGGGATTCTGATTCTGTATGACGTTATTCTGTCGAGATATTTTCTCATGCAAGAAGTTAGGCTACCATGCATGGCGGAAGTTTGCTATGCAGAATGTTTTACTGCCACGAACGTATCCGTTCTGTTAGATCATGCAGGTGACTGATCTATGAAGGATGTAATTTGTTCAAGAGTTGTCGTTATTTCTCAATGGATGAATAAGTCGCCTCACCCAGTAGAAGTGAGTACCAGCACTCCAGGTTACACCTGCTGACTACTCACTCTCAGTTAACATGCAAACTCAGCGTAGGAATTGAATCTCCTAACTAGAGGGGTAAATGAGAGAGCGATATAAATGACATAATGATATATTCACGGAAAGACAATCCACTAACAAGATCTTATGGATAAATCTTTCAACCTCATCCACTGTTTCAGCAACACTGATGTAGGCTCCACCACAGCAGCAACATTGATGTAGGCTCCACCACAGCAGCAACATTGATGTAGGCTCCACCACAGCAGCAACATTGATGTAGGCTCCACCACAGCAGCAACATTGATGTAGGCTCCACCACAGCAGCAACATTGATGTAGGCTCCACCACAGCATCAACATTGATGTAGGCTCCACCACAGCATCAACATTGATGTAGGCTCCACCACAGCAGCAACATTGATGTAGGCTCCACCACAGCAGCAACATTGATGTAGGCTCCACCACAGCAGCAACATTGATGTAGGCTCCACCACAGCATCAACATTGATGTAGGCTCCACCACAGCAGCAACATTGATGTAGGCTCCACCACAGCAGCAACATTGATGTAGGCTCCACCACAGCAGCAACTACTGTGAAAATGCTTACCAGAATTTGACCTAACCACGGCATCGACACGGATGACAATAAGATCGATAATAGTATTAAATAAATTGTAAAGGTCATCACGAAGAAAACAGTCAACGAACTTTAGACGGCTAACGAAGACAGACATTCTTACCGACAGGCGTAAGAGGTGGTTGTGAAGCAGAACATATCCTCAGTAGTGAAAATTAAATTTAAGGTTATCTCAGTTGCTCAGTAAGCCATATAAGAATGTACACGCCTCCCACACTAGCATATCTTCCCAAGGGTTTGATCTAGAACGATACAGAAAGAGATAACAAAGTTGCTCTGAAATAATTACGACCACATCGCACAAGTTTACCCCCATAAGACAAGACGTCATACTGAAAAAGGCAAGGGAATTCATATTATCAGAGACTGCTTGCATGACGACCCACTAGCATGCTTCCTCTCTGAAGTAATTCACCACACAATATCAACAAAATACCCCAAACAAAAAATAGCTGATACACCAAAACAACGAAGCTAAGAATGAATCAACATATATCAAGAATGCAACATAAACAACAATTGCCAGAGTACAGGGGAGACACAGAAAGAATCCTACAAGCTAACAACCAGAATCAACATAACAAGCAACTTCTGTACAAATATTAGCAAGCATAAGACACGTCCATCTGGTAAAGGCACAAACACAATAACCTATCAAACAGTGGTCAATAAAGTGTTAAACTAAACAATCTTCCATAAACGAACATCCGCGATCGATCCCGTCAGCATAAATACTTGAAATGATCTCATCAGTAAGCAGACTACTGGCAGCTGAAACCAAGCACACACACACAAAAATTAGTAGATGTCAACAACAGCAACAAACTTTCGACAAATGAGAGAAACCCAACAGATGAAGAATGAATTACCATAAGAAAGCAACACACTAAAACAAACAAGAAACACATAGGAAGAAAGAAACACGCAAGTAGAAACACAAGATAAGAATTAAGAAAAACACTACAGTCAGAAATCACAAATAGAAATAAACACTGCAGAAATAACCCGCAAATAGGAGAAATAAGCTTATAACGCCGTTTCGGTGCGAATTTGACTAGTGACTAGTCAATAGTCAAGGTCGGACCGAAACGTCATCAACCTTTTTCTCCTGTGTTGGTTATTTGTTAATTGTTCTAATCACGGTATTGTGCCTTTTTGTTCTTCAGAAATAAACACACCACAAGTAGAAAGAAACTAACCACAAATAGAAAAATGCACAATAGTAAAAGCAAGAAACACCACAAGAGGTAAAATGGGAACGTGTAAACGACAATGCAAATTCTTCTGAAGACGAAAATAAGCCAGGAAAAGCAAACATGCAACTGATAATGGAAGTATAATGCCTCTCCTCACAACCACTGTTGACTTAAATTTTTGTTTTCTATGTTCGGAATTGATTTTATGTGTAGCAGTTATGTGTGGATATAAAACAGTGTGTGATATACATCATGCATACCAGAAATGTGTGGATATAAAACGTTATGTGCACCAATAATGTGTGGATATAAAACATTGTTGTAATATACAATATTGTTTAATATACAATGTTTTGTGTATATAACTTCATTTTGTGTATACAAATGACAAGCTGAGGAACTAGAAAGATGCGCAGCTCCTGGGTTTCTTTACTGGAGAAACGTTTGGCAGGTTTTGTAAGTCTCATAAAGAGGAATGAGAAGAATTATAGTGGAGTGATGAGGCAGTGGTAGAAGTCACATCAGCTTAGAAGGGGTTTGCCTTATTAAGATGCTGAGTACCATAGGTTTGTTTAAAGGTATTCGGTTCTGTTTAAATGGTGTTCCTTGCTTAAAAGGTGTTCAGCCTTGTTTAAAAGGTGCTCCTTCATTAAAAGGTGCTCAGCATTGCTTAAAAGATGCTCAGTCTTGTTTAAAGGTGTTCGCTTTTGTTTAAAAGGTGATCCTTGTTTAAAAGTGCTCGATTTTTATTAAAACGTGTTCCTTGTTTAAAAGGTGCTCATTCTTGCTTAAAATATGTTCTTAGCCTTGTTTAGCGTTCATTGAATCTACAATATTGAGAGAGAGGCTTGAGGAATGAAGATATTAAAATGGAGCCATTAGACGAAGTGCTGAAATGAGGCAGTCGAAGATATCATCATATGTGGTCGGGACCCACTAGTGGAAGCAGGTCATACCCATAAAGTGGGCGGCAGATGTTAGCATTGGTGTTGTAGATGTCCTCTGTACCAAAATTCCGTAGTGTTGTTCTATCATTATACATTACCGAAAAGTTATGAAGAATATGCATTTGCAACACCTTTATTGGAGAAACGTTTCGCCTGTAGAGTAATCTTCATCAGTCACATACCGAGTAGTGAATACTGTAGAGTGATGAAGCAGTGGTAGCGGTCGCATCAGTGAGGAAGGGTCTTGCTAAATGGAGCTGGAAATATAAGGTGTTAAGCCTTTGTGAATCTAATACAGATGCGTAAGGAAAGAGACTTATACTGGAGTCATTAGAAGAAGTGGTGAGGTTCAGTAGAAAGCAAAATGACCGATACACCATTTTTCTCACCTACAGTGTTGTACAAGAGTGGTATACAATACCGACAAGATGAAATTAAGACACATGTGCAATATCTGGGTGTCTTTATTGTAAACGTTTACAATAAAGACACCCTGATGTTGCACATGTGTCTTAATTTCACCTACAGTGTTCCCACCAACCTTGCTGACACGTTATCAGGATGTATTATACATGGTATGTAATACCGAAAAATGCATAAATTAGGATACTTTTTTGTCACTAGGAGCTTTATCAATTTAATTCTTGTTGGAAAGATGTAGAGTTGGCTGAGTGTAAAATAAAACTAATTAGCATACATTTCTTATCTTCCTGTTATTATAACATCTGTTATATACGAGGTCGTTCTTACAGGTGAGTATGCGGTAAACTCTGAAAAAACGAGACAGAACAGAACAGGATACTCCCAGGTAAGACCCATGTGGGTGAAAGGGAGATTTGGATAGAGGAAGATAAGTGGGTGAGAGGAAGGGATAAGAGAATTGAGAAAAAGAGCCGGGGCTAAACCCAGCTGCATAGCGTTGGTCGGCAAGGTAGATGGAATAGTTGCTGGACCATGGTGACTGCAAGAGCGTGTTAGGCGCAATGGTTGTACTGAACTAGGTTTAGGAGGCAAAGGACATTCACACAGGTGTCGGCACAACCTCAAGGCTGGTTTGCTATTGTCTGCTTCTCAAATGCAAAATATGGGTTGGAGAGGGGAAGACATAGAAGTTGGTTTGATAAAAACGACGTCTTTTAACGTCCACCCCTGCAGAGGGCAGGGCAGAAAGAACGAGAGTTTACGTTTCTGAGGATGAGGACGTCAAAAAAATATTTTTCTTTCTGTTCACCACGCAGGCAAGTCTTTGCGGCCCAGTACCAGTTTGGATGAAATTCTTGAAACATTAAAGTTCCCAGTGTTCTGTACAATAGTATTGCTCGGATTTATTACTACTGACTGAAGGAAGGTCTGTGCAGATTCTCTTTTTTTGTAGACAAGTGTGGCCTTACTCTAATTCATTTCATGTCCATGGCAATTTCTATGAAATGCGAATGCATTAATGAGATTATATTTATGGTAGACATATCTGTAGTCATTAATGCGTGTATCTAGATCCCCAGCTATTTCTCACGCGTTGACTTTGTCAACTCATCTAGTTTTGGTTGAAGATAAAAGTCACATAAATGCTCTGACCAAAATATTAAGTAAACGTTTCGCCACAAGCACCTTCTTCATTCCACAAGACGCCAAACGTATCGAAACGTTTCCTAAAATGTTTTGATCGGTGCTCACGTGTCTTTAACATTCACCATCTCAGAATCACGATGTCAAATCTGTGACATCGTGTATACCACACAAGCTTTGACATCAGCAAAGTTTTCGGTGATTTTTGTCCTTCAGAGCCTTGGCAGTAGTGATTCTTAACCCACCTTTAGTAAACGTCACACAGAGGTCATGCTTGTCATACATGCAGGTCACGCTTGTTACACTACCAGGTCACGCTTGTCACACAAGCAGGTCACGCTTGCATGCAGGAGGCATCAATATATTTGCTCACTGATGTTTATCTTGTGACAACATCATTTAACATTGAGGTCTCTTGGCGGGTCTGAGAGGGAGGGGGGGGAGGGAGGGGGGGAGAGGGAGAGGGGAGAGAGGAGACAGAGAGAGAGAGAGAGAGAGATTACCAAAAAAAATTTATAGCTCATAAATATTTTGAGGGAGAGAGATACTGAGAATGTGGGAGACAGTTGAAAGACAGAGAAGGTGACAGAAAATATGAAACAAAATGATAGAAAACAGTGAGACTGAGGTGAGCGACTCAGAAGATGAAAGAGAAGATGAGACAGAAAACGAAAGAAAAGTTGAGACAAGATGGGAGACAAAAGACGGAGGAGATGAGAGTCAGAGAAAGTAAAAACAGTGAGTCAGAGAATTTCAGAGACATAGTAAATGAAGTGAGACAGAAGTTGAAGAACAGACGATGAGAGATAAAGAAGATGATAGAGGTGAGGTGAGAGAAGAAAAGGCAAGATCCAGAGGCCAAGTGACAAAGATAACATGAGAAAAGGAAGATACGATGAACAGAAGATAAGAGACAGACGAGAGACTGAAACAGTGAGAGACAGCGAAAATGATGGAAAGATAAAAGGAATACAATGAAAATCTCCTCTTCCAGCTATAATAAGGCGGGTGATAGGAGGCAAAAAAAAAAAAAAAAAGGAAACACAAGTCACATAATCTCAAGTGAAACAGCATCAGTAATATGTAATAATTAATTACCAAAACAGTAATGTGACTAATACTCACTTAAGCTCTATAAATAATATTTAAATTAAATATGAATGTTATTATTACCAAATAATAACAATGATAATGATGAAAATAATAAATTAATAATAATAATCATAATATAAAATCAAATAATGGACCGAATGGTGATCGAACCCATGGAAAGCGAATCCTAAATCTCGCCGGCCATTGTGCTAACCTTCGAGTTTTAAAGTTTCTTTGAATTCCTTTGAAACTCACCCTTAATGTGATTTGTTTACAGTCGTGTTATTACGATTTCGTGAGTCGTAATAATCTAAAACTTCGTCTTAAATCCACTTCGTAATAACCATGTTTCCTGAAAGGTAATTACAACAGTTTGTGCAAGGCTAGTGCTTTCAGCAGCAATTAAGGTGAGACTTAAATTATAAAAGACTTGTAAGTTACCAAATCTCTTGTTTGACTTCATGATAATACTGCATTAATGAGTATTGCATAATTGTTGCAGTAGTTGCACGGACAATTTGTTCACTGTGATATCAAGCAAATATGTGTGCATTTGAACATATATATATACATAATATATATGTGCCTACTAATCCGAACTTGCCGAATAGGCCTAGCTCCCTTAAAAATTAGACGTTTCCACATTTTTATTTTTACATATTGATATTATACTTTCATTGATGATTTAAAAATTATTTTTGGTCCAAATCTAACTTAGAAACCTCAGTTAACCTAATTGAACTCTAACGTAATTTTTCGAGCTAAAATCTGCTATATATACATCATAGGTTCATTCTAATTTATTTAATATTACGGCAATATTCTCGGTACTCTGCTCACCCCGAGGTCTTTCTTCTTGAGTGCGGCTTGACGCCTTTTTCTCTGAGCATTTACCACTTTCAAGCCAATCTTCCAATTGATTAAATCCGTTTGTAGCCTTTCCTTGTCTCTCTTCTGTCTTTATTTTCCTCTCTAGTTTCTCATCACCGTCAAGCAGGAACACGTCACACTGTCTCTCCTGGCGTGATACTAATGTACGTCAAGCAGGAACACGTCACACTCTCTCTCCTGGCGTGATGCTAATGTACACCATAAACACTTCATGTGGTAGCACACTTGTCACACCCCAGATTTTGGCACCTTTTTGCGCATTGCCACTCTTCCTTCCTTTAAGGTATTTCTTCATCCGATGCCTTTCCTGTTAGTCTTGACTACTTCTCTATGTAGAGACGTAGTTTCTTACACTCCATGAATATGCATCTGCCCATCTCTGTCTATTTTGCTTCACTTCTGTTACCTTCTCATAAAACTAAAGCTGATTGGTAACACAGGAATCACCCCTCCACAAGATGCTGGTTATTGCTTAAATTCATGCTTCTTCCTAGGTGCTCCAATACTCATATCTTGGTTATCCGTTCCACAACTTTATATATTATGCATGGCATTGACACTGGACTGTAGTTTAATGCTATTTGTCCCTTTTTACAAATAGTGGGACTACGTTTGTCTTCCACACCACCGGCAGTATTTCAAGGTTCCTGCCCCACTTTCTGGCTTCATGGAGATATTATCTTGTCCCATTGCCTTCGAGGTATCTAGATTACTTAACAGTTTCTTCACCTCTTGTTGAGTATATTTTATCCTGAATGCGTTGAACTATTTCCTTTGTATCTCAGGTAATTTCTCTATTTCTTGAGATATCTCCTTAAATCGTTTGTTTAGCTCTCCAGACTTCCTAGTAACTTCTTGTGAGCTCTTCTTCCTTCTTCAGCAGTATTCATTATTTCTTAACTGCTGTCTTCCTTCCGGTTACATTGTATAATACTGTATTGAAGCCTAGACTCAGATATGTCATTGTAAAGTTACAGCTCAGCCTCTCTTCTTCCTCGTCCGAATTTGTTTCTGGCTCTTTTACTCGCATCTCCGTTTGCTGCTGATTTTTGCTTTCTGCATTTTTTTCTATACTATGTACTTTCAGATTTTATTTCTCTTTATCTCTAATTAAAACATGGGTTCACACTGTTCTTAGCACTGCTTCTTCTGCATTGGAAATGAAGTTTTCCTCATCATCTAGGCACTTTCCAGCTATATTGTCATTTCCTTCGTTGTCTTTCCTTCCAGTTCCCTTTCCCACTGCATTGCACTCAGGAATTCTATCAGCCATGTGTTGTCTTTTCGTTTCAAGTCAGGTTCCTTCATCCCAGCGCATTGCTGCAATATGTGCTTACTTCTGCAGGGTATTCGAAGCTCAGTATAGTATGGCTGCTGATACCCATGGACAATTCATATTATATTTCTCCTACTACAGATTCGAACATTGTGAATACTAGGTCCAGCATTGCTGGTTCATCTCATTTCTCTCAGGCTGTTAACTTGACATGTTGGCAAATAGAGATTCCCATCACCACCTTCATTATCTCAAAATCTGATATCCACCTGGGAAAATTACATCTGTTATCATCTCCGTGATTTTTCTCTGTGTGAGTGCTACGCTCTCTGCAGATGCCTCTGTTCTTTCTCATTCCTCTTACCTGTTATCAAACTGTATTTGTGTACTAAGCTTTCAGTCTCTTTTATCTTGCTGAGTTCTGGTTTCCTGGTCCTTGCCCATGGGTCGAAGGGAGGATAGGGAAGGAGGGGAAAGGGAGAAAAGTGGTAGATATCAATTAGGGTGAAAGGGGAGTGTGAGGATGTTGCACCGGATTGGGTTATGATTTTGGGTGCAGGTGGAGGAAGTTGGGAGGGGTAGGATGTAGTTAGTTTTGAGTTGGTGTGTGTTCTTGCCTATATGTACCCACCCATATGAGGCTGCAGGGGTCGAATCTGTGTTCCTGGCCTCCACCTCTCAACTTGCCGCTTGTTGAAAGCCCCAAGACAAGAAATACTTCCTGACATTCATGTAGCTTTTCTTTGTCTAACATCCAGCTATCACAAAGTTCATATTTATCTCCTCTTAAACAGGTTGTCCCTGTCTACCATATCAATTCCCTTGAGTATTGTGTATGTTATCATATCTCCTCTTGTTCTGTTATCCTTCAGTGTCGTTAGATTTAGTTCCATTAGCCTCTCCTCATATTTTATGCCCCTTAACTCAGAAACAAGCATTGTTGCGTACTTCTGCACCTTCACCTGTTTCTTAATATATTTCCTCAGGTGTCGGATCCATACTTGTGTGTTTGAGTGTGTTTATGTGTGTGTGTGTGTGTGTGTGTGTGTGTGTGTGTGTGTGTGTGTGTGTGTGTGTGTGTGTGTGTGTGTGTGTGTGTGTGTACGCGCTCAATTAAGAGCATAAATCAGTTTACACAACTTACTTAAACTAAGAAAGCAGAACTGAGAAAGGAAATAATATGAATAGAAATAAAAACTACAAAATTATCAGGAAACAACAAATAGAAATGCCAGAAGAATATATATACAAGAACAAAAAATGGGATAAGAAAGAGAGATTTAAAAAGGTAGTAGGAAACGAAACTAGAACGATGATGGGATGAGGAAGAAGAAGAAAATCTAGCCCAAGCTCGAGAATACTATGTGAGCAGACAGCAATAAGAAAGGTCTTCCTTTCAGTCTCTGGCTTATGTGGTCATAAAAGACAAAAATATAGTGTCTAGAAGGCTATCGAATTTTTATCCTTTGACTATCTTAGCTCTGGAAATTTTCATTCAGTATTTCTTGTAATTTTGATATATCCCTTAGTTTTCGCATCCTTCTGTCTGTCTCTGTCTGTCTGTCTGTCTGTCTGTCTCTGTCTCTCTCTCTCTCTCTCTCTCTCTCTCTCTCTCTCTCTCTCTCTCTCTCTCTCTCTCTCTCTCTCTCTCTCTCTCTCTCCATGTTTACCATCCATTGTCTGGGAAACACTGGAGGTAAATAGTGCATTTCCCAACCTTTCTCTCTCTCTCTCTCCAACATTTACCATCACCCGCGAGTATATTTGTTCAGCTCAGAATCATTGTAATGGTCGTCTGTTTGTGAATGATCTTTCCCTATGGTGCTTCGCCTCTCAGGAACGTTTAAAATGCACCAAGTCTTTCATAAAAGCTCCCTTTTTAGTTCTCAAGACAGCAGAAGTGGCAAGAGGAATAGAGGTTTGTATTTTTTTTATATTTTATTTCCCGAACACGGCGGAAGTGAGAAGAGGAAATACATGCTATTCTTTGTGTGTTTTTTTTAGTTCCCCAAAGCAGCATCAATGAAAAGAGGGAATACAACTGTGCTTTGTGTTTAAATTTCCCAAGACAGCAGAAGGCAGCAGAGAAAATACTTGCCAGGTTCGTCTGCTGTCTTCATGTTCGCCAGGACATGTGTGTGTGTGTGTGTGTGTGTGTGTGTGTGTGTACTCACCTAGTTGTACACACCTAGTTGTGGTTGCAGAGGTCGAGTCACAGCTTCTGGCCCCGCCTCTTCACTGGCCGCTACTCGGTCACTCTACCCTCTCCATGAGTTTTATCATACCTCTCCTTAAAGCTATGTATGGATCCTGCCTCCACTACATCA
The DNA here is from genome assembly GCA_009830355.1 of Cherax destructor. NCBI lineage: Eukaryota > Metazoa > Arthropoda > Malacostraca > Decapoda > Parastacidae > Cherax > Cherax destructor. The sequence goes on along the minus strand of WNWK01000304.1, from coordinate 225,615 downwards.
CTTCCCAGACTATTCCACTTCTTGACAACTCTGTGACTGAAGAAATACTTCCTAACATCCTTGTGGTTCATCCGAGTCTTCAACTTCCAACTGTGACGCCTTGTTGATGTGTCCCATCTCTGGAACATTCTGAATCTGACCATCTTTATCGATTCGTCTCAATAGTTTATAAGTCGTTATATCCCCTTTATCTCTCCTGTCTTCCAGTGTCGTCAGGTCGATTTCCCGTAACCTCTCCTCGTAGGACATACCCCTTAGTTCCGGGACTAGTCTTGTTGCAAACCATAGCACTTTCTCTAGTTTCCTTACATGCATGGCTAGGTGAGGGTTCCAATCTGGTGCTGCATACTCCAGTATGGGCCTAACGTACACAGTGTACAGGGTCCTGAATGACTCCTTATTAAGATGTCGGAATGCTGTTCTTAGGTTTGCTAGGCGTCCGTATGCTGCAGCAGTTATTTGGTTGATGTGCGGCTCAGGAGATGTGCCCGGTGTTATACTCACTCCAAGATCCTTTTCTATGAAGGAGGTTTGTAGGCTCTGGCCCCCTAGACTGTACTCCGTCTGTGGTCTTCTTTGCCCTTACCCAATGTTCATGACTTCTTGTAGATTCGCCGGTACATCCGGTCCGGGTCTTCACTTGGTGGGGTTGAATTCCAGGAGCCAGTTGCTGGACCAGGCCTGCAGCCTGTCCAGGTCCCTCTGTAGTTCTGCCTGGTCCTCGTCCGATTGAATTCTTCTCATCAACTTCACATCATCTGCAAACAGGGACACTTCGGTGTCTATTCCTTCCGTCATGTCGTTCACAAATACCAGAAACAGCACTGGTCCTAGGACTGATCCCTGTGGCACCCCGCTCGTTACAGGCGCCCACTCTGACACCTCGCCACGTACCATGACTCGCTGCTGTCTTCCTGACAGGTGTGTGTGTTAGTTACCATTTTGTCTTAGGCACATGTCGATTAGACACTAGGCCTGTTGTATGTATGTGTGTGTAACGAAACACTTCGAAATGTTTCGGCCCCGCCGGGAATTGAACCCGGGCCCTCCGTGCGTGAAGCAAGAGCGCTAGCCACCATGCTATCGGGGCGTGTACTCACCTAATTGTGGTTGCAGGGGTCGAGACTCAGCTCCTGGCCCTGTGTGTGTGTGTGTGTGTGTGTATGTGTGTGTGTTAGTGTGTGTGTGTGTGTGTGTGTGTGTTAGTGTGTGTGTTTGTGTGTGTGTGTGTGTGTGTGTGTGTGTGTGTCAATGAGCCCTCTCCTTATTCCTGTGTTGACTCCCTTGACAACTATCAAAATATGAAGATTATTTGTAGTTAAGCAACTTTGTGCTGGTAAACTTTTCTATTTCTTTTTGGGCCACCCTGCTTCTGTGGGATACGGCTGATATATCTTCTGCGTCTCTACAGAATTTAAAGTAAAACTCTCCCTACCCTGACCCCACCTTACACTCACTACAGTTTGAACAGTAGGTCCTGGATGCTGTAGAGGATAAACAAAATACACATGTAGTATACACAGACTTTGCAAAAGCTTTTAACAAGTGTGACCATGGTGTAATAGCGCACAAAATGCGTGATAAAGGACTAACAGGAAAAGTTGGTAGATGGATCTATAACTTGCTGACAAATAGAACACACAAAGTAATAGTAAACAGAGTAAAGTCTGAGGCAGCTACGGTGAAAAGTTCTGTTTCAAAAGACACTATACTCGCTCCCATTCTATTCCTCATCCTCATATTTGACATAGAGTAGTGAACTATAGCTCCGTGTCTTCCTTTGCGGATGACACCCGGATTGCCATGACAGTGCCCTCCATCGAAGACACCGCAAGTCTCCAAGCGGACATAAAACTAATCTTCAAATGAGCCACTCAAAACAATATGAAGTTCAATGAAGAGAAATTTCAACTAGTCAGATATGGAAAACTTGAAATTAAAACTGTATCAGGGTATACGACAAATCCTAACCATACAATATAGCGAAAAAGTCATGTAAAAGACCTGGGAGTGATAATGTCAGAGGATCTCGCCTTCAAAGACCACAACAATGTATCTACCGTATCTGCTAGGAAAATGATAGAATGGATAATGAGAACCTTCAAAACTAGGAACGCCAAGCCCATGATGATTCTCTTCAAATCGCTTGTTCTCTCTAGGCTGGAATACTGCTGTACACTAACTGCCCCATTCAAGGCAGGCTAAATTGCTGATCTGGAGAGTGTACAAAGAACTTTCACGGCACACATAAGTACGATAAGGCACCTAAATTACAGGGAACGGTTGAAGACTCTTGATATGTATTCCCTGGAACGCAGGCGAAATACATGATAATATACACTTGGAAAATCCTGGAGGGATTAGTACCAAACTTGCACAGGAAAATCACTCCCTATGAAAGCGAAAGTCTCGGCAGGAGATGCAACATTTTCCCAATGAAAAGCAAGGGCGCCATGAGTACACTGAGAGACAACACAACAAGTGTCCGGGGCCCAAGACTGTTAAACTGCCTCACAGCATACATAAGGGGGAATACCAATAGACCCCTGGTTGTCTTCAAGAAGGCAATGGACAGGCACCTAAAGTCAGTACCTGACCAACCGGGCTGTGGTTCGTACGTCAGTTTGCGTGTGGCCAGCAGTAATAGCCTGGTTGATCAGACCCTGATCCACCACGAGGCTTGGTCTCAGACCGAGCCGAGGGGGCGTTGACACACGAAACCCTCTCCAGGTAAACTCCAGGTAGGTATGATGCGGCTCGAAAAGCCACGAACCTATAAAGACTGCGAGTGATGTTTTAGAAACCAGGCCAGGAGCTCAGAATCAACCTCTCAGACATAACTCGGTAAACACACGCGCGCGCACACAAACACACACACACACACGCGCGTCTTTATAAGGGTTACGATCGTATATAGTCTTTGCTTTGGCTGAACTAGGAAACGAGGAGAGTGGGAGGGGAAATGTCATCTCCGCCCTCTCCATTTTCTCCTTCCTCTGCTTTCTTTCTCTTCTCTTTCTCCTCTTCAAATTTTTCTTCGTTTTGCCCCCGTTTTTACTCTTCCTCTTATTCCTACTCTCCCTTTTCTTCCTACTCTCTTCTACTTCTCCCTCTT